>JBAMNC010000923.1:0-356056 GCA_037902135.1 Cetoscarus ocellatus
TTTTCCTTCAAGCTCCACTCAAAACGCACTGATTCAAACATAATGTGGTATTATTTTGTGGTTCATAGATCAAAGGTCAAAATAATTTTTCTCATGTTCATCTCTTGTTCGTGAATGCTATATCTCAAAAGGAGCTTCCAGGAATTTCCCCAGACTTTCCCCAAACATTAAGCCTGGCCTTAGGACAAACTAACAAGGTTTTGAAGGTCAAAGGTTATTGCTCTTGGAAATTGAGCCTCATTTTCTCAAGACTGATTTGAGTGATTTTATCATACTCAACATGGATGTCCACTTTGACTTAAATATAAACTGAATAGATTTTGAAGGCTAAATGTCAATGGTCAAGGCATTTGATTAAATCAGTGTTTCTCAAATAGTGGGTGCAACCCCATGGGTGTCTCTTGGTCACTCTGTGTCATTTCATCCCTTGCTTGTGAAACAATTTCTTGAGACCATTTGGAGGGTTTTTTGTTATATTTTGCACAGATGTCCACACTCAAGAATTAACTTTAGATTTTGAAACTCCAATGTTTTCTAACATGATACTTCAAGCATATTGTCATGGATTTTCCATGAACGTCACCCTTAGCTCCACCCTATCTAAAGTATAAACTGATTTTATTTAGTAGTTCAATGGTCAAGGGTAATTGGACCTCATTTTAATATCCTCTTATAAATTCAAATCTCAAGAGGTCTTTAAATGATGTACTTCAAACTCATAGACCTTAATCTGACCCATGAATAACCAACTACAAACTGCAGCTATTTTAAATGCACCTTCTGCAAATTTCAACGATAAAATAAAATATGGCCCAAACTAGAACACGAAGCTTGTGCCTGCTGGTGAATAAAGACAAATGGACTATGAATTGGCTTCATTGCTCCACTACTTGCCCCCTCCGACGGTCTTATATAGAGCATACTGGTCTGATCATTTTTGAGCAATGACATCTCCATAAATTTTGGTAGATTGGTGCTCTTGTTTTGTGTCTTAATGTAGAGACAAGCCATTAAGGGGGCAATCTCTCTGCTGCAGAGAGCATCTATCTCACACTTTGTCCTAAGTGAACTGAAACATCAGATGGCCATGCTCAAACACCCACCTGCTGTCCACACTGCACCCATTACAAATATAATGCTCTATATTTCACCTCATAAATAGTACATCAAGTGCTTTTACGGTACAGCTGGAGTTAAGTACCATGAAGCGCTTTGTATTGTGAGGGGTGGTCTGAAAGGCTTGGCAATGCAAAGCTCTCTGTGGACAAAAGTTTCTCCTTCTGTGTTAAAAGTGAAAGTAAATCATTTCACTCACTCAAATATATGAATGTTCCTCTGTTTCAGCTATTTTAAACAGATAAACAAGCTCTGCTGGGTGTAAGAAGCCAGAGAAAACCAAGAAAAGCCTTCCTGCACCTCGTCAAAATGGCTCTGTGTCTGCACTGCTGTGGCACAAAGAAGAGAAAAATAGAGACAGGGCATTGAGGCAAAAACTTTGCGAACGTCGCACTGAATCGTACCACATCACTTGTGGTCATATATGGTTCAATGTAATTAGCCAGATTTTGTCATATATAATTGTACGCATGCTTCATAAGGACACAGTGACAATCTAAGCAGATCCAGTGGTAGCCAGAGCCAACCAGAGCCCCCAAAAATCAGATTTGTTGACCCAAATTTCTTCACAATGACTGGTTATTTGAACTGTCAAACCAAAAAGGGAAAGCTGTGATGTAGGGTGTCTTTTTTCTTGTCTATACATATTTTGTTTCTAAGAATGTCAACCTACATTGGATTGGTTGCATCATAACACCAAAGATGGGGTATATCAAAGTGGCTCAGTCATTATTATATCCTTTTAATGTGGCCCTTGATAAAAAACAGTTTGGACACCCTTGACCTTCACCAATAAAGAAATTACTTTCCAAGCAACAACCCTGCTGTTCTCTTTACTGTCTGGCAACTGTATACCCCACCAAGACATACATCCTTAGACAGCAGTTCTAGTTTTTACCTGTGATGTTGTAGAAGTAGTTGAAGCAGTTGAGGTTCAGACTGCAGGGCTCCTTGTCAACTGTGTCTGGACACTGCCTCCCCACGGTGGGCGACCGGAGAGTGTAGGCCACCCTCACTCGGCTGTTGGTCCTCGTACACGGCTGCAACAGAGAACATCATTAAATAAAGTTTTGTCTACAAACTGCTCCTAAAAATGTTTAATTACTGAGCAGTAAATGTTGCAGACAGTGATAACTACAGCATAAAGACATGTCCTCTAAATGAACTGAGCTGTAAGAGACCAGTAACATTAAAAGTCTGTAAATATTGAGCATTAAAGGCTCAAACTGTGTCTGTGCCACTTTTGGATTCTTAAGACTCTGCATAAGCCTTGTCCCTGGTTGGATGCTTTATCGTTCAACTTATAATAAATAAATAAGGTCCTTCTCTACCCTCCATACTTGTAATCCCACAATGTGGATTTCCGTCCAGCAGGATATGACAGGAAACAGATATTCTGCTTGAACAGTAAACCACCAGATTCTACACAGTCATTGCTGGAGAAGAGGAGAGTTTAGGGAGAAAATGACAGCCCTTTGAATAACTCCATCCCTAGTACCATGAATAAAACATGTGAGGGGCCCCGCTGGTGCCACTGCAGACTCCAGATCGAGATTGGAAATGTGGGAAGTCGGTGTGTCGAGCGCTTTGGGAGAGAATGGGGTGTGATTAACAATGGCCGGCATGCTGCTGTGAGAACAGCAGGTGAAGCGAGAGCTGTTAAAATGGCTTTTTACAGAGATGTCAGGGGTGGAAATGTTGAACAGGATGTCCTGACATTTTTCATGTTTTTGCAGAGGAGACAACAAAGATTGTGGCCGTGATGTAGTCTTTATGTCAATGTTTTGCTGCCAGGATAAAATCAGGGGTTGGTGTGTCTTCACAAAATTGAATTTGCAGTCTTTTTATGCAGAAATGGACCCTCATGAGGAAGACAAATTCTAATATTTTACTCATTTGACCATCAACCTCTAGGCTAAAATAGAGATAACTAAATTCAAGGGGGCAATAAGCATCTTTTTACAGGATGACCATCATTCCAGCCTGCTAGATTTATATGCCCCCCAACCAGTGAGAGCTTAGGCCATAGGCATTAGGCTGTCTGTCTGTCAATCTGTCTGAATCAAGTCCATGTGAATGCAATAACTCTGGAAGGTTTCAAAGAATTTCTGTTGACCACATGACCACCTGGATTTGTGGATGAATTAATTAGATTCTAGAGGTCAGAGGTCAAGGCTATGTGACTGCAAGATCTTACAGAGATTTCAAGGAATTTGCTTTGGCCACATGTCTACCTAAAGTCGAGGATAAATTAATTAGATTCTGGAGTTAATCAGATTCTGGAGTTCAGAAGTGCAAGAAGGTTGCTGGTTCGACTACAGGGCCGGTCAGGGCCTTTCTATATGGAATTTGCATGTTCTTCCTCTGCATGCCTGGGTTCTCTCCGGGCACCCTGACTTCCTCCCACAGACCAAAAACATTCTTATTAAGTTTATTGGTGACTTCAAATTGACATTAGGTATGAGTGTGAGCATGAATAGTTGTCTGTCTCTCTATGTGGCCCTGTGATTGGCCGGCAACTGGTTCAGGGTGTACCCTGCCTCTTGCCCAAAGTTAGGTGGGAAAGGCTCCAGCCCCTGTGGCACTGAAAGGGATTAGCAGTATTGATAACAGACTGACGAATGGAGGTCAGAGGCCAAGGTCATGGGCTTTTGTGGTCATCTTTTGATTGTGCGTGTGATATCTGACAGACACTTGAAGGGATTTCAGTCAAACTTTGCTCAAGTGTCCTTCTGGCTCAATTATGAACTAATTAGGTTTTGGAGGTCAAAGGTCACAAGCATCATATCTATTTATTACTTGTAAAAACTATTTTATGACGGTGATATCACGAAGATTGATTAAGGATTTTTTTCTTTGAAGATATGCATGACTGTCTAACACAAAACAGGAATGAACTGATAAGATTTTACAGATCATAGGTCAAAGGTCATTGAGTCATTTCAGGTCATTGTCACCCTTTGCTTAAGATATATTTCATAAATAATCTCAGGGATTTTCACTAAGCTCTGCATAAATGTTCACTTTGCCTCAAGAATCAGTTGATTAGAGAGGTTACGTCGCTGTGTGGATCATTGAGGCAGCAGTTTGGACGTGAGAAGATGAGTAAAAGAAAAGGTTGTTTCACAGGTAAAGCAGTTCTTGAAGGTCACTGATCAAAAGTCAAGGTCATTAGTATTACAATTATTATTTGCTTGTAAACACAGTTTTGTGAAAATAAAATGTGATTTTTTTATGAGGACTTTCTTCAAACTTTCTTCAAGTTAAGGTCACAGAGCCTCTTGGTTATGAATGTGATCCCTTGAACACAATATGAAAAAAAAACAAAAAACTTTGCACAGGGTTGTTTTTAGACTCATGGATGCACTGTTTTCATTTTGGAGGTCAAAGATCTTGGTAAAGCAGCTCTGTAGTCATCTGTTGCTTGTGAATTCAATACAAAAATGCTAAAACAGATGTTTATCATGTAATTAAAATCGAAATTTTGAATGCAGCCAAACTGCAAAAACTCAGATCTAGACAAGATTGTAGAAAGTATGCAAAACACTAATTCTAATTCATATTAACCACTTAACCAGTCGAGATGAATGTCTTACTTTAAGGAATGAAAGGCAAAAATAAGGCACTGAATTGCTTGTAATGAAGAGAAAATATGTGCCAATGAAACAAGAAAAGTTTGACTCAGTGAGGGTCTTAAATTAAGGTTTAATATCTGCTAAAGTTAAATTTGTCTTGTCTTATTGGCAGATTATTTTACTTGTTACTACAAACAACTCAGGCATTATTTTTTAGTTTTATATCTTCAAATACGATCTTAATCCAGACATGTGAGGAAATTGTGGATTAGAATATATCTAGTGAGATGTTTTATCTTGAAATTGGACAAACACACTCGTCTAGATCTGAGTTTTTTTTCAGTGCATAATGAAAAGATCCTCAACCAAACTTTAGATCAACCCTTTGACCAACAAATAAGCCGAGCTGAGGTGGGACCTATTGCTGTCTGACCAATAGCAAAAATTTCTCCTGCCCTGAAGAGCAGAGGTAGCTGATGTCATTACAGTTTGTGCTCACTGTGATTGCATATTATCCACCTGAGCACTGAGCCCTTTACACTTATGAAAAGTCATTGGACTCTATCACAACAAGAGGTAAAAATGATGATTACTTTTCAAAAGTGATGTCCCTGACTCTCATTACTTCCACCTCCTGATCCCAGCGTGGTTTGTTTTGCCTGCACACACTCAGTGACACAGCCTAAAATGTGAGTTGTTTCAAGGCTTTCTCAACTGATGATTCAAATCTCTGACTTCTATGGCTGCCCCCTAAATAAATAACTCTTTGTACGGTTTGTGGTTGTCTGTCAAGCGATAACAAAACCTGGGGTAATATTTGGAGAAAGTTTTATGTTTGCTAATACATCACTGCTGATGTAGAGACATTTGTGTTTGTGTTTGCCTGTCAAAGGATGTAAATCAGGAGACCCTGCTCTGCCATCTTCATCGTAAATCTTCCTCCTTCCCTGCTGGATGCACAGCCAGTACAGTGTAATATAGGTGATATACAAGCCTTTTTCCTCCTGCTTCTCCAGTTCATACATCTCTCTTTATTCCTCTGTGGTAGACGAGAAATAACCTGTTGACAAAGATTCACACTCTGCTCACAATAATACACTGTAGCTTTTCCTTGAGCCTCAGAGAAAAATTTCTGACAGGAAAGAAGATATCATGATAAATCTCAGCGGGCTTCACAGAAATCTGATGCTCTCATATCAGCTCAGTGCCAGACAGCTGAGCCGAGCCGCTCTCTGATCTGAGTCCAGCACTCACCAGGCTGCAGCGGCTCCAGGGGCCCCAGTCGTTCAGGACGCAGTCTTCGGGGCAGGGCAGCCGGCTCTCCCTGGCCCCCAGCGGCATCTCCTCGGGGTCACAGAGGTAGTCCTCCACAGGCTCTGACGGCCCGTCTATCGTGTTCAGCATGCACCTGAGGGAGGGAGTGGAAAAACGGAGTTTGACCTTATTTTAGCAACACAGCAGCACCACAGAGCAAAGAGAACAAAGAGTCAGGCATCAGATTTTAACTGGACATGGAGATGGCAGGTACATGAAGAAGATACTGTTTGTGCTTCACAGGCAGTGTGATCAGTCTGCAGGAGGAGAGGGAGGGCGACTTAAAAACAAAACTATCTGAACTGCTGAGGGTGAATTTACACACACAGAACAATAGTGAGACCCGAAAGAAGGCTGCCCTAGTCTCTGTGCTTTAGTTTGATGTTTCACTACAGATATTCAGATAGAAAGTGCAGGAATAACATGTCTGTAGACCAACCTAGGACTTTTTTAGACAGACAGACAGACAGACAGATAGACAGATAGATAGATAGACGGATAAAGGTGAAGCAAAGGCAATAATTAAATTATAAGGTAAGCAATCACCAAAACTACTATAACAACTGACTAATGTATAAAGTTAAAAATATATACACACAGTAAAGTATTGTGGGAGAAACAACACCAGTACAATAACTGGCCACTTTATGAGGAACATTTTGTTAAGAGCCTTTGTTCCATATCGACCTGAAAGCACCTTGCACTTGCTGCAGATTTGTTGGCTGACATCCATGATTGAAATCTCCTGTTCCACCGTATCCCAAAGGTGCTCTATCAGGTTTAGATTTGGTGACTGTTGAGGCCACTGGAGTAAAGTGAACTCATTGTCATGTTCAAGAAACCAGTTTGAGATGATTTGAGCGTTGTGACATGGTGGGTTATCTTACTGAAAGTGGCTATCAGAAGATGGGTACAATGATAATAAAGGGATGGACATGGTCAGCAGCAATACTCAGTTAAGATACAACGTGCCATGGAAATATCTCTTACAACACTAAACCACCTCTGCCTGCATGAACTGCCAAAACAAGGCAGTATGGATCCATGTTTTCATGATATCATTGCCAAATTCTGACCCTACCATCTGAATGCTGCAGCAAAGACCTTGACTCATCAGACTAGCAACATTGTTCCCACAATCTATTGTCAAATTTTGGTCCTATGAATTTTATATTGTGTAGCCGCACCATCCTGTTCCTGGCTGACAGAGGGTACACCTAATGTGGTCTCTGTTGCTGCTTTAGCCCATCTGCTTCAAGATTTGATGTGCTGTGTACTCAGTAATGGTCATCTGCATACCTTGGTTGTAACAGTGGTTACTGGAGTAACTTTTGCCTTCATATCATCTCAAACCACCATGGTCATTCAAAACTGACACTCATTAAACATTTTTCTTTATAAGACAATTTTCTGTAAATCCTAGAGATGATTGTGAGTAAAAACTCCAGGACATCAGCAGTTTCTGAAATACTGAGACCAGTATTTTCTTGTACCAACAACTATGCATGAACCAGAGTGCATGCACATGTATGGTATAATAATACACAATAATAATATAATACTGTACTCCTTTTTAAAGGAAAATGAGGAAATCGCTGTATTTATGTATGTATGCCTGCTTAGGGCTTCTTTGGCATCTGGTCCAGGAACTACTTATATCAACCAAATTTAAAAATTGGTCTCTAGGTTTTTTTACTCCCTTATTTCACTACAATATCTATTTTCTCTTAAACAGTAAGGAATGTTGTCTGTTAAGATTCCTTTTCCTTATTTTTCATGTCATGTCTTGTGTTTCCTGTTTTATTTTGAAATCATAAACCATAGTCTCTGTCTCTAGGTCTGTTCCTGTCTGCCCTTCCCCCGTCTCATCACAGCTGTTCCCTGATTGTTCTCCCTGCTCCTGTTATAATCTGTCCCAATCACCTTGTGTATTTAACCCCTTCTCTGTCTAGTCCCCAGTTTGTTTTTTATCTTCTCACGTTTTGTGATCTTGACCCTTTTTGTTTGGACCCTGCTCTTGCCTTTGGGTTTTTGGATACCTCTGCCTGTGAGTTTTTGCCTTGAACTAACAATAAACCCTGATTTTTGCCTTATGTATCTGCTGTGTCTGCATTTGAGTCGTTCTGTCTCAAGTCCGTTCTTGACAAACATGGATTAAGATGGTAACGTCTTCTTTACATGGAGTGTGCAAACTAACCACTGGTCCACCATCACCCTTGTACAACATCTTTCATCTTTGTGGAGAAATTGCATGAAGCTTTTGTACATGTACATCCTTTCAGGTTGCTTGTCTTTTCCAATAAGTACAGATATGTAAAATATTCCAATTCTAAAGGTTTTCACAAATGCACCTATGGCAGACAGGTTGTTACCATGCTGTATAAACACAACCATTTATTTGATTATTTTTAACATTAAGTCATGCTGTGTTTGCCGGAGAGAGCTCCTTCAGTATAGGAAGAGACCTGCACTATTCAGAGCCAGTCAACCCCTTTGTGTCCTACGTCTGCATGATTCTTAATCCTCTGATTTTAAACAAGCAGGATAAGTGGTTCTGCATTTCTCATAAAACATTAAATTACACTCTTATGAGCCTCATATAATGTAATTACAGTGTCTGCATGACACACAGAGCATAAATCCAAAACTTTGAGTCCCACCAGAGAGGATTTGGCAGCTTGTTTCTTGTTGACTGTCAGCTAAACGGCGTGAGGCAGGTTATCCCTGCCAAAAAGGATCCCCTCCATTTTTTAGCTCCTAAAACATGCGTTACTGTATATATCATAGACATATTAATGTAAGAAAGCATGTGTCAGCCCTGCTTGAAGCCAGGTAGAAAAATAACACTATGAAGAGGAAGATGTCTCACATATAAAAAAAAATAAATAATAATAATAAAAATCTATGCGGGTGTTTTTAATGAGTTTCTATAAACAGATTGGGTAAACATGTAATTTACAATGAGGTAAATAACCTTGCCTTCACTTTTCTTAGCTAATAATCATTGAAGCAGTAAACAAACTACTGGACTTGTAACAAACAATAACTTGTGTGGTTGTTTGAGTAATAATTGAGTTCAAAACTGCCTAAAAGCTGTGGAAAGTGAGGATTATGTTATGCTTTTTTCGAGTTTAATATGCCGTTTAGACTGTTTTGCATTTCGGCTCTGCATGAGAACTTCCATAAACATGACAACAAAGTCTGTGGCATCATTACCTCTCCCTCTCCTCCTATCAGCAACGGCAGTAGCTGCCTAAAACAGCTGATTCCCTCAGCCCCCAACATAGTTACCATCATGACATCCTACCACTACCATGTCAGAGGTTCAAGCCCATTGACTCGGGTGGCAAGCAAAGAATATAGAATGAATGCAGGGCCATTGAAAACATGGCCCTGAACCATGCTAAAATGGCTTATTACAACAGAGTAGATATTAAACTAAACAGAGCCAGCTGGGCAAAGAGTCTTCAAGTGACAGGATCTACAACAGAGCATCTCAGGCAGACTGAGAGGACGTGGATCAGGAGGACACAGTTTGTGCAAACTAGAAGGTTTTTTGAAGATTAGAAATACCATTTTTCAAAGAAGTCCCAATGCTGCGAATGTGGTTGTCCTTTAGCTAAAGATCTGTATAATGTGGTAAAGAAAGGTAAAGCACACTCAGAAGCATATGAAACCCCAATATCTATCATACAATTTCTTTTAAATGTTTGTTTAGGCATTGGCTTGGGTTGACAAGCCCAGGGCAGAGCACAGAGTGTAGAAAGAATGCAGAGTGACTGCAGACATGGTGCTGAACCATGATAAACTGGCTTATTACAACAGATTAGATTACTTTAGCTGAATAGGCCCACGAGGGAAGAGGAGCTTCAAAATTCAATCAATCAATTTCCTTTTTATAATGTTTTTAGAAGGAGCTCGGGGAGCAGAGGAACATGACACCTTTAACTAAACTCTGCTATGCCTCTTAAAAGGAGTGCCCCTTAAAACACTCAGTGTGTACTTTGGGGGGTTTATGATGTCGTAGTTATACAGCCTCCACCTACATGTGTGTTTTCTGCTCATCACAGGCAGACGCCATAACTGTTTCGAAACTTTGCTCCTTAGGCTGTAACTACCCCCTACCCTTCCATTAGGCATTGTTTGGGCAGCCAATCAGAGCAGACTTCATTACCATAGCCTCTCTGCCCCCTCCGATGTGAGCATTTTCAAAAGAGGGGTAAAAAGAAATGCATCTGATCCTCTACAGAGACAAAACTTTTCTTTTTTTTTTTGGTAAACATAAATCAAATCCTTGCTTATAAGGCAACCAAGACGTGATATAAAAAGTCAGAAACACCAGGACACAAGACGTGACAGAAGCTACAACAGGGCATCTTAGTCAGATTATGAATACAGGTGGATCAGGGGCAGAGCTGGCCCTACCCATTGTGATGCCCCCCTCCATCAGCGATTTACATATGCTTACATAAGAAATCGATTAGCACTGTTTCAACCATTGTCTTTAAATTTGAAGATAACATGTCACCCAATTTATATGCTCAAAAAATTACAAATGAATACATACAAATCTGAAATTCAGTATAAATGCCCTTACCACAAAATAAAAATCCTGTAAATAAGTGAATAAATAATAATGACCTATTTGGTATAATCATTTGTAGTAATCTTAATTGGACATTGCTTTACATTTAATCAAAGTGAGCTTTTCCATTTTAATAGTTAAGAGTTATAACTAGTTTTAATATAATTATATTGAAGGTAATGTTTTCCCGATTTTGTGGCAATGCCTGGAGGCTACTGTGCCCTAAGCGTTTGCCTATATTGCCTGTGGGCCAGCCAGCTCTGATCAGGGCTACTCAGTGAAATCTAGAAGTTTTCTTGCACATTAGCATTTGTGGACATTCTCTAGTAGACATCAAAATGGCATTTATGAAGCGGAATTTTCAGATAATATGAAAACATAATGCCACAGCTCTTTGACATGTAATAATTTCCCTGACTTCATATGAGAGTATTTTTTAGAGTTATTTTTCATCTAAAAACTGATAAAAAATGACATTTAGTGGAAGAGACAGTCTGATAATTACCTGACTTTCCTGGTTTGGACTCCTTCTCCACAGTTCTCTTTTAAGTCCACGTTGCTGACTTTCCACACGCTCCACGGCTCGGCCACCCACACATACTGATTACAGTCACTCTGACACGGCACCACCTCGTACACCTGAGGACAGAATGACCTTCTCTAAATGCTCAACATGTTCCTGATGTGATTTTAAGTAGCAGCAGATTAAACGCAGCTCTGTTACAGTTTAACTCTTAAATTTTCTGACTCTGAGAGGCAGCAGAGGCCAAACTAAGATATTATCATCATTGTCAGCACCTTCTAAAACCATAGTGTGATAAATGCCTCTTCTCAGCCAAGTTTTGTCAGTGAAGTTTTGCCTAATGCACAGTGATGTTTCGGCTCAGCTCTCTCAGGTTTAAACTCCTCCAATGAGATTATTTCTGCCCTCGGAGCAGCTCTGCCGGGGAGGAATGTCTGTCTAAATAAAACTCCAATCTGACAGCAGTTTGTTTATTTGCAGCGAGGATATTGTGAGTGTATACATCTATCTGTCTGTGACCCACTGACATCAGTGACATTTAACATCTGCGCTAACATTAGAAATGGCTGTAGAGAGCAGCTCTTACCTGGGCCTGCAGCCGGGAGCCATATCCAGCGAGCATTGAGGTGGATTAAAAGGAGACAGATGGATTAATGAGCACATGCCAACTGTTCATATAGTGCACAACCTATGATTAATGCAACAATCCAGAGGACATCATCAGAAAGCCTCTGGTATAAATACCTGGGTGAACGGAGCAGATATACACACACTGTGAGGCGTAGATCCACACAGCCCCATATCTCTACCTGCTGATACTCACAGGCCTGGAAAGCATTACAGTTTTGCAAATCATGGAAACCTTAAGGAATCAGCTGGCACACATAGGAGCATGAATACGGTGGGTGGGATCCATTTATAGCACACATTGCTTTTTTACACTGTTGCTGCTCAGCAAAAAATGAGCGCAGCAATAATGAGGGGAAGGTAAAGGAAACTCTGCAGATTAAAGCTCATCATTCATTAATAATGAATTCCTTTCTCCCTCTTGTGCTGGATTCTTCAGACTGAGTACCACTCTCTGGAAATAAGTCAAATTTACTGTTTCACAAGGTCATACATATTAAAGATCAAGCAGGAGTGAAAGTGCTGGTCAATGTGCACAAGGTGGGAAGCCTGGCTGATTATGCTGCGTTGTGCTGCAGGGTTTTAGATTTACATCCACCACCCTTTAGCTCTACCTCTTTTCACCTTTGGTAAGGGGTGGGGGGGCTTCGTCATAGTTGATCCCAGCCGTTGGCCAGGGGCTGGCTACAACTTAGACTAGTCACAAGCCTATTACAAGGCTAACAAATACAATAAATGTTCAAATGTTGAGAAAAGTTGTCTTGATTAAAAAAAATCTAGACTCTTCTTTTTTTTTTGTAAAAGCAGTAAATTATGAATCTACTCAAGGACAAGTAAAAGTATCTTTTTTGAGTGCACTCAAAGTTCAGAGTATTTTGAGTGTACTTAGCTGTGTCTTAATCTTTTTTTCTTTTCAATTTTAATACCAAAAAGGCAAAATCATAAATAATACAGAGCAGAAAGAAGAGTATTCTTATATGATCTGCCCCATTTTTACAAGATACTAATTAACAAAGGACAAAATCAAATACAAAACTTTAAACCAAACAGCTGCAGGGCCAAAGCAGCTCTTACCTCTCTCTATAAGATTCATGGATTCAAATTACATTTTATCAGACAAAGAAGATCACAAAATAATAAACCCTAAAATACTTCAGAAACAGAACGAAACTTTGTTTTCATATTTCCTCGATATGATGGTTTCAATTTTAAATATAAAACTCAATTTAGATTCTTTGGTATTACTGTTAAGATTGTTCCATAAACTGACTCCTGTCACAGTGCTGCATCGTTTGCTTCTAAATCTTGGCTTTTTAAAGATCTCTGTTCCCTTAAATGAATCTCTTTTTTCAAACATTTTTTGCATATGTTGACAGGACAACAGCTGCAGTGTGATGAGTAAAACATTTCTTTTTTTCAGTACATCAGCAAAAAATATTGACATTTGACCCAATTAATAAAATATTAATACGGAGTAGCAATGCACTCTTATATAGAGTGAATAATATTGTAGACATCACTAAAACATTTGTTGTGTACACTTTGTAAGTCCTAGTTTTACATAAGCACACAGTGTTAATCCAAAGAAATTTGGAATACCGAATGTGAATATACATTTAAAAATGACCTTAAGAGAAATATAAGAACCTACACTTATTAGCTAATGTATTTTTTACTCTAAAAGTTGGTGCTAAACTGTAAATTCTGACCCTTTTAGAATTAATTTTTCTGATCAATTAGTAATTGCGTATCAAACAAGTATATTTTCAGTTTCAAGAATCATGTCAGTATTGAATACGTTGTTATTGTTGAAGAATCATCACATCTGAATGTGTGTTTTAGTATTGTTTACGAGACAAGAAGTGTTTTATATGTTTGTTTGCTGCAGCTGTCAAACAAGTTGCACTTCTGGGATAATAAAGTTTATCTTGACCTTGAATTACTGAGGTACTAAACTTGATTTTGATATTAAAATCAAAATTTTGGCGCAACTTAAAGGAATAGTTTGGGATTTTTAAAGTGGGGTTGTATATGTGAGCCACATATCCAAAGCTAAACTCTCTATCTGTTCAGAAAAATTGGGCACACAAGCTAATGCACAAGCTCGGTAGTGGAAAAGGGAGTTGTTGTAAATAAACTGTTTAGTATGCGATAACTCGAAGCTGTTTTTGCAGCTTGTTGAGACAGTGGCATCCATGTACAGCAATGTATAGCATTAGCTTGTGTGCCGACTTTTCTGAACAGAGGAGCTTCAGAACTGAGGCTTATCTTCATGAACCTCATACAACCCTTCATCAAAAATTCTAAACCATCCCTTTAATGGAAAATTTGGACAACCTAAGGCTTTGGTTTTTACTTTCACTCAGTACTCAGATTCTATTCTGGTACAGATCATTCCAAAAACATACTGAAGCAAAAGTAAAATGACTTTTTCAAAAAGCTATCTAAAAAGCAGAAATTGACGAAAGGTACTTAATTGTGTTAGCCTGAGTAAATGTGTTAGCTACTCCCACCTCTAATTGAGACTTTCACAACACACTGTCTGTTCAGTTGCTCATAGTTAAGACAAAATGATCACAAGTTCTGATTCCTTTCTTTATATTTTTGCGTTGTAACACATATTTCATTGTTTGAGTTTTTGGGCCTGATGGTGATGGAAAAGTCATCCTGACCTTTTATTTGATTCTTGGATGCATGTGTTTGGTGTCTTTACCTGGTTGATATGATCCAGTTTGGGACATGGTCTTCCTCCGTTGTAAGGTTTCTCTCTGAGCCATTTGGAGCGAACTTTGACCCCGCTGCCACACGACTTACTGCAGCGTGACCAGTTTGACCATTCACTGAGTTTACAGTCTGAGGGACAGGGGATGATGCATGCCTCCTCGATGTAACCTAAAGGGGGACACAAAGAAAGCAATTTAGCGATACCAAATACATTTTCATGAATGGGGAGCTTCTTTTTGTCTTGAGCTGCAAAGTTAAATGGAGGATTAAATTCATTTCATAAGAGTCACAGGCGTATCATGGGAGAAATCTTAAAGACTGAACAATGACTTGCTGTATTTCAGGCTGTTTCAATTATCTTACTCAACAGGGTTCTGTCCTTTATTATTAATTATTGCTGAGGGAAAGGGCATTCGCCATTAAATTATTCCCTAGAAATGATCTTTCCCATCAGCAGGGCCCCAGCCTTTAGCCTTCAGTTAGAGAGGAAGCTTTAGAGAGAAATTGCCTTGGCCGGAGTCTCTCAAAAGAACCTTGCTTTTTAATCTAATATGAAAGTACATTTGCTGTATCCGAAAGGTTGTTCTTCCTCTTTTCAACCTAACAAACAAACATTAAAGTTCAAGAAGTCTTTAAAAGCTACATGGGTAAAAATACCCTGCAGTAAAAGGACTCTGAACTATTACCTGATGCTCCACAAAATAATCTAAATCCACCTATTGATTTTTGGCCCAGTAGAATGAAAACAGGGTCCACATTGAGAAGCCCAGTTTTATGGTGCGTTATATAAAAGTCTAAGAGTCGACCCAGCCAGTTGGGCATGTCTGGCTGCCGGCTTCATTATTTCAGTCTATTTTTCGTCAGCTCACAAGGTCATGACACGTTTAACACGGCTGGTTAAAGCATCTTGTTATTCATGTTTTCCCCTTGCGAAGGTGATTTCCTCTCTTTTTGACTGCACACAGGCCAAGGTTTAGATGAGTTTGTTGTAAGACATAATTTTTCTGCACGTTTGGCCTCATGAATCTGAATAACTCTATTATTCAAGGATTTGCTTGTCAAGTAGAGGGACAGTAAAACAGGTTTACACAACAGGACAGGCTCAAAAATCTGCTTAGCCTCTGATTAAAAAATCAATAAGGGTATGAGGCGGGAAAGTGGAGTGTCTAACTCTGTCTTACTGCTTCCTTTTTCTGTTGAGGGCCCTTTCGGACTGCTTTTGCTTATTAGAGAGAGACATGGAGTATAACAATGACTGACGGTCACTAAAAGCACACTGCCCTCGATTTTGGATAACGAGCTTCAGTGGAATCCCAGAGAGGCTGTTCAGTCCTTGAGAACCAATTTTGTCATGGTGCATCAGAGGATTTTTTCAACCTTGGCAAAGTCTTACAGCGACAATATGATATCATGAGGCAAAATCATTTTTCAAACTGACACACTGAGCTGCCCTGTAAAACAAGAGATCCACTCCCGTCCATAGAGCTTCAGAGTGTCTGATTTTGTCTCATGATTGATTCGGAGGAGCTTTCAAAGCCAGCTGAGGTCAGGTCAGGTTCAAACCAGAAATAGACCATTTTGAAAAAGACTTGTGTCACTGCAGGTGTGCTTTAATAGTCCACTTATAACAGGGAGAATGGTAGCTGTTCAATTTGTTCCCATCAAACCAAAAATATCAGAACACCCAAGTCCACCTCAGAATCTGTTTTATGTAGTTATGCCCTTTAGCTTGTTCATCATTCTAGAGCGACTATCCCCAAAAAGAGCAAAGTTAGTCACCAAGAGGCTAAGTAGGGGAAAAAACTTTACCTGCCGGATGCGCTAGCTGATCAAGAAAAATTGCTCGGTAGGCTGTGTGACGTCTTGTAGATTTATTGCAAGTAAAAACAGTGAAACGATTTCCCAGTTTCAAAACTGTAACATCTTCAATTGTGGTTTGAGCAACATCAAAAGGCAACGGTCAGTAAAAGTAAGACTTCCCCCCTCGCCCCTTCAGTTCATTCAAAAAAGACGCCAGGTGAAAGAACAGCTGATTTTCCCACTATATTACCAATAACAACTGAATCTAACATGTAAAGAAGTAAATAACACTTACAAATAACATTACCTCGCAGTTACATTCCTGTCTCCTCCAAGTGAGAAAGCACTTCTACACAAGACAAAAAGCCAGTGGTATCAGGACTTATAGTAATAATAATAATAACAAATTTAATTTAAAGGCGCCTTTCTCAGCACTCAAGGTCACCTTACAGGGCAAAGTTAAAAACAAAAACACCCAAGATAAGAAAAGGGCCAATAAGTAAACAGCGAGTAAAAAAATTTTCCCCATCAGATTTGCACGGTGGCGCAGCAGGTTGTGCATGTGCCTCTCAGCAAGGAGGTTGCTGGTTCAGGGCCTTTCTGCGTGGAGTTAGCATGTTAAACCTGTGCATGCGTGGGTTCTCTGCAGGCTTTCTGGCTTCCTCCCACACACCAAAAACATGCTCATTAGGTTGACTGGTGACTCCAAATTGCCCATGAGTGTGAGCGTGAATGGTTGTCTGTCTCTCTATGTGGCCCTCGGATCGGCTGGCGACTGATTCAGGGTGTAACCCGCCTCTCACCTAATGTCAGCTGGGATAGGTTGAAAGGGATAAGAGGAATAGATAATAATAATAATAATGATAATAATACTACTACTACTACTACTACTACTGCTACTACTACTACTACTACTACTACTACTACTACTAATAATAATAATAATAATAATAATAATGGTTTCATTATTCAACTTAATTTATGTATTTGAGCTAAGGCTAAATAAGGACACTTTAATATTTCACTCCTTAAAAATTGTTGAATTGGAATGAACCATTAGGATCAGCGCTCTATGAACAGAACTGGAATCAAAGCCGGAAACGATAAAATCAAAATGGAGCCCAGCCCTTAAAACCACTGGGCCACCTGTTCTCCTCTCTCACAGGATGCACTGGGCACTGAAATCCATAGAGAGACCCTCTGTAAGCAGAAGGCTGACGGGATCTGCTGACTTCAGAGGGTAAAAATGAGACAAAACAGACCAAAGTAAAAAATATTGCCTCTCAAAAAGCTTTTCAGCAAAGCTTTGGGACTGCTGGCCTCTCTGATGATTCAGACTCATTAAAGCAATGCTATTAAAATGACAGTGAAATGTTGAGACACTAACAAAATAGTCTGCTGAAAATGTTCTAATATCAAGCTAAAGGTCTGTGATTTGTTTGATAAACTCCGAAAGAGCTCCTCTGTTCATGAGAACAAAACAAGTGACTCATCCAGGCTGGTAAAAGAGCTGCTGCTACAGGGAAATTTAGAGGGAGAAATAAAAACTCTGAATTTAAAAAGAAAATGACAGTGCAGATTTTAAACAGACAGAAGTTCTTCAGTCTTCCACTGAAATAAATCCAACCTCAGTTAATATATAACTAAGTAAGTAAGTGAGGATTTTTTTCTTTCACAGATAAAAACTCCCAAAGTGCTTTAAATTAAAAATGCATTAAACAGGGTAAATCAATCAAGTACAGAGAGCAGAAAACAAGCAAAAGGACAAAGGGTCACATCATTCAACTTGAACTGAAAGCCTGACTGAATAAATGTATTTTCAGCTGTTTCTTAAAATCATCAGTAGATTCAACGCAGCATAAAATGGAAGAGCGGCATGGAGAGAGCCCTCACCCTGTGTTTTAAAGCGTGTGCGGGACCATCAGGAGTCTTTGGTTCTGATAATCTTTGAGACCATAGAGTAGAATAGAGACACAAGAGGTGTGCTTGTCCATGGAGAGCTCTAAAGTCAGCACTAAAATCTAAAAAGTTGATTATAAAACTGACTGTCAGCCAGTGGAGTGAGGATAAAATCAGAGTCATGTGAGCTCTTTGTCTAGTCCCAGTTAAAAGCCTTGCAGCTGCGTTCTGTACAGTCTGAAGACGGTAAAGAGTAAAACAAGTAAACAGTACATTGCAAAAGTCAAAACAAGCAGCTCTATAAGGCCATTAGAGCAGTAAAGTGAGCACAAAAACATGTTTTGGGACTGGAAGAATTATGTTACTGTCTTTAGAAATGTTATTTTGCACACTTCACAGCTCTAATGACCTTTATATATCATTTACTTGGGTTACATTTATTCTGTCTTTGTGCATACTTTACAGCTTAAATGAGCTTTCCACAATTTCTTATATTTTACTGAGGTTCAAATTATCCTACAGTCCTTGTACATGTTACTGTGCACACTTTACAGCTTTAATATGTCTAATCTTTATTTATGTTACATTGATCTTTCTATTCCTAAAAATGTTTGTGTGTACATTTTATAGCTTCAACTCAACCTATTACCGAAAAAATTAAATCTATATTCACATTTTTTTCTCTAAACTTTCCCAAAAAAGTAGATTTTTGTTCATACTTTACAGTTTTTTATTGCCTTATCATAACAAAACATTGTTATTCAGGTGGCTTTAATTTGCCATTATTTTGAAGTTGAAGTCATACGCCTCACTATATAGTCACATAGTTTTCTGTATTAATCTACTTTATTGTACTTTTCTTAAAATATACATTTGTTGTCATTGCTTCGTTTTGCATTATTCAGGCTGTCATGTAAGCACTGGTCTTGTCCTGTTGGTGATAGTGCTTTCCAAACAAAAACTGTACACTACAAAATGGTTATGTGTTTACAAAGCTTTCAATAAACTGTTTCTGTGTTGTGAATTTTGTTTGCTTTGCTGTGCTTTGTCATTGGCCATTCTTAAAACGGCTTACTACATACTACTAACAGACGCAGTATATACTGTATGTGGTGGTATTATGAACTATGACAGCCAAACAGCTGTAATTTTGAAGTATGCTAGAACTGGTAGAGCTGATTTTTCTATTTTTGTTGTTTTTGTTGGGCGTGGATATTGTGTGCGATGCATTACTGTCACCTACTGGACTAAATTTTGGATCAGAGCAACTATTTCCACAATACAAAAAAATGTATAAAACACACACACAAACAAACAATTTCTTTTAATTTCTGTAATTACTTAAAAAGGCTGTGTGTACCTCCCAAATCCAATAACTTGGCTGATCTCTGGTTATAGTCTTGAAAACAAAGGATATAGTAGCTCAGCTATTGGCTAGCGCAACTAAACTAATGTCAATTATTGGACTGAAAAAAACAAATCAATGTGATTCACTTAGCTGTAACAGAATTTATGCCATTGCAAATAGTACTAAGGCTGTTGCCATGGGTATACACTTTTGTCGTTGGACATTTCAACCCCTGACCCCTGCATTGTGGGAAACAGCGCGAGGTAGACTGGTCACATACATACTTCTGATTTTTTCTGCATTAGTATGGTATCTGCAAATTTTTGACATGATGCAGATTTAAAAAACGTTTGCATACTGCATCTTACACATTGCTTTTGGGCAAAATCAGTACATAGTCTACTGTGGAGTGCCAGGTGATTGGTCAAGTGACACCCTCAATGTATTCAAACACCTGTGACCTGCATGTTAAATAATGTCCTGATGAGATTCTGCTGAGTTGAATTGCCTCCACACATCCTGTTAAATAACGGATTTTAGCTACATCAGAGGGCCTCAGATTTTCAATGTAAAACTGCCATTTTTTACTAGAACTTTTGTCTGTTGAAATCTGGAGAGTCATTTGCCTTTTTCAAAGTTCCATCTCTGCCCTTTGTCGCTGAAGATCACCCGATGCTTCATTAAGTCCTCACATTAGAGATTTTTTTTTAATGAATCTTGGTATTAAACAAAAAAATCTTATCTAAATAAGAAAAAGAGATTTTTTCATATATTTGCTCTGAGTTGATTAGAAATGTTGGTCAATAAAGGCTCTTTCTGCTGCAGTGATGGTCGAGCTACTTTATCATGATTATTTAGGTTTCCTCTAGCCATCAAACTGAATTACTGCCACTTACTCTTATAACAAACTTTCACTCGTATAAGTCCTTTTGTTCACCTTTTTTGTCACCATAATTTAGCAGAGTTTTGGACCTCTGCAGTCAAAGGTTGTATCCTCTCTTTCCTAGAAACACTACTTTGCAATATGGATAATTGAAGCTAAAACGTGGGCTCTAGATTTGGCTCGGCTGAAGAGGACAGTTGAAGGATGATCTTGCAGTCCACGCCGTGGGCCCTGAACCGAGCAGTCTTTAGAGCTAATATGATTAAAAAAAAATAAAAAGTCTGCTTAATCCCTGCAGGATCGGAGTCCTGGCACGCTCAGGCACCAAGTAATGCGCAGTGACATAATGATCTCATCCGTCCACGTGCCTGCACGCACGCACACTTTGGCCTGACCTCCTTGCACCCCGAGGCCAGATCAGCATCACTACATCGACACCTCGCTGAGTCCGGCGCAGCCTCTGAGCGCTGCACCTTTGACCTCACACTGTACGCTCCAAGTTCAAGTCCAGTCACTCAAAATCCCTCTTGCTGTCACCTTAAGCTCATCCGAAGTGCAAAAGCAGCAGCACCTCAGCTCTTGGTTCACGTGCAGTTCAACTGATATAAACTCACAAGGTGGCAGGCTCTCAGAGAGGCTTTTAGACTGGGCCCAGGTGGAAGTTCACTGCTGCTGCCTTTATAAGTCAACTCGTAACCTGGCACAAACTCCTGCTCCTGATCCTGAGGCAGTTGTCACAGCTGCACAAAGGTTCTCCACCTCCTGACTGCTCAATTCGCCCCGAAATATTAACTGTTTCAACGCCTGATGGGCTTTTTTTCTCTCAACAGTCACTTAGATAACAGGGACGGTTATTTCAAGGAAAGTCAAGTTTTGCAAGTCAGAGGAACATTCTTGCCTCATCACTCCATAAATGCCTTTAACCCTGTAAAGCCTGACACATCAAAAAATAGTCCAAAAATTCTAGTTTTTTGAGATGTTTATTGAACCTCTAAACAAAACCTTATTTTGTGCCATATCATTTTGTTTCTTATGTATTTTCTGTGTCAGATTTGATACATCAGGCATATTTGGCAAATTTGAGGTCACACGAATGATAATTTTTCAGACAACAACAAACTTTGCCCATTACATTTGGAAAATATAGAACACATAAGGCATTTTCTTGTTTTTGTTTTTTTTTTCCCCAAAACCCCTTTTATAGCCTTCCATCATCATGCATGGCCTGAGGCATCCATTCCTCATCATCTTCCATCCATTATCATGTTGATGACATTTTTAATGTGCTTTCTTTTCCCCTCCTCTTCCTCTAATCTTTTTGACATGTGAAATTCACACATAACAAATCGGTCAAAATAGTAAAAACATTACTATTTCTGATGTATTGTGATTTTTAAAGCAACAAAAAGTGTATTTTAAGATGGCATTTTAGCCATTTATTAAATTAATTAAATAATCAAAATAGTTTGTGTTTGTATTCTGGTAGATTACATTACAAAACTGTCACATGAATGTTCAGTGCTAAAGTACCTTCAACCTGCAGTATTAAAGTTGATACAGACATGTTTAACATGATTTAACTGTAATATAAAGAAAAAGTTATGAAGTAATTATGCATTGTTTCCTCAAGGGATATACTTGTTTAAAAAAATGAAAAACAATATGCGTGTTATTCTTACCGTAACTTCTTGAAAGTTTGCAAAGATTTTCCTGCCAAAAGTGTCTGGATGCTTAAAGGATGGCAGCCATTTTGAAAAGCACAGCAAAAGCCCGTCCACTGCCTGCAGTGGGATGATAATCCACTAGTGGGCAGAATACAAGTATCACCTGAACGGGTTATTAAGGAAAGTATTGATCATGTTGATGAGACAGAGATCTCAGAAACTCACGTAGCAAATATGACTCAAATGGTTATACATATTTTTTGCCATTTTAGGGCTTTAATTATGGTAGACAGACTAGGGATGGGAATTCCCTTATCAATTCCTGAAGATTTTCTCTGAGGGCAAAAGTTTGCCTGCACAGGTTTTCAGAGTCATTGATGTCAAACACGTGTCACTCCAGATATTCACTGAGCTGCTGTCCTGATGGATGACTCAGAAAGTTGCTGGTGTTTCCACCCACTGAATTTTAAGCAGTTAGCTTCTTTTTGTTGAAAATTAAGCCACAGTTTGACCACCTCTGCACACTGTCTGCCATGATTACATTTTTTACTACTTTTTACTACTGTCGTCATTTCTTCAGACTGCCTTTGTTGAGATCGTGATGGTCATGAGAGTGGGAGGAATTAATAAGGAAATTGTTAGGCAAAGAGACCGCTGATATCAATTCCTTGAGGGAGTTGTTATCGATTCTCAATTGGTTTTTGATATCCATCCCCAAGAGAGACTGTGGAAAGACTTTAGACAGAGGAGAGAGATCGGGGAGGACATGCAGCAAATGGCCTCAGGCAGGAATGCATGGTTGCTACCAACTCTGAAAAAACAGTGACCCCCCATAAATGCCTATAAAAACAGTAAACCAGAATGAGCAAATACCAGGAGGGCAATATAAATTGTAGTCTTACTGTTAAGGGTCTACTCTGTAACAAATGGATGATATGTGATCAGTTATTACAGGGATGGGCAACTTTGGTTTACAAAAGGGTCACATACATACAAATCCTCCGAAAAAGCAGACAACTACAATGGATAAAATTTAGCAAAATGAGCAAATTAGTGTGAACTTTTCATCAGAATTTAAAAAGAGCCACAAGCATTCAGCTCTTAACACAAAAGCACCTGGTAATTCTATATCTTTATTGAGCTAAATGCACTCTTACAGCAAATATTGACTTTAAAGATACTCCAGCAAACATTTTGCCAGTCGGTTGGTGACATGGCCTACCATCAAAAAGGCACGTCACTGCTGCTAATCTCTCTTCATTGGCTTCCAGCTGCAGCTCAAATCAAATTCAAAGCTCTACTTTGGGCTTACAAAACAGTAACAGGAACGGCTCCTGCCTACCTGGAATCCCTCATCCGGTCCACACTCCCCCTCACCTGCTGCTCTGCTAGTGAAAGACACCTGGTGCTCCCATCTTAGCACGGCTCAAAATCACAAGCTAGACTCTCCTCCTCTGTTGTTCTAAGTGGTAAAATGAATGGCTAAACTCCATTTGATCTACAAGGTCTCATCTACTCTTAAGAGACCGTTGAAGACTCACTGTTTGGAGAGCACGCAGTCTGACAGTCAGGCAACAGGTACTGGTCACAGGGAGCAGGGAGAGGTCCTAGTGTTGTGGACTTCTTGTGCATTTGTCTTTGTCTGGTGCATAGAAGTACTCCATCATGGAGAAGACGTACACCACAAAAGGGCATATATAGCATGGAGAAGCATCACAGGGGCTTTTTAATGTATTACATCATATCAAAACCAAAGCATGTTATTGTATTTTATTGTATTGATTTATGTCAAATTGTCTTAGTTCATATCTTTTCCGATTAATTACTATCATGTCCCTCTAATGTACTGCATGGTATCACACCACATCCCAGTCTTACTGATGGCTAAAGTACTGGCACTACTATGAGGATTCATCATTTAAATTAAAGGTAAAGTCAGTTTTCTGTAGTTGTCTGTCAGTCGTCTACCAGTTTGACATACTCAGACACATGAAAGAGTCTGATTAAGGAACAAAAGTTCCTGAGTGTCTTCTCTCAGACAAATGGAGTGGGCATCTGTGGTGCAGTCTAAAAGTGTGCTTGGTTGCAGGAAGGTTGCAGGTTTGAGCCAAGCTGTCACATGGCAGTGTGTTCTTGGGCAAGACACTTAACCCTCTGACTGGCATTGTAACCATGTGGTTGACTTTTTTGCCACCATACCACTGTATTTTAAACTCTGAAATCCCATCTTTGTCTGTTTTTCCTTATTCACCTCTCTTAATAGAGTTTGTAACACCAAACCCTAACCCAGAGCAATATTTAGTTGGAATAAGCTCTCAGTCAGCTCAAGCAGAATACAACATAAATACACATTTGAAAATATTTGTACAACTGAGTTACTGCAGACAACTATGTGAAAACTAAATCTGCTCAACTTCAAATTTTTGTATTATTGCTATAATGTGATTATGTAACGATTTTATCATGTAATTATTACTACTTTTCTTAATTGTATTGTGTTATTTGTGTAACTATGTGCATTTTTACACAATTTTATATTGTAAATTTTGTAAATGAAATATTTTAAAGGACCCCAGAGACGAGCAGCCATTTAATGGGCAGCTAATGGGGATCCTAATAATAAAATCTTTAAACAAAAATGTATCCACTGGGTGGTTATACATAAATTTAATGGTTCAAAACTAGAAAAAAATCAGAGGGGAATTGTTGCTGCATAGCTCCTTAGAAATCTAAAGGTACGTACACACCGAACGCGACTTTGCGATCTCAGCGACCACTCTTTATGTAAAGTCAATGTACAGCAGCGACAGGGCCGGGCTAACCCTCCCGCAACGCGACAGACGCATCGTGGACGACCACGTCGCTCGTCGCTTAGTCACCAAAGTTGAAAAGTTTGAACTCTCCAGGTGACGTCGCGTGTGGCTGTGCGGCAACAGCCAATCAGCGTTGTGTGAGTGTGTGATGGTACCCGTGACAGACAGATTTCATTCCGGTTCACAGAGTGACAATCCACCTAGACGGACCGCAGAGAACTCACAGAAGATGCTGCAGGGCCATCAGCTGCAGTGTTTTGTGGTTGGTAGGTGATTGAAAAGGATACAGTTGGAATAATGTCAGCTAATAGCCTATTATATGATATATGATATGATCGCGGTGAAACTCGAGTGGGTGTGACATCACTGAGCGATGGCGATGGGCGACGGTGACCAAAATGAGGTATTTATGGGCACGCAACGCAACTTCAGTGGCCAATGCAATTTCAGTCACAGAGTGGTGTTCGGTGTGAACGCAGCTTAACAGTGTGAGCATACATCAGGGTAAGAAAAAATCTTTTCACATATTTCCAGATCCTCTAACAATCATAATTTAGTTGAGGGGAATAAATTTGACAATAAAAAAAATATACCTGTGATTCCTCAGAAAACTGGGTCAACTGCTATCTAAATTTAGCTCTCTCTGATGCTTTCATATGAAAAAACAAAAATTTTGTTGCAGAAATGAAAGAAATCCATTTATGCCCAGGATAACCCTTAACAGGCAAGCCAGCCAGCAGGTTGACCTGCATATTTGCTTCACAATTGGGTAATCTGACAAATAAAACCTGAAATGTTACTGAATGAAGATGAAGGAACACAATTTTACCAACAAATAATCTGTTGAAAATCTATTTCTTAGTTTGGAAGTCAAAGGGTTAATCTCAAATTGCTTCACTGCTCCGGCAGCACCTTGTAAAAGGGTATAAAAGGGTGTGAATGTGTTCGCTTATACTGATGGACGAGTGAATTTGAGAGTGTGAATGAGTCGGTGTGACCTGCTTTAAGAGGTCAAAGACACTAGAAAAGCACTAAATAAGCTCAAGTCCACTTACCATTTTACCAATTGAGTGACATACTGAAACTACTTATATCACGCAGCATGTTGTGGAAAGGAAGGGAGCTATTGTTCGGGATGATCAACAGATTTTTTCACCTCAACTTCCTCTTTTAAGCTGGAGAGCTGCATGCCAACAGCACTCAGCCCTCTTCCCCATTCTATTTAATGTGTCCTTAGTACTATGCTGGCAACATAACACACAGCAGCAAAAAAGATGGAGCTTGCAACAACAGATTAACAGAAAATGTTGATCTATGGGATAATAATATAAACGTTTGACTGTAACCAAGCCAAATTGTTATCTTATACACACACACACACACACAGTATCTATATCTATACCTATATTTATATCAAAAGTTCAGAGTTCATATGTACAGCTCCTTCTCCACACCTTTTGTGTATATTGTTGAGATGTGTTTTTGTTCTTTTTGTGCTTTTTGTATATTTTTAAATTATACCCAAGTCAGTTTTGTACTATGTTCTACCTATTTTAATATTTTATTTTATTCTTTTGACCCTTATTTTTATTCTTATTCTAATTATATGTTGATTGTTTTTGCACTAATTTACCAAGTCAAAGTTCTTGTATGTGTAAATTTACTAGGCAACAAAATAAACCAATTCTGATTCTGTCAAAATGCAATGGGATATTTCAACAGGACAGTTTAATGTAAACCCATGGCAGGATATGAGTAGACTTTTCCTGCATTTTTCATTTTTTTGCACTTGCAGAGTCATAACCATTTTGGACTCACTGCGGACCCCCTGTAAGTTGATCCAGACACTATTTATTTCTGTCCATCCAATGGGGAAAAGTCCGGCTGAGTCACTGTACCGCTGGCTTCTGAGACCAAATTTCTTCCTCACGATGGGTGGCTGGCCTCTGATGATTCATGTCAACTCTTTGGCTCCAGGACTGCCCGGCCTGATTTCTGGCTTGTTACACCTCCTATATCACAATCTTCTCCAAGGAAAGGGGACAGAGTTAGTGCTGGGAACTCTGGTATTCAGGAAGAAGTGAGGGCCCTCTTCTGTACATGAGCATCCTTAACAGACACTGACCTTGACAGCAAACTCCTTCCATGTTGTTTTTATCTAAACAGCTTAAACTCAACGAGGGCTCTCACTGTGTTTCTCTCGTTATTTCAAATATAGGTTGTCATGCACCAACAAATCTGTTCACTCCAGTGCTGCTCAAGTTCACAGGTCCTCAGCGAGATACTTGGCTTCAGGCTTTACCCTTTATGGCTTCCTGAGCGTCTGTATTCCCTCCTGCTGCAAAGATGAGACCAAGGCCCCCTGAGCCACCCTGGAATATTAAGTCATGGTAAAGGTCAGAGCATCGCAGGTCCCATATAGTCGTAAATATAAGCACTATATGATAAATGTCATATATATGTATAGGACATGGCAGGGGACTTATTGAGAGTTCTCCCCTGGCATCCTGACCTTTGGCACAGAGTGGGAGGTGGGAGCTCAAGTAATTATAGTGTTGTGTTGATCAGGGATAGCCCACGCTAAAGCTTTTCTCGGCACACTAATAGCCATTTGCTTTGTATAGTAAACTATTTGTAACTTATTTGTGATATTAGAATAATGAAATAAATATTTGGAGCATAGTTTCCAACCAAAATTTAGTTAATGAATACATTTTAGACTGTATTAGACAAAGTTTGGCACAGAATGAGGAGGAGTGGACTCTGTTCAAGATTGACTATCACATGTAATCTGGGATCTCCTGACCCAGGTCCTACTCCCAATCCCTCCGAACAATTTATATAGGGGAGGGATGCAGTGAGAAAAAAAAATGTACAAACCAGAAATTGAATCCCACTCGATAACAGTTTCAGAAAAATATCTAAAGGAGCAGGATCAGGTAAGTTGGAAAAAATTGTATTTTGCTGCACAAGAAATCACAAATATATTTTCTTTCTTCCCAAAGGCCATGGCCAAAAGGTGGGCTACATTTTGATTTGATCTGACGCACAATGCTGATATGCTTGGAGTTTATGTTCCCCCATGCAAAACCAGATGAATATTGGTGCATGTGACAGCTCCTGCTAGAGTGTCTTACCTGTATAGTTATATGCACTTCTTTTTTCCGAGGTGCCTTGAAGCACTGTGGAGCAAATGGGCCAATAGCTACATGAGGGATGTTCAAGGGTGCTTTTACACCAAACATGTTTGGTCCAGACAAAAGTAACTCTGATCGCTTTTTTGGAAGGTTTGGTCAGTTGGGATGGTATGAAAGCTCACATGAACTCTGGTGGGGACCAAAGGAACAAACTCTAGTCCACCAAAAAACGGGTCTTGCTTCGCTTCCAAGCAGACCATAGTTTGGTTTGTGGTGGATATGAAAGCACTCAGAACCAAACAAGGAGGAAACAAGGCAAGTGAACCAAAAGAGAGAGAATTGTGGCTTGGATTTGGATGAATATCACAGCAGAAAAGATAACGCAGTTTACACATCGCTCCAGTCAAAATGCAAGTGCCACCCAATGCTGCCTAAATGCAGATTTATCTTCATTTTATAAAGAATACCTCCAAGCTGCTTGGAGCTGAACAATGTTGTTACTTGATGCCAGCTGTGCATTTCTGGCTCATAATGAAACAATAGGCTGGATTGCAGAAACACCGCAACTACAACTAGTGGCTGGAGGCTGAATTACACAACATTTGACAGGCTTTGGTCCATCTGACCAAGTGCAGCGTGAAACCAAACTAGATCAAGAGAAAAATTAAACAACGTTGCAACTTCTATGCCAAATTTAGGTGTGAAAGCGACGTAAGCCAACTTCCAGAGAGACTCAGTCTCTTTGCTCTCTGCTGCCAGACCATTGCCTGATCAGCGCCTGCACGGTTAAGTCTAGCCTAATTTTAGTTAAATCACTTTTTACACATGCATACAACACCATGCTCACGCACCCATCCACACACACACTGCTGATGTTACAGGTTAGGACAGGTTTACATGTTTATTGTTAATGTCCTTGATTTTGTAATAAACATTCTTTTATTCTGCTCAAAGCTTGGCTCCTCCTGTCTTTTGTCACAGTGCAGACTCTGCAGTCGTATTGATGAGCTCAACTATTATTAATTTTTAGATTTTGCATAAGAGGAACTATCTTCACTCTAAGCCCCACAACACATTAAAAGTGCTGTGCTGTCACATGCTGCAGCCTCTTCTCATAAAGCAATAGTGTGATGTCTTGGCTCAACTTTAGTGCAATACCACTCGCGGCAGGAGTTTGCTCAAACTTGGGCAGAGATTCAAAGGCATAAAAGCAGCCAAGCAAATACAGAGAAAAAGGGCTACAATGACTGACAACTGTTTGCACTGAAAACTGTAAATACCACAATTCATCTTCTGTATTAAAGCATGGACACCCAACCATATGGTTAAATACTTTATTAAGAGCTGTTGCATCCACCAAACACCCAATTTAAAGTCTTGATAAAGTTAAACATGTTAGACTATTAAAGACAGTTTCCCCGAGGTGACAGTAAAGTTTATTATTTGGCATTGAATTATATCCTTCGCAACTTTTTTAATTTGCTCATCTCTTTGATGGCAGCGCAGTGAAGTTTCAGCCATGCCTTGAGCTTATTTAGTCTCTACCCCCTCACTCTCAGTCTTGACTTTATTGAACATGACAACACTCTAATTAGATCTTCTTGTGGCTGACTGCAATAATTGCAAGGAACTAATAGAATCAGGAATTTGTCAGCTGGATGTTATTCACTTCTCGGGCTGCTGTTTATTTGTCGCCCTTGCAATCAACCTCATCTCAGATCATTTTATATGTTGTTTATTCAGATATTTCTTTGATATGTCCTCTCTAGTTCAGAATCATTATTTTGCCTCATGCTACAGCAGTGCACACATAAATAAAAGGAACTTGTTTATTGGGAACATTTCTTAAAAATTCAGCATCTTTCCTTGTGATATTCTGTAACCCATAAGAGCGTCAATCTCCAAAGTTAGAGCAGCTACGTGCACTTTTAATGATGATCCCATTTTTCTTTCTGTTGATGTCTGTGGAATAAAAGATAACTCTGGCACAGTTTTCCTTGATCCCCATCATAGCCAAGGGCATTGTGTCAGCCGCCTCATCGAGGAAGGACGTTGCCTCCTTCTCTGTTGAGATCAAAAGTGATGTTGGCTGAGATGGAGGGCATGGCACAGAAAAGAAAAGGAGGAGTGGCAGCAAGAAGGGGAGAGAAGATAGATTTAATGATATCACATGTACAGTACTGACACTGAGCTTATGAATGTGCTTTTATTTCTCATGTGCACCTTAAGGACATTTCTTCTTATTGAGCTCCATCATGATTGTAGATGATTACATGGAGATACGCACAAACAATAGGTGTAAAAAAAACACACCAACACACCCCATGTTTACAACGTGCTCCTGTCAAACACAAACCAAGATGAAGTGACGCGTATCTAAATCTGTGACTCACACAGCGCGGCCTAAAACCATGTTTATATATGCATAACACTGAGGTACACACTCGAACATCTCTGCATTCTATTTCACAGCAATTTCACAACAAGCCTCTGAGCCCGCCCTTCTTTGCTTGGAGTATTTTGGATCTAAGATAAGCCTTTACGACGAGGGTACAAACGATCCTGACAGGAGTGAGCTGGAAAAAACACTCCGTAATGTGAGTATTCAGAGAGAGTCTTTAGTCTGCATGGAAAGGGGCTTTCATACGTGCACAAACATAATCCTTCGCTTCAGATGAATATTTAACACAACAAACTGTTATTCCTGCTTCTGCAGAATTCTGATGTGCTTGAGTGCATACTTGCCTGAAACTAAGAGTCAAGGCTGGAGACCAAAAAGATCTGATTTCTCCATGATGTGCAACACCTGCAGGCCTGTGTGCCTCTGCAGATTACAGCCAGAGCTGCTTCCATTGTGAGGCCACGGGCCAAAATCAACAGGATTGTTGAATAATGTTCATATTGTGAGACAAATTTAACAAATGGAAAGCAAGAACCACCCTGCAGCGGTTATTTGCCTCTGCGGGTGTACAATTACTTGACAGTTGAAGTTTGATGGCTGTGGTTGTGTCTGTATGACTGGTATGAATCTCATTTTTTAAACTGGTGTTTGTTCATGTTTTGAGGGAAAAAATGAACACATTGTTTCACTGGGGTTGCGAACCTGCACATTAACTTTCAAATTGGTCTCTAAATGTCAAAGAATTATCAAGACAGAACATGAGGCCAAGCAACCTTAACATTTGACCTCCTCAAGCTAAGCAGTTTTATCTAAACCAGGGTGAGCAGTTGTGCAAAGTTTGGAATAAAAAAATATCATTCTTAAGATATAACAATAACAAGCACATTGGATAAAATCCCTCAAAGAGTTCTTCAGTTATTATGTTCACAAGCAAGGGATACGATTAGAGCAAATTACCCTTACGTCTAGTTTCCTCAACCTAAGCAGTGCATCCTCTGACATTTGTACAAAGTTTAGCAAGTTTTCACACCTTCAGCTCAGTCGCTTTGTTCCGATTCGGTTGAAAAAATAAACTACAAATTTGCAAATTTCCCTTGGATCGTTTCATGTTCACACTTCAGTATTTTAAATTGGGTCAAGCCTGGCTTAAGTCCCACAAAAAGCCTTAGCTGCCCTTACGTCATTATGTCACAGCCAGCATTGCTATGACTACAACTCACACTGTGCATTATGGGAAAAAAGAAAGCAGGCGAAGCTACCCCCAAAAAAGAGTCACTGATTAATAGGGGAGATTAAACTTTCTATGTAATATTATACAGATGAGAAAATGTATCATTGTGTGACACGCCTTATGATATAGGTGTAAAAAAGCTCTGGACGAAGAAGAGAGGCTTCTAATGCTTGCCGGTGTTGACAGCGGACACCAGATAGCATGGTAACTTAACAAAAAGTAACAACAGTGGAAGTGTACAAAGAGAAACTGTCAGCGACGTGGAAAAGTAGAGAGCAGCTTTTAAAGGATAAATTATTCTCTTGAATGAGCTGGACTAAATTCTAGGGCATAAAAGACTTTTTGAATCAGTGGATGTTGTTGAGACCTTGGATGATCTGCTGCAGAGACGGTGAGTGATGTGAACCTGCTGCTATTTTCATGGTATGTTGTGCATACCAGTGAGATCCAAATCATTATTATCAAGTAGTACTTTTTCATCTACCTTGTTGCCTGGTAGCTGTAATGCAATCATCATTACTAATGCTGCTGCTTATACTTCTAGATCAGTGAGGTGAGTTAACTCTTTACCCTGTTTGTGCCGGTCCCTGGGGGGGATTGTATCCTCACTGGTAGCAAACTGCTCCAGGGGCCAATTGGAAGCTAGCAGAGACCACCTTTTTCAGGCAAGCTCGGCTGCCAAAACATGGATCGATCGCTGTGTTAATATATACACAAACGAATGGTGCCGAGCAAGGAATGCTAACTTGTATCAGACCAAGTTAATGATCTGGGTGTGAAGAGGCCATGGAAACAATTCTCTAAAGCATTTATTATGGTTTCATAGTCAGAAGCTATGAATGAACACTACGCCCAAGGACCCTCTGCTTTGGTCTCCACAGTCCAAGCAATTCATCCTTGATTTAATGTGGACCTCTCTTCATACTTTGCATAATGTTTAGGGGTGTCCCGATACAACTTTTTCACCTCTGATACGATACCGATATTGCAGCCTTGAGTATTGGCCGATACCGATATCAATCGGATATGATATCAGCAGGAATCATTCATACTTTAATAACTTGTTTTGTAGTATGGACTGTACGAAAAGGCTTGATCAAGTGAGATTACTCAAACAGAGAACAGTAGTCAGCAATAGTAGGTATGAGGAAAAACTGACCCATTTGTTATTAACCAATGGGTTAAATAAATTTTAACCTTAAACATAAGAATATACTACAATTACATAAAATAAATTAAAAAAATAAATCAGAAGACCCTGAAAAGTAACCTAAAAAAAATCCAATAAAAACAAAAACATATATTTTTAAATTGAAAAATAACCACTGTGTTTAACTTAAACATAAGCATATTCTAAAACTGAATTGAATCAATAAAAAATAAATTACAATGGGCTGCTTATACCAGAGATTTTAGATGCAGGCCGATATAATCTGATATTTTTTTTTTTTGCTGATATCGGACCGATATCCGATATCAATATTGAATCGGGACACCCCTAATAATGTTCACTCTGATGCATGAAGAAATTCATCAGTACCCTGACCACTTCAGAGTGAACATTTAAGTTAAGTTAGAGGTCTGCATGGACAAACTGAACACTCATACATCTATTTTAGTTCTGGCTGTTGTGGGCAAGAAGGTGTTAACAACTGCAGACCACTCATGTTGTGTTGCTATATGCCATGTGTGGGAAGATCAGTGAGTGAATTATAAACACACTGAGCACTAAAGCTTCCCATGACACAAAAGGAGTTTATCACACACAAGAGATGTTCTTTGTTTTGTCAGCTTTAAATTCAAAGTAAAAAAAGCCTCAATGGTCTCTTTTAAAATGAATATGACAAATAAAGATGCGTCATATATCCTAGAAGTACACTAAAAAGACACTGTCATTTATCTTGAAAGTCAATATTTATTGAATAAAGAATGATCTTTGAAGACATGAGTGAGTGCAGATGACATCTGCAACTAACTGTAGTTTCAACAGCAGTGAAAGGTCTTTTAAAGGAGTCCCTGTACAAGCCAGATGAAAGAAATCTTAAATGTCAGTAAAATAAATAATATTCCAGACATCATAACACTGAGTCACTCAGTCATCAGTCAATATCAGACGCTCACTTTGTCCTTTGTTCTTCCTCTGCAGGTGTGATTCACCACTTACAAGGGAAGCTGTTTTTTCCAAACATGCATTTAAGTTTACAAGATTTGGATGAATTTCAAGACACTAAAAGATCAGGCTATAATTTAAACCACAAGTGTTAAAGCCTGTGTGTAAAAACTAAGTAGAATTGAATAGAACATACAGCTGCTATGAACAGATGTAAACTTTGGGTTTCTGTGTGTTTAAGAAGAGGTAAGCTGCACTAAAACATCAGACTCACACTGTTTTAGGGCTTTCACTGTCTGGTTTTTGTGTACCAGAAGGGAAAGATTAAAACCAGAGGTCCCTGACTCCCAGGCCACTGACTGGCACTGGGTTGTAAAACATTTGGTACTGGGCTGTAGAGAAATAAAAAATCCATCCATCTATCCATCATCTATACCACTTGTCCCTTTAGGGGTTGCAGGGGGCTGGAGCCTATCCCAGCTGACACTGGGCAGGAGGCGGAGTACACCCTGAACTGGTTGCTAGTTGATCTCAGGGCCACATAGAGAGACAGATCACCGTTCAATCACACACTCATACCAAAGGGCAATTTGGAGTCACCAATCAACCTAATGTGCATGTTTTTGGCCTATGGGAGGAAGCTGGAGTGCCCAGAGAGAATCCACACATGCACCGGGAGAACATGTAAACTCCACACAGAAAGGCCCTGACCAACACTGGATCGAAACTGGCAACAAGGTGCTCTACCTTCAGCAGTGATAACCTTCTTTTGACCCAAATACACTGCCTGGCCAAAAAAAAAGTCGCCACCACAAAAAGAGGTCACACACTCTAATATTTCATTGGACAACCTTTACAGTAGGCACTAAGCATGATGGGTGCATTACTTACCTGCCTCTCTTCTTACCCTGATGCACCCATCACTCTGGAGCAGGGCAAATCTGGACTCATCAGACCACATGGCCTTCTTCCAGTCCTCCAGAGTCCAATCTTTATGTTCCCTAGCAAACTGAAGCCTTTTTTTTCCATTTAGCCTTTAGCCTTACTGATTAGTGGTTTTCTTGAGACAATACAGCTATTCAGTCCCATTCCCTTGAGTTCCCTTCACATTGTTCGTGTGGAAATGCTGTTACTTTCACTATTAAACATACCCCTGAGTTCTACTGTTGTTTTCCTTTGATTTGATTTGGCCAAATTTTTAAGTAATCGCCGATCACGATCATTCAGGATTTTTTTTCAACCACATTTCTTCCTCGAAGACAATGGTTCCCCACTATCCTTGCAGTTTTTAATAATGTGTTGGACAGTTCTTAACCCAATTTTAGTAGTTTCTGCAATCTCCTTAGATGTTTTCTCTGCTTGATGAGTTCCAGTGATTTGACCCTTCTTAAACAGCCTAACATCTTTTCCAGGTGGCGACCTTTTTTTTTGGCCAGGCAGTGTATTTACTGCTTATCAGCAGAACAAAAATATAATGTTATCTATTTTGTTATGTTTTAAACAAAAACAGCAAACCCGTGCTGATTAAAATGTCATGAGACTTTCTTTTCTGTCAGTGATTTGGTAATACCAAGTTGTCCATCAAAAAAATAAAAAAAAACATGCCTTTATCTGCACAAGTGTCAGTGTGTCAAAAACAGAGGCAAGGACATCTGACTAAACTGAAGGTTGTAAACAAGCTCTCACCAGTTAGCCCAACAAGCTCACCAGAGCTCAGGTAGAGAAAGCATGTTAGCCATGGGGCTTTTGCTCACACAACTGATGCACCTGACATGCATTTATCCTGTAAAATGATGTTACTGAGGGTCCATTCACCCAGCTTTCAGAAGCTCCGCCATCTTCCTTGGCAGGTCTGGATCTACTGGATCTATGATGTGTTTCTACTTCGCTGAGTTAACATGCCAAACAAACTCTGCAAAAACATGTACTTGAACTCACCATGACTGTTGCAGCGGAGCGTCTCCACCAGCCTGTTGTCCTGGTCGTAGCACACCATAGCCTGGTAGCGGTAGCCCTGTCCACACTCCTTGATGTCTCCCTGGACCTTCAGCCCAAGGGTGCTCTCTGCTTGGTCCGCCTCGGGTAGGATGCAGTCTGACCAGTTCCCCACTGGCTGGGCGTTGTACTTGTCACAGGGGCAGTACTGGGTCTCACTCAGAGGGTACATCTGGGTGTTCTTGCACTTGTCTTTCTTTTTGCTCCTCCCTGAGGACAGCAGAGGGACAGAGATGAGCATAGTTGCCTTGGGAGAGGTGACATTGTGATGGCGGATTTCTGTCTCTGAGAGGCTGAAGCGGCTCTCGATCTGATCATACTCAAGGCTACTGTCAAAGCCTTGTTTGGGATGTGTACTCACAAAATACGAGGCTGGATGACACAACAGTTGCTGCCCAGGCTCCACATTCATGATTGATACTTACATCAGGGGGCAGCAGCTCCTGATGATATATAACACTGTACAAAAGTTCAAGCAGGGATCTTTTTGTTGGAAGAAGCTTGATGTTTGTCTTGAGACGTGTGGAACATAAATCATAGATCACTGTGAATAAAGCTTCCTCATTCTGAACTTTATTTAACCTTAAATAACTCTTTACCAAACTACAGATAAATGTCAAACTGCAGTTCCCGTGGTCTCTGCAGAGTTTGTTTGTAATTCTTGTTTTCTATTTGAATAATTTTAGGAGAGTTTAGCCTAAGTATATTCACCAGATCACAGCTGCTTGTTGCTAATTGCATTATGGCACCATACTGTGACGAGCAGCCTGCGAAGTTGCTCCACATTATGGTACATTTACCCGCAACTTTAATTAATCTGTTCGGTACATTTAGCAGTCAAAGTTTAAACCCTGCTCCAATTAAAAAACATCATATTTTTTTACTTATTCAAAGATTTTTAAGGGTATAATTCAGTACATCAGAGTGCTAGAAGACTGATTATTTTCATTGTATTAATGCATAAACTTAAATGTAACAGTTAAATTCTGGAAATGTGATCCTGTAAACCTCGAGGATGTATTTTGGTGGTTTTCAGATCTGTTCTTTAAATCTTGCAGTTCCATTAATTGTGTCTATTTGAATCATCCTCTTCAAACTGAGATGTTTCGTTATGATACTTGGACCAAGCTAGGAAGTGAAGTACCCTTTGTGTCCTAGATTAATGGGGCTTTTCCACTGGTACAAGATCAACTTTACTCAGTTGTTTTTTTTTTGTTTTTTTTTGAGATTGTAAGGTACAACACAATACCTTATAACACGATTTTTGATACAACATCCAGTGGGGTTTCAAGCAAGCTGAGCCAAGATCAAACGTCATGTGGAGACACTGCTGACCTCTGGCTAGTCAGAGCATGGGTTATTTTATCTTTATTTGGTTTATTTGATTTATCCATTATTTATGGATCCATTTAATTCTGTATATTTAAATGTATTTTGCTGTATTCTACTTTACTTGTTGATATTTTGCCTTTTTAATTTTATTTCATTCTGTTTTATTTTTCTTATTTACCTTTTAGATTAATTAATTTTATTTTGAAAACTTATATTTGATTTTTTCATTTTTTTTTTCTGTTTTATTAGTTATATTTGATCTAATTGTACTTATTTTTGTACTTAATTTATTTTAATGTTATATTAGTCATTTTGTTATTTTTTGTTGTTTATTTTTCCAGTGACTGGTTGTCAGTCTTTCTATGTGGCCCTGTGATTGGCTGGTGACCAGTTCAGGGTCTCTTCCTCTCGACCAATGTCATTTGGGCTGAGTGGACAGTTGATTCTGATTTCTTTATTCATTCTATTCATTTAATCTAATTCTCAATCAATTTATGGATTGATGTATTGATTGATCTATTTATTTATTTACTTATTTTGTCTTTTCTTTTTTATTAATTGATTTATTCATCAATACATTTATAAATCTCTTGAACTATTTATGTATCTAATCCTCAGTTTATCTGTTTGTTATTCAGTGTTATTTAGGGTAAGTGTATTGTAAAGCCATGAGGGTTTCTGTTTGTAACCAACAAAAACACAAAATATGTTTGTAGTTCTTAATAAAACAAAATCATATCCCATCTCCTTTCAGGCCTAACAATCAAATCACCTCTTCAAAATGTTGATGTCACACATTTCATGAACTTTCTGAAATATTGACCTTTAAGTTCACTTCCTGGTCAACAGAAGTTAACTTCTCTCCTCAGTGAACCCTTGTGCAGACGCCTTAATGCACTGCAACGCTCTTGTTTGTCATTTTGCTTTTATGGCTGCGATGCATGGGGTGACTCTCTGGAGACAGCCTGATGGATAACAAAGGCTAAGGAGTTATCTCAGATTTGTTGCTTCATCCCACTGGGACATTTAGCTGGCAAAGAACCATCTGAATAGATTTATGACCTGTTGTTTCTCTTTTTACTGCCTGTGTCTTAAAGCGTTACCGTCAACATTACGTCCTAAACTGCCTTTTACTTCACCAACACTTTAACTACAGTGCAAGTAAACGCAGCCGGAAAAAAAAAAAAGTGGATCAAAAACAGCCGCTCATTGTTTGAGCTGTGCTGCGCCTCTGTCCTCACCTATCAATGCTCTCTTTCTGGTGCGGACCCCCACACAGTCAGCTGTGCAGGACGAGAACTTGGACCAGTTGGTCAGCTGGCAGTCATCCTGGCAGGGGAGCTGACAGCGCTGAGTGATGGCGGGCATGGCCTTGGCAAATTTCAGGCACTCGCTGATGTCGGCCTGCGTCCCGTCCAGCTGGCGACAGGACACAGCTGGAAGAGTCAGAGGAAGAAGGGTCAAAAAGGCGACATTTGAATGAGAATGTTTTTTTAATTGTTTCGGCTGATTGATAAGGTGTCACAGTAAGTGCCGTTGAGGGCTGTAGATTTTATTCAGTTGATAATTACCTCCTCCTAATGGCTCATGCAAATAAGTCAACAAATCAATTCCCATTGTGGTAGTTGAAAAATTAGGGCCTGCAGTTTTTACACATCTGGGAGACAGAAAAGCTAACATACAGAGTTTAAACATGGATGACTTTATAAGTGATGGCTGTCTTAAAGTTTTCAAAACTTTCATCAACATTTCAGACTTCTGTCTTTCTGTGTAGCAGCAAAACAAGAATCAATAGCATAGACCTGCCAACACATTATCTCCTAAAAGTGACAGAGGCAAACATAGAAAAAACTTGAATCTTTAATGTAATAACCCCATAAAGTTAATAGCAGTTGCCTACAATAAACACACTACATGTACATTTATCCAAATGTAATGACGGGTTAGCACATGACGGCGAGTGAGAGCGAGTGAGTGGAATGCCAGCCTCCAAGTGGCAAGAAGCACAGACTGACAACAGCAATCAAAGCAAAGTAAGCAGGCAAACACTTGTATTCAGCTGAGTGTTTAAAGTTCGTAGTTATCATTTTTATTTGATAATATTCACAGGCAGAATAGACTCTAAGCTGATGATATAGAAATTTTTGGAGGTGTAACATCAGACATATAACAAAGACAAAGCTGTGATGCTCCACCAGCTTGTATCATATCAGTGAGTGAACATGAATTCAGGCAGTTATGAATATGAACTCCTCTCTCTGTCCTCTGTATTTCACTTGAAAGAAAAACCAAGACATTACATTTCAGTAAATCATTTATAAAACAAAACAAATACCTTAAATAATGAGGCACTGAGGACATTAGATTATGTTTTCATGCTTGAAGCCAACAACTCCCATACATGAATTACTGTGTGGAGGTGTGGGGGAACACATACAAAACAAATACAGAGCCTATATTTATCCTACAGAAAAGAGCAATAAGAATCATAGACAAATCCACCTACAGAGAACCAACAAACCAACTCTTCATCAAACTTAATACATTAAAATTTAAGGATCTGGTTGACTACAAAACAATCCAAGTTATGTATAAAGTTAAAAATTTGCAGTTACCGAATAGTATCCAAAGGTTTTTTCAACTGAGAGAAGGCAAACATCATCTCAGAAGAATTTTTATGTTCAAAAAACAACCAGTTAGAACTAATATGAAACTTCACTGAGTCTCAGTGAAAGGAGTTTCACTATGGAGCAGCTGCAGTGATGAACTGAAATCGTGTAAAACTATAGGTAGGTTTAAAATCATCTTTAAAACTGAAATACTAAACTGATACAGAATAGAAAAAGAATAGAGAAACAGGGGTAAAATAAGTAGCATCATGGGTGTTGTGTATCCAGTGATGCTATTTTTTTTGTTTTTGTTTTAAATTTTGTGGTTTATGATGTTATTCGTTTGATTTTGCTGTTGCTTTTGTTGTTAACTAAATTATTTGCTATGACCTGAACAGGGCTTCAGGGTGAATTTAAGCGATACATTCTGATAAGTTTTTACTTCTTCCTGCACCCTTTTCGAACAGAATCTGGTTTTGAAATTGCTTACTGGTCGTAGAGTAAAATGCTGTTATAGCAACAATTTTATTTTATCTTGTTGTATATGCATAAATGTATACATATATATGTATGTATTTTTTTTTCTTTTCATCCAAGTCCGAAATAAAATAAATAAATAAATAAATAAACCCAGCAAAGTCTGATTAAAGCAGCTGATTTAACAGTGAACTATTTAAAAAATAGCTAAGTCCATAGAGCTACCATAAAATGGTGAAATAATTAAATCAATGTGACTTGAATTTGGCAAATTATTGATGTTATTTGTGCACATTTTTAATGAAAAAAATGAAAAGTTAAAGTATAAGCTACATATAGACATGAAGTTATGGTTAAACTATAAACCAAGTCACAGCTTAAAGTATAACCTTCATGTGAGAACATACAGAAAAACAGAGTGAAAAACAAGCTATACACCACAGTGTCCCAGAACATCTCTTTTCCATTGGTGACAATCCTATTCCAGCATTAACCATGCATTTTTGCCCAGAGAACTGCAGCTAACTGCAAATTTTCCCTTTTTCAGACCATTCTCAGTAAACCCTAGAGATGGCTGTTCATACATCCATGGATGTATCTATCCAAGCAGAGACAAAGGAATTAAAAATTAAAAATGATCACTAGTCAGAATAATCTACTGCTGTAGTTTTACAGTTGAGTCATTTTTTCTCATTAAGCAGATCCTTTCAAAGCCACAAGGTCAATAACTGAAGAAATGTATTGCATTTGACTGAGATCCAAATACCTCTTACCTTAGTGGTTACACCACATAAAGTTTTACAGCGGTCAACTAAATAGTTAAAGCAAATTTAATTTCTGCAGTATTCAGATTGGACCTCATGGGGACTTAAAACAATTACAAGCACAGCAGACATATCTTAGTCTCTCCCACTATTGGTTTGAAGCCCACAACTCAATTTGTGTAGGCTTACATCATCTTTTTCTTTGTTCTTTCAATAAAGCCTATTACTTGTGTTGCTGCAATATTTCATTTTCCTGTGATGCTGACGTTCTGCAGGGCTGTACCTACAGAGAAATCAATCTCTCAGCACATTTCTGCTCAACCCCCACGGGCACTGCTATTGGTTTGGAAAGCCTCCTTGTGGTGGTGTGTGAGGTCAGGCTTTTTCTGTATGTGTGAAATAGAGTGAGAGACACACACTCTTCACTTTTCTGTGTGTTTGATAAAGCATCTATAGCGTCCCCCTCCCCTTAAAGACAAGCCTGTGTCAAAGTACAGAACACAATCTACAGACAGAAAAGGCAAGCAGAACAGGACAGAGTCACGTAGGGAGAGGAAATACAAACCAAATATCAGATCTCCATTTTGCTGAATTGTATACCTCAACATTTTTTGCAATGAGAAATGGTTGTCACTTGTGAAGTTCTACCCTCTTCTTAAAATGTTGCTTTTGTGCAACTTAAAAATCCTGACGGAGTTTGTCTGCATAAAATGCAGCTGAATTTTGCAGGGTCATTGTCCATCATCTAGAGTATCTAATGAATTTTGGCTTTTGCCGTCTTATTGTAATGTAGTGTTGACAGTGTAATGATGTTTGAGAGGTCATACGCTCTGGAAACTGACATTAATTCCCTGAGGACATAATAATTGTGTCAATATACGATACCATACAGCTTTAGAGGGGCCTGAGAGAACATGGCACTGCGCATGCTACACATTCACATGAAAGCCAATTCAAACTCACAGCAGTGTCCTGAGCTGAGTCCATTTGCCCCCCTCACACGAGTGTCATACCTCTGACACTCCCCTTGGAGATGGAGAAAATGGGGGGTCAGCTACTTCCCTCCATTCTGTCTCTGCATCGATGCTTTTTCGGGTCCCATTAGAGCGCTGACAAGACCAGGGAGGGTTTAGGAAGCAAATTTTGTGATTTCAGCACACTTTTCCCCATCAGATGCAGGAAAAGAGTGTGAACTTTCTATTTCTGGGACAATCCTAGGAATTTCTGTGGATTGTCTGCAGACATACCTGGGAGTGTCCGAGGAATCAATAGGGAATGGTGCTGAATCTCGTGATCATGTCAGGACAGTGCAGATACTTCTAGGATCACATCAGGAGTGGTAAAATCATGGACTCGGACAATCAGGATTGCTTTCAGACAAAGATTTAGCTATGCAGACAACATGAGAAAATAACCCCAGGCTATAAATTCTGGGCTGATTTAGGGGGTCTGTGACCTTGGGCACTACCTCTTTTTGATTCTTTGGCATGTTGAGTCATTCCTGTTTTTGTCTGCAAATGTCCTCAGGTGGTCAGCACTCTTGCTTTTATAGGTTCCTAGCTGAAACCTTCTGCATGGCTTTTGTGTGGCTTCCTGTTGTTTATTACTTGATGTCTTCAGAAGCTCAGCATGCTTTCCCAAAAGTTTCCCGAACATTCTGGAAGCTATCTGCACAGCAGAGGCTCTCAGGAGCACTTCCAGAGGATGCAGAAGGTTTAAGGAAAGCTGGGATGTCCTGATGATGTCCACAGGACAATGCAGACAAGTTGCTGAAGATGTCAGGAAGTTCATTCCTGCATCCAAATTTTAGTTGTGACCACAATTTTGATATGGAAATTTTAACCTCTCCTGAACATGCTGGGAAGTGTTCAGGAACAACAAAAGCAGTAACAGGAATCTTCCATGAATATGCAGATAAGTTGCTGATGCATGGGGAATTACTACATTTGCACTCTGCGTCTTGTACGCACCCTAGTGGACGCCTGGTCTTTGGGGTCTTCAGAAAAAGTTACTGAGGAGAAAGATGTCTTGGTCAGCTTGCTAAGCCTGCTGTCACCACAGCCCAGCCCTGGTTCAGCATAAGAAAATGGATAGACGGATGGATTTATGCATCTTGAAACTGGATAAATTGCCAACCCCTGGTGTGTCGTCTTTGCTTTAAGTCAATGACAAACAGATTTCTTGGGACAGAAAGGTGAAAAGGAGGGCAGAGCAGTCTGGACATTTGGTGTCACAAATGTTAAATCAGGGGAAAGCTGCACAGACTGAAGAATAGTGCAGTGAGTCGGTCCAAAGTGGACCTATAAAGCATTTTCATGAAAGGATTGATTCTTCTGTCCATTTCTGTAAGCTATTGGAGAAGAAACAGAAATATAAGCACTAATAATTGCCTTCTATAGGCGCAGGAACATAATGAAATTGATCATTCTGCGTGACCCCCTGAAATTGGATTTTTATAAAAGCCTCCCAGGACTACATGGTACATCCATCCCCTATAAAAAAGGCATGAGGAAATACATTTAAAAGGAGGAGAGCCACAAGTCCTGTGAAATACTTGTCAGTTGTGCATGAAGCCGTACAAAGAGGAAGTTTGACTGTCATAAACTATAGGCAGGGTGCAGCATCGCCCTCTAAATTTCACAGGAGACATTCGATTAAAATTGCATGACAAGAGCCTGAGGAGGAAAAAAAGCAGTGGAAAAACAATCCAAACCGTCAAACAAGTCTCCAGAGGGGCACGGTGAGTTGTGAGCACATTTCCTTCCCAAACTCAGGAGGATAATAAAAAGGAAAGGAAGTACAGAAAAAAGCCTGTTGTTGGTGTCTTTATGGGTGTCAGCTCCAGTTTGTGTTAAGTCTTATTTTTAAGTGGGATGATTCAATGTGTTCTCTGAGTAAATAAGTCTTTTCTCTAAATCTTGGCACTTCCATCTGCCAGATCATGGCCAGGCTCCAGATGCACCGCAATGAGCAAAAATTCAATTCACGGTGATTAGGAACGCTTCAATTAAGACGCAGGGGGGAGAGGAGAGATGGAGAGATCAGTTTGTTTACCTCTGGTTTGCAGCCCTGGTCCACAGGCCTCCTGTGCACCAACGCTGTTCTGTCTGAGAAACCACGGCACCAGCTGGCACTTCCTCCATTTGTGGGTTTTCCATCTGAGGAAAAGAAAAACAACCTTGTAAAACAATGCAGCCATTATACTATGTTTGTTATTACACCACACTGCAATGCTCGGCCATGTGATCAAGAGGATGTGACTCTCAGACCACAAGTTCATTTGTTAAGCACCCTTAAAGGGATCGTTTGGGATTTTTGAAGAGGGGTTGCATGAAGTATATGGCATTAACCTGAACATAAGCCACTGCCACAAAGCTCAGCTCTCTTTCTGTGCCTAAAAAGTAAGAGAAGCTTGGGCTTTACATTTATGCTGACGGTGCCACCGTGTGATTTAAAGAATTGTGGGTGAAAAGAAGTCACAAAGCAACACATAGGGTGATTACATGCTATGAACAGTTTATTTACAGATCTAACTGCTTCAATTTTCCTCTCCCAGCCAAAAGCCTGCCGAGTTCCAGCCAACTTCCAGCTGGGAGTTCCACCTACCACAGATCTGCCATGGTCCAGCCCAGACTCATTTAACCCTTTGACTTCCGAACTAAGAAATACATTTGCAACAAATTATTTGTTGGTAAAATTGTGTGTGTTGCTTCAGCAACATTTCAGATTTTATTTTTCAGAATACCCAATCGGGAGGCAGATATGTTGGTCAACCTGCTGGCTGGCTTGCCCGTTAAGGGTTATCCTGGGCATGAATGGATTTGTTTCATTTCTGCAACAAAATGTTTGTTTTTTGTATGAAAACATCACAGAAAGCAAAATTTAGATATTAAGCAGATGACTCGGTTTTCTGAGGAATCATAGATCCATTTTTTATCATCAAATTTATTTCCTTCAACTAAATTATGATTGTTAGAGGATCTGGAAATATATGAGAAGATTTTTTTCTTACTCGGATGTATAGTCTTACTGTTAGATTTCTGAGAAGTTATGCAGCAACAATTCACTTCTGTTTATTTCTTGTTTTCAAACAATTAGCAGCGCCACCCAGTGGATACATATTGGTATTACAAACACTACTCAGAGAGGCGAATATGGAAAAACATTTAAAGATGGGCTTTCAAAATGTTAAATACAGTGGTATGGTGGCAAAAAGTCAACTGCACGGTGACAATGCCAGTCAAAGAGTTGAGCAATGTGAGGAAACTTTAAGCAGCTCCATTTACACAACCACTTACTTTTTGAACTGCTTGTTTAGGCACTACTTTGCTACACCGTACAGCCACTATGTCCTTCCACAAGCAGGGTCCTCATAAAAATACTGACAGACTTAATTTCAATACAACAATATCACTACATTCCAAACTAGACAGCACTTGGAGAATGTAAACCTCCGCCAAGGTAGCTCAAATATTGCAGTTACACCTTTAAGCAGTTGGTTAATGAAGAAGTAACCCTTAATTAAGACTCCTTGACCCTGAAAACCTACTCCTTGCACTTGAAATCATGTTTATATTATTGTTAGTTTGACAATTATTGAGGAAAAATGGCTGTTCACTAATGGTAGTTATCCTGATCGCCACCAAAACTGAGTTATTTTTAAGTTCTGCCATTACCAACATCTCCTGAAAATTTCAGCAAAACCTGACGTGTAGTTTTTGAGTCATCTTGCCAGAAAACAAGCAGACAAATGCAGGCAAAACAACCTCTTTGGTAATATAGATAAGCAAAAAGTATGAATGTTAAAAGATAATTGTGCTGATCAAGATCAGTAAAGTTAACACACAGTGTATCAAATTTGAAACGCTCAGCAGAGTAAAGACTCATGTTACAGTCCTTATCTATAGGTTAAGACTGGTCCTGGACATCTGCTGAAACATATTTTTCAAGTTACCTTTACTATTTACATGGTAAGATTCATTATTTGGTATGAATTTTTTCTGAATCAATTAAATCCTCTACTTTTATGGTGCCGCTAAACTCAAAGAACACACACACATGTGACTATATAAAATATGCTAATGCTGAGATTTGATTTGTTTTTTTAAATGACCGTATTCCAGACTCTAAGAAACTATCAAAAAGACAATTCAGACACTTCTTCACGACAGGATCAGGCAGGTTTATGTTTGCAAACAGCAGAAGACTACCATTTCCTATTTAAGTAGTGTGAGAGCTGGGCGTTCAAAGGCTCCTGCAGTAGGCAGAAATTACAGAAGATGCCTGAGCTTCATGCCAAAGTGATTTGTGCCGGGCATACAATAGGGCCCATGCTGTTCAAGAAAGCAAATGAACCTGCAGTCTTGTTTGCACGTGGGAGACGTGCTTGTCTTGAAATGTGGCGAAGTATGGTGCAAAGCAGGCATGTTCATACCTGTAAGATGCAGAAAACACCTTTAACCTCCTAAAATCTGGTCCTCATGCAACAGGGGGTTATATCTATAATACTTTCATACAAGAGCCACCAATAATCATGCTCACAGGTCCTAATGCAAAGTGTTCAGTGAGTTTTTACACAAGTTATAGCATAGAGCTAATGATTCATGCTGAGAAAACAAGTATAAAATGTTTACAGCTGACTTTTTGTTTGATATTGAGCCCGCAACGGATTAATAACAGGTACCAGGCAGAAGGAAAAAAAAATCATGACTCTCTAAGCTTGAATAGTTTATTTATTTATTTACTTATTATATTTAATCTTTTTATTTATTTCAGAGGGGACAGTGAGAGTTCATATACAACACCACACAGCCAGATAGTTGTTGTGATGTTCACAAAATCACGATACTCACATTGTCTGCCTGAACCAGCTTGCAGGTTTTTCTCCAATAAATGAGAGATATTGCTAAGAGTCTCATCTTTTACTTGACTTTTTATATTCAGTCAGATTTAACATTTTTTTCTATTCAGCACTCACCCTTTCAAACTAGGTCAACTTGTGAAAGTTTTAATTCTTTTTTCCCTCATTCAGAGAGATATTAAACGTCTTAAATCTTGAATCTTCAAAAGTCAAACTCGTGAACTGAGATTTGCCTCCAAAGCCTTATTTAAATACTTACATCCCACATTCTCACATCTGTGTCCAATGGGGGGAAGCTGAATAATTATGCCATACTATCAAATTCTTCACATCAAACTTAGATGTCAAGCATCTAAAAAGTGATTAGCAATAGTCCAATTATAGAGTTTGACGGAGCCAATGAGTTAAACGATGAAACAGCCTTCAGGAAACACAATATTGTTTTGTAATCAAAAAACACAATTAGCTTAGTTATATAAGAAATGAGTCATTGAGCCCAAAAGCCTTTGAAAGTTTTAGCTTTTATCATGACTGCCTATATTAAATAAATCTGTTTTTATACATAAATATATGGACATAGAGCTGATGTGTTCTTGAAGAAGTGTACAGTCAAATCATTTACAGACAGAGTTTTTAGGCAAGAAAGCCACTAAAAAGGCTCCGAATATGTAAATTTGCCAAGAAGACAACTAACCCTTAGTGTACAGAGGAACTATTTCATGTTTTCAAAGCTATGTCCTTAAAAAGGCAAGGAAAATGATTTCTATTTTTTATAAACAAAAGCTGGTGTGATTTTCAAAAGGCGCAAGTCCTGCAAAATACACTCTTTACAGATTTCAGCTTAAAAATTTGTTTGTGGCCAGTATACACTGTTACAGATGGTATCCAGGTGTTAGTTCAGCCCACACATGGTTCCAAGGAACATGTCTTAGCATTTTTGCAAAGCCACAGTTAACATTAGAGCACAGCACTGGAAAGCAACGACACACCCACTTCTCAAAAGGGATGTGATCTGACCCAGCTAATGAGGATTTACACTTAAAAAAGGTTCTCGGGACATCTGAGACCAGTATTAACTTATTGATAAGGAGTAAAACATGAGACCTTTAAAACAAAATGTTAGATGCAATGCAACATATTGAGCATTTTGGTAAAAACAGAAAAGTTTAAAACCCACAGAGGAACCATACCAAGTTTTCAACTTTTTATTTCATGCTCTTAAATCTTTAAAAAAAAAAGATTGTGTTACTGATCAAAATCGTGGTCATGGCTGTTAATTGTGAGTCCAGTGACTTAAACATGGCTGATGTACGTTCCGATGTGGCTTTCAGACCAGTTTCTTGTATGCTATCTTTTGGCAGTATCTCCCTGATGCCACAGGTCTATCCACACTTTTTACTTTAATAAGGAGTTCTCAATCCAAAAAAAACTTTGGAACACTACAATAAATCTCTGTTCAAGTGAATTTATTTATGATACTGCTGTCACAAGAAGCTTCAGAACTTCAGAATAAGAGCACTGGCAATAAGAGCAAGGGCAGTTTCTCCACAGAAATAGCAAACTGAGCTTTTACTTTAAGAGGCAAAAACAGAAATTACAATGATGTTTATTGTAGTTTATTGTAGTCCTCTGATAAACTTGTTAGCCACCACCTATTGCAAGACCTGAAAAGGCTTTCCAATTCACAGCTGGGGTATTTCTAGAGGCATTTTTCTGCCAAAAATAAAATCATTTTTTCTGAGGACTTTATTTGGGACATCTAACCAAAAACTGATTCAAAAATCCCATAGACTTTGAGACTAGGGAACAGGAAGTGCCAAAATGCTCATTCACCTCCAATTCTAGGATCCATTACTTCACTACTCCATGGAAATACAGAAAAGGGCAAAACCACATCCTGACATGTGTATCACAGGGGCACTAAAGTAATTTTACCTGAATCCTGGACAGACTTTGGGCAGCTCACAGTCCTTCTCCTCCTCCAGCACCTCTGGACACTCCTGTCCTCCGTTGGACGGCTGCTGGATGATGAGACGTTTCCTTGACTGTTTTGTCTTCATGGCGTTGCCAGCTGAACAGGCACAGCCAAAGATTGTGTTAAAATAAGAAATGTCTGATGAGGAACGTGTCAGAGGGATCAGCTGGGTGTTCTGTTTGAAGTCCTTGAAAAATGAACTTGAGGATCACTTTTGCCAAATCTAATCGGACAACTATCGCAGGACAGCATGTACGTCTGATGGCTGATATCAAGCCAATAACGATGATAAAGAAAAGTTTCATTAGACCTTGGAAATGACTAAATTTATGATATGTACATGTGTGGAGATGTCCTCTAGTAGCTCATTAAGATGAAACAAGCCTCTGGATAGTCCTGCTTTAAACCTTTGTGAGTGGGCGCTGTTTGTAATTCCCTGCACAAGGTGAAGATATCAACAGCAACAAATTAAAATGCACAGCCAGCGGTACAGCACGCTCAGAATGAGGTGATTTATGTCGTCAGTTCACATGGAGAGGTCATCAAAATATGGACGATAATGATTTCCAGCAGTAAATCAGTTTAATGTGTGTGTGCGTGCAGCTTCTCGACAGCTTGGTGGACGGCTGCCTGACAGAGGTGACCCCATCTGAGCGATGTTTTTCTTTCACAGCACGGAAACAACAACAACAACAACAGCGCCATGCACTAGCTGACACTTGTAGTCACGGGCGGATCGGCACGCCAGGTCGGCCCAAAAGGTTGTCTTACACGCCAATCTGTCAAATTAATTATGTGAAACACGATGAGAGTTCACAACAGATCTGTTTAGAGGGTCCCACCTCTGTAGTTTTCCACACAGTTAACTTAAACTTCCCTCTGTGTGGACTTAGCTGGATTACTGTCTCATGACTGTCCAACCCCTGCAGCCACATGTTATCTAAAGTGTCACAGGAGGGCAGAGGTGAGTTTATGTACAAAATCAAGTGTTTCTGACAAACAGGAGCGACCTCAGTATATCAACAGATTCCACAGTACATTTTAGATTTAGTTGGCATTCTGACTAGCTGGCCCATCAATCAGAGATCCCCCTCTAATAGCAACCACTGCTGAACAGCATCTGGTTAGTCAAACTTTTCCCTAGGCCAAGTCTTTTCAGTGGGTCACAGAGAAATTGTGACCTTGACTTTTCACTCAAATATGAACTGGTAAGTGAATCAAACTTTCCATGTCAATGATCCAGATTTATTTTTCAGCACATTTTCTTGGCCAAAATTAAATAATGAAAGCACCTTTTTTAAAGGGATATGCCAACAAGTTTTTGTTTTCATGTCTTGCCTCATTTCTGAGTCCATGACAAGCAGATAGACACCATTCTTTTGTCTGTACATGCAGTAACAAGAAAGAGACGGGCAGAGCTCGCCCACTGCTAATTAGCTTAGCTCAAACACTGGAAGTCAATGGGTAGCGTTAGCTTGTCTCTGTCTACAGTCATCAGATAAACTCTTCAGCAACTCAAATGGTGCTGTGTGCTTGTTGTGACTTGTTTCTTTTACCGTGTTATGTTACATTATCTATTTTTAGACTTAGATTAGCACTATAATTTTCAAAAGAAATACATACGAACTAAACCAAAGGGTGCATGTGCAAACCACCATGGACGTGCTTGTAAGTAGGTCAACAAAACAAAGCCTCTGTTTACAGTAAAATCTTAGTCTAAAAATACGTAATGTAACATAATGGGGTAAAAAAAAAAAAAAAAAACGAGTCACAACAAGCACACTGGACCATTTAGAGTTGCTGAAGAGTTCATCTGATGACCGCAGGCAGAGGCAGGCTAATGCTACCCATTGACTCCGAGTGTTTGAGCTAAGCTAATCAGCAGTGGGCAAGCTTTACCCGTCTCTTTCTCGTTACTGCGCGTCCAGACAAAAGAATGGTGTCTATCTGCTTGTCATGGACTCAGGAGTGAGGCAAGACATGAAAATAAAAAAATGTTGGCGTATCCCTTTAATGGAAAGATCTAAACATGATTACTTTTGCGAGCACATGCAAGGAAGAATGGGGGAAAGGGAGACAAGTCCACTGATGTGTCTCTTCAACAAACATACTGACTGAGCTGTGATGACTCGTGTTAAAAACTGAAGCTTTTATGCTTTGTCTTGGCAACAATTGCCTGCACTCAGGATGATAATTGTGTTATGTATCAACTGTAACAAGCACCACCTGATGTAAAAACTTAATATAACATGGCAGTATTGAACTGCTGGCAATGTTATTTAAGCATCTTAATAAGCAGCTAATAGATATTGTCAAATATGCAGAAGCATATATAACATAGATGAGTAACTAAAGCTACAGAGTGGCAGGATATGATACGATGCTGTGAGAGTAGAGGTGTATGTGCAAGTGTAACCCTCCTTAGATCTGATGTGGTATTTTAACACAAGTTGGCTCATGTACTTTCCCCACTGTACCTGCGTCACAAGTCACAGGACACGGCGTCCAGTCGCTAAAAGGGGTCACAATACAGTCCTTCTTGCAGGGCAGCTGGCATGGTCGCACTGTGCTGGGGCGGGGGCCGTCTGGACACCTGAGAAAAACACACACACACACACACATCAGGGCTGTATTTTCACACTGCTGGGAACTCTTTACACATTCACCATAACACCTCAGTGAGTGGTCTCACACCTGAGAGGCCAAAGAATACTAAAATATGTTGATGTGCAGCAGAAGATTGTTTCTTAATGGATTTCTGGAGGGCAGTCACCCCTCATTCTGAATGTGACCCCTGGTGGAATCCCATTTTGGTTGGTATCAGACATAAAGGAAATTGCTTTTATAAAATCAAAAAGTGCAGAACAAAACCACCGCTTAGATCACCTAAAGCCCTCAAAGAGTGATTTGTCTGCAAAGCAAATGAAGCCTAAATATACAGTTTGGATTTCTGATCATGTAAACACTCCTTTTCTGTTTGGTATCATCATTACAAACTATAATCTAGTGCTGCAGGGAGAAATTTGTATCATTACCCAAATTCAGTGATGTTGTTGTTAAGGTACTTTACCACCAACAGGAGGAAACATTTTAGGCTCAGCAGGTACTGAAGAACAGAGCACCAATACAGTGTTCAAAAGTCTTTGGACACTAATAAACTTACAGTATGGTTAAAAAAAAAAAACTTTGGGAAACTTTTCTTCAAAGCAAAACGTTTCCCTCATCCAGCACTCGCTGATATGTTGATGACATGGAGGACGTTCAACCAGGCTAGTAACCTACACATAGATTTGCTTTGAACACTTCTTTTTCTCATACTTACACTGTAGTTCCTGCTCATACTTATTGAATATATATTAACTTATTTTAATACAGCACTGTGCAAAGTTTTAGACCTGTTGTGAAAAATGCTGTTCAGTAAGAATGCATTCAAAATTATTCATTTTAATTGATAATTTTTTATCAATTTACAAAAATTAACATGAGCAAACAGAAGAAAAATCAAATCAAATCAACATTTGGTGAGACTGAACTTTGCCCTTAAAGTAGAGCCAATTTCCACAGGCACACTTTCACAAAGTCAGAGATTTTTCAGATAACAGTCTGGAGAGATTAGCATGCTAACACCTTCAGTAGCAGCTTGTCAGATCTAGACCACATTTCTTTCTTAAATCAAAAACAAACAACACTACAAATTTCTCTATAGAAAGGTTATTTTAGCTTCACTTCAAACATGTTTGACTAAAAGAAGTGGCTCAAGTTCTATCCTTTACACCACAGCAGAAGGCTCTGCCCATTCACAAACGCTTGCTATGGGCGTTTGCCCAAATGGATTTGTAAAATATACTGAATGGTCCATCTGGTGTGTCAGGTAATAAGAAATCTTTTTGTGAATTTTCTCGGCTGTGCAGCACTGACTTATCAGTTTTCTTCACCTTCTTCGGCACAAACTACTTTAATCACAAGTCCATATTCTAATGGGTAGAATCTTACTTTAATTTATTTATCTTCCCATCCATCATCTCTACTGCTTCTCTCTTTCAGGGTTATGAAGGCTGGAGTCTATCCCAGCTGACTTTGGGCAAGAGGCGGGATACACATGGGACTGGTCACCAGCCAATCACAGGGCCATAAAGAGAGACAGACAACCATTCACACACAACCATCTGCACGTGCACTACCTGCTGTGCCACTGTGCCGCCCATCTCTATTATATGCCAGGGTAAAATCTTTGCATAGAATGTTCATTAACTTTATTATATTTCTCATACCAACAGACGCCTGATAGTTTTGTCCAAAAAGCCATTTCTTCCTGCCAATAATTCTCACTGCAAACAAACTGCACTAGAATGTGGATTGAAGCAGACACTGATCCACCTTTTAAAGTGATTTTGGCACGATGGTAAACTTTTTAAGTGTTGAAGGCACCTTTGGCTTGTAATTCAAATTCAGAGCAGAAACAAATGTGCTACAGGTAAAAACTTCTGAACTACTTTAACTGCAAAAGCACATGTGGGACCTGTCACAATGAAGAAACCTCCTCTCTATTTGGAGCTTTAACACAACTGGAGCTTTAACTGAAGTATAAATGGTTTATCCATCTGGTACAACATCATCCGAGCTTTAATGACTTTCATACACAACTACAGATGATCAAAATTCAACTGGCATTTAAAACACAGGCTTCTAGACACATAAACCATGATTTAAAGCTTTAATAAATCTCACTGTGGAGGTTTGGCGCACCAGCCATCTGGGTATTTCTTGACTACAGAATGTAATTATTCTGTGCACAATCTAGGGCAATAAAAAGTGATGAAAACCTTCGTAATCACATCCAGTTTATGGCTGATGTATGCCATCTGGCTGACAGGACTTTAAAGATATAGAGAGGGGATGGTCATATGTCCCAGCAGGCACTACAGGAAATGTTTAGTTATGTCGACATGGGGGGCTTTTAAATGGATTTCTGTCTGCTGAAGAAACTCTGAGCTCTTTATGGCTAAAGCCAGTGGACGATGTGAGCAGCCTAAGGACACAGACTCCCTTGTTTTAACTGGATTCTGCTATCAGTGAGCGATAATCCATTTGATGGCACAGAATGCAGGGTCAAGCTGAGGTTTTCTGAACAAGGGTTATGTTTAATCTTCAGTCATTTAAGTACCTAAAGTCCTGTGTGGATGCTGAAGGCTGGGATAAACAGGTCAGGATGGACCTGCTGGAGGACATCTTGTAATCTGATCTCAACAACCAGAGCCAAACGCTGTGTGTCCCTGTACAAGTGGTCACTGTAGGAGCTTTTGAGTCTGGTTGACTTTAGCCACCATGTTGGAAACATTGTCTGAAACTAACTTTCGATCAACCTGTAAAAGACAAAAAGATGGCGCCGAAGCCTCACAAGCCTCTGACAAACACCTACAACATGCTTGCTGCTAGTGAGCTCAGCTGTGCCCCTAATTATGCAAAACCTAGATCCCTGACAAACTTCTGTTTCTTCTGCAGTCCAACTTTGGCACACATTTGAGGAAATACATTTTTAGGCCCTTTTACATTGGAAATTTCTAATACTGGAAGCTACCCATTGGTGTAAACTTAAAGAAGTCATATTGTGTTGTTGTCGAGTTTTACATTCCCTTTAGTTTCTTTTATAAGTCTCCTCTGAGGGTTAGAGTGCTTCTAGCACTCGGGACAAAAGTTCAGGGCATCAGGACTCCCCCCTCCCCTCCGTGGCAGCCCTTGTAGCTGCGTGAAATGGCTGATATCCTCACCCGCCTAAACAGACCTACCACTGTACCCGCCACTGTTGTAATGTCAGCAGTTTGAGTCCATCTGCTCTGGATGGCAAGTGCAGAGGTCAGCCAATCAGAGCAGACTGGGCCAAGTGGTAAAGTGACAGAAACAGACTGAGAATACGGCTGGATCAGGGGTTCTCAGTATGTGAATATAGGCTTTGTATGAGATTATAAACATACTTATACAATGATCAAAATCAGATTAATGAATGTGAGTTAAGGGAAAATATCACCTCTTTAAGAGAAAATTTTAAAAAAAACTAAGTATAGTCTAAATAAAGAGAGCTTCTTTCACCAAAAAGGACATTTTTACATTATCAGCTATGGAAAGAAAAAAAGATATGTCACAATTCAATTTAAAAATGATTTTTCATTCAAAACGGATTTAAGATTCACAAAACATCAATATATACAACCAATATTGGCATTAGTAGCAATAAAATTTTACCAATTTCCATCCCTAGTCCAACTTGCCTTGCTTTGCCCTGGGTTTTCAAAGGGTCATTTTCAACAGCTAGAACTTTCTCAGGGAACTTCAGACTATTTGGGGGACTCAACCGCAGGATCCAGAAGCCCTTTTCACAGTGCATTTACATAAAAGCGCAACAACAAAGCTCTGTCATCGATACACCTGAAGACATTCACATTAACTTGGTGAGGATGTAAGATCTGTGTCAACTCACAGTGTAATACAGCTTGTATGTGCACAACATGGTGCAACATTCAGAGTTGCGGTGAGGCCCCACATGGGTTGAAATATCACATCCTGAAATGGCAGCTTGAACGGGGCTGTTGTTTAATTTTAGCCCCTAATGGCCCAGCAACTTCTGGGGGAGGGCCTGATGTGATGGACTGAACATGATAAATGTGAAGAAAAATATCTTTATTTAAAATCACATGCTTTTTCATCACTTCATTTTCTATCACTACTTTTTGTTATTTCCATCTTTCAGGTCCCATTCTTTAATTTATTTGATCACTTTATCATTCACCAATTTATTTAGTTCTAAAGCCTTTTCAACACTACGTTCAATTTCAGTTTTATCTTTGCTTTTTGTTACTTTAACGCCTTCCATCCTGGGATTACAAAAAGATGGTTTTTTTGGGGAGGATTTTTAATTTTCTGAAAGAATTGTGGCCTTAGAGAAAACATGCAATGCACTCCCATCTGTAAGTGTACAACAGGGTCACCAGATATGTTTTTTATATACAACACCAGGATAAATAGGTCGAGAAAGACCAGCTGGTAAACATCTTGTAATCTGATCTCTGCAACACTGCATCCCAAGCATCGCAGCACAATGTTGCCGCTCTGTTTCCTCATCTATTGGCTGATACAGTGATCATCTGGGTTGGGGTTTAATGTTGCTAAGAATGAGCTCTCCTCTGGGCGTTCCACTCGTTAGCATGGTGTTATCAGGGAAGTGATAGCAAGCCTCACAGGGAAAATGTAATAATGTACCAGCGACACAAGGAGAGATTTATTTCTAATACCAATAGACAGAGCTAAATCCCTCTCGAGTGGAACAAATCCTCTGGTGTCTTCATACAACTGAATGGTCCCCAGGAAAAAAAACAGCTGCCTGATGAAGCAGAGGGAGGGTACATTTACATTTACAGCCTTCAGCGGATGCTCATCATCGTAAAGAAGACAATGAACAGGTGTGTAGCTCGAGGACACTTCAGTAGATCCAACTCATGAGTCTGAGACTGCAGAATAAGCTCAGCACTACACCGGAGACTTTTATCAGTTATATACTGTACAGTCTAATATGTAGAGACTGCAGAGATCAAGTGGCTTTTATCAAGGGAATGTTGGCAGAGAATACAGTGTGAAGATAAAAATAAACAGTGTACAGAAATCTGCAAGATCTAAATACAACCCAAGTAAATATAGAACAGATGGAATGAAAATGATTATAGGCAGGCCAATAAAAGAACAAGATATTAAACCTTAAGGCTTACATAAACCAAACAAACTCAAATCTCAGAACAACAACATGAATAAACATTGTCATTTATAAAAGTTATAACATATTTACTATATAGATAAGACAAGTCAAACCTACAGCATCCTTTGCAGCTGGGAGTCAGTGGTAGAGTTAAGGATCAGCAGGCACGGGTCAGATATTTAGCTTAGCAGTCACATCTTAGTACGGTCATATCTGTTGTGTAAATGCTGACAGGAAATCGACATAAAGGCAAAGAAGATGCAGAGACCTTTATGCCTTACGTTGAAATGTATTATGAAAAAACACTGGATCAATCAAGGGTAACCATTAACATTAATGATAGCATAATAATAAAACAATACACAGCATAGAGAAGCGCAGCGTCAGTCCTGCCTGGAGTACCTCAGACACTCAGGTTACATCCTACATAAACTACAGATATGAACATCCTGTCATATAAAGTTAAACCATCCGTGTCATTCTGTCTGGCATCCTGTTACTTATGTGAGAGCTTTCTCCTTCATATGTGAACACCAAAGAGCAGGCGATTTAACACGAGATGACCTGTTGTTACCCTCCAAATTATATGACAATATCATCTATTTTTTCTGTTCTTTAGTGTGCTTCATATGTCCTCTCTTCATGACAGGACTTCTTTGTGAAGGAGAATAAAGTCCACAGCATCAGCACCAGTAACTACCTGGCTACCACTGTGACATTATACCATTGTTATGTCCATAGTTTAAGCCCATCAGCCTGAAGTTTAATGGTAAGCCTAGTGCAAAGCAAAGACCTAGATTGGCAACTTTGTTCACCCAGACAGCCACATTAATGTTATTCTCAGCTCCAGAAGGTGAATAAAATGAAAACAAAGTGATTTGTGAGACAGACAGCTCGGCTCAAGTCCCATCTTCAGTATATAAGGCAATAATACACACACACGTAGAAGGGTACCTCTTGCATCCCATGTGTTGCACAGTGTGTGCACACAATTAACACAAGTTGCCGCCCAAAAATGCGGTAATTGTGTCTCCTCCTCTAAAAGTCTTCTGTCTGCATACATCAGCTTATTGATGTGTGCTGAGCGTCACTGTCTGTGGTTTCATTGAGACTATGAGCTGAAATGGATCTAGTCGACTAATAGTGCAGGAATTTTAGTCTCTGGAAAATTGGCAACTGCTTTAAGTGTGTATTTTAACCAATGACTTGCTTGTAAAGGTCTAAAACAATTCAACGAAGCGGGCAGAACTCGTATAAGTGAGTCACCAAAGCAGCTGAAGACACTCCAGCCCTTAAGTCTCAGCGCTGTTCAGCAGTTAAGTCATCATTGATTATTAACACGTTGCTGTCAAAAAGAATTTCACAACAAAAGTACTGAGTTGTTACAATAGGAATGTGATTCTGAACAGCTAAATCAGGAGATGTCACACCAAACATTGCAGTCCTATTTGGCAACTAGTTAGCAACTGTTGTATTTTAAAAGTGTAATGTTACTTCAAATTAACAGGTGGAGCCATTTCAGCTGAAAAAAAAAACTCCTTGAATTGCCCATTTTTGTGTTCACAGTGGACTTTATTTGAGGCGTCTATCTGAAATTTTTCAAAAATTGTAATGAATTTAACAGAAGGGGACCAAAGATGCTATAATTCGAACTCATTTCATGTTGTAGGACTTACTACAAAGATAAGCTGGGATTAGATAAAATGGGTCCACCCTCATTCTTGTGCAAGGTGCACTCAAAATATAAAATCCTGAAGATACTTTGTACATGAAGAAAACATAATCAGCAGATACAAAAGTGTTATAGTTTTTGCTTGGGTTAGTGGGGGGTTCAAAGATTTTTCCTCCTCCAAAAGGAGTGACACTCTAAAAAGCACTGAAAGCTGCTGTTCCAGTCAAGGACAGATTGCAAAGTGTCTCGGGAAGTCTCGAGGAGACCAGTTCCTCACCCTTGCTTCACTGAGGAAATGTAGGCTTTCTTCCAGGGGAGGAGGGGATTATGGAACATCTTTTTGAGCACTACCCACATGATCCATACACGTTGTACTTTGTTGTAAAGGTGACTAATCAGGCTTTCCAATGATATAAAATACAATTCCAAACAGCATCAATGGAAATAACATTTCAAGGCTTTTTTGAGAAGTAAGGTGAAGTGGTAACTTAAGTTTCGTCATAGGTCAAATTGGACTGTGGAGACATAAGCTTTATTCTGACTTGTCAAGTGTAACGTCATCTGTCCAATCAGTAAAATTATTTTTTTGTTTTATACAGTGCTGCCTTGAAATTCCATGACAAATAAAACACATATCTGGCAGACTAAAGGCTGGAAATAGCTTTGGATAACAGCTGTTTATCGATCTACAGTGATGAAAATGGAGGAAAGTAATGCCAAAACTCCATAATTAGGTGATACCAAAAGCTCACATCCTTAATTTACTGCTAAAGTAAAATAACATAATTTGACTGAACTATATTGTTGTCTGGCTGAGAACCTCCTCGCTGATGGAAAACCAAAGTGTGAGCAAGAATGTCATTATTTATTTAGGGGACATAATCAATCACAGAACACCTTGCTGACACCAAGCAACTACTGAGACTCTTTACTGTTCCTCGTACTTCTGTTTATACCTCCTTTATAAATGATTGCTGGGGTTTATACACCATAGCAATCGTGTTTTACAGGAGACTTTACACCGACTTGGAGGTCAGAGTAAGATTTAAGTCTTCCAAGTAGTGGAAGTCCAAGTTGCTCTATGGCCTGTAACCCCCCGACATGGGACCTTTGACTCATGCCTGTGTTCAATCTCATCTGGTGCAACACTTTAAATGTTAGAAGAGTGTTAACTGAGCCACAATTAGAACCTGTGTTTAAGCTAAACCATGTTTGAACTGGTGCAACCCATGGCAGGAGAGTTGAAAATAGATCACTAAACGAAAAATAACTGGATATAGCCACTTCTAAATCTGACCCCTATGTTTTTATCCCATGTTTTTTGTCCCTCCTTTACTGAAATTTTGCTCAGTGTGGCTCTCACTCTTGATTTTGTTTTCTGTGATACCGTGATACTACTGAACTGTGAGTTTTAAGAGCTTTAGATTTAGGGCAATGGGCTGACTCACAGCAGGTTTCCCTCTGCAGTGAGAACCATCCTTTTTGTTCCTCTTTTAGTCTAATTATACAGTAGCCCAGTTAATGATGGGTATTATCCAAATTTGGATGATTAAAATTCAATTAAACTCCAGTTTGCAAAGAAAACAGGACACGTTTTCAGCCAGAATATCAACAACACAATATTAGCTGGGAAAGTATCTGGGGGGTTGTAGAGGCTACTTGTGATGTTCTTATTTTTGCAGTTTTTATAACTTATACAATTTCTGCCACTCTGTATTCTTCCTTTATTTAGTCTCTAATACTGTCTGTCCTTCACATATGACAATGCCATTTATGAGTGGAAATCAAGCCTAAAGAGACCACTCAGGAGTCATTTCTCATAACTGTACAATTTTCTATTCATGTCTATGTCATCCTTCTTTAAAAACAGTTTATTTGTGCCTTTTTAATACAGTGTATATGCACCAGTGTGGAATCAATGAAGCTGCTTGGTAATAGCATCTCTGGCTTTAACAAACTCTGTGGTTCCAGTTAGTGTCACAGTCTCATAATGATCTTTAAATGTCATGATTTGTGGCAGTGCAGGGACACACACAAGCACGGCGCTGGGGGCCTCGTCCCAAAGGGCGACATTAAAAAGAGGAGCCAGGCTAATGCGCATGTTTTCCTTGCTGCTATTAACGTGTTGACTAATCTGTTCAATGAGAGGCTGTTTTTTTTTTAAGGAGGAACAAGCAGATGATTGAGGAAGATGCAGAGGGAGTGTTAAAGCAGAAGAAGAGCTGTAGTTTTGAGAGCATCCAAACACAAAAGAAGGTCTGGTGGAAGAAGATAAGGCCTGATTAATGTCACTATCAAAATTATGGACTGCTAACATCATTTGTTTAATTTAGCATAACTCAGCTGCAGCCTTGTAGCAAGTCCTTCAGTGGCCTTCATTGTATGAGCTTTTATTGATCCATCAGTCATAAAACAGTGAGTAAACACAGCCCCCATTAGAGAAACTTGACAAGGAAATGATTGACTGAGTTTAATACTGTTTAACATTATGAACTCACTCAGTTTGTCTTCCTTGGCTTTATTACTCACACTTCAACATCCTTTAGACGCCTCAAGCAAATGCTTCTAAAAGTTTCCATACACGAATATACACTCACCAGCCACTTCACTTTTCCCCTTCCAACCGTATGCCTGCCAAGTTCCAGCCAATTACCAGCCATCTTCCAGCCACTGGCCCTGACCTCTGCCTAAATTTCACCATAAACACACCCATTCATGCAGTGTAGGGTGTCCCCATGAGATGGTGCTTCCCTCACAAGAACATATCGTGGGCTCCAATTTCTGCTCTTATCAGAGTACAGTTAGCTGCTAAGTGTTTGTCAAATCATCACCGGGGATGCCATTAAAGCCACAATGGTGTGCAGCAAGTTCCAGTCAGGGACCAGTCAAGACTGAATCAAGGAAACTGGGTAAAATTTGAATGGCTCCATCTGTACACTTTTCAGGACTTCCTTAACTCCTCATGGCTCATATTCAACAAAGTTGTTGAAAACAATCCCCGGAGGTATTGATCCTTACTGACATGATAGCATCAAGCAGTTGGTGCAGATTTATTGTCTATACATCTACAATGATTGGATTGAGATCTGGTGACTGTGAAGGCCACTTGAGTCCAGTGAACTCACTGTCATGTTTGAGATGATTTGAGCTTTTTTTTTTTTTTAAGATTATTTTTGGGCATTGTTTGTGCCTTTATTGACAGGAGAGAGAGAGTGGATAGGCTTTTGAAAGGGGGCGAGAAAGAGTAGGGGGAGGACACTCTCCACACTGGTCACAGGCTGAATTCAAACCTGGGCCGGCAGAAGCACATACATAGGTCATGCCTGGTTGCTTACCACTCCGCCAAACCAGCACCCTGAGCTGAGCTTTCTGACATGCTGTCCTATCCTGCTGGAAGTAACTATCAGAGGAAGAGCACGCTGTGGTCATTTAGGGAGGGACATGGTCAAAAACAACACCGTGGGCTGTGGGGTTAAAATGATGCTCAGTTAGCACTGTGGGATCCAAAAGTGTGCCAAGAAAATTTCCCCCATGCTTTCATGGTGTTGATGCCAAATTCTGACCCTTCCATCTGGATGTTGCAGCAGAAATTGAGGCTCACCAGACCCGGCACCATTTTCCCAGATTTGATGAGTCTGTCTGAATGTAGCCTCAGTTTCCTATTCTTGCTTGTGGTTGACTAACTGTTGCTCAAACTGGATCAAAACTCTGCAGCATTATCACCAGAACCCCAACATACCATCACATCACCCCCATCATACAGCAAGTTCACCAGCTCCCGGTGAAGCAGAGAGTTGAATCCAGACTCATCCTGTACACCTTTGAGGCCATCCACAACCTGGCCCCTCTATATCAGTCTGATCTCCTTCACATCCCCACTCTAGCCTGCTCACTCAGATCCTCCTTTTAATCGGCTACTCACTGTAAACATCCTCTCCTTATCTCCTTCCTTCCTCCTTTAGCTTCATTTAACATTTCTTTTATTGTTTGTTGATTTTATCCATTGTTGTTTTATTGGTTGGTGAATGCTGTGCAGCCTCCTTGAGTGTCAAGAAAGGTGCTTATAATAACATTTATTATTATTTGTATTTTCTGTCATTTTTAACATTCCACACTTTATCCTCTGACCTCTGGCATCACAAAGCTTTTTTACTCAGAGAAGTGCTGATCACTGGATATTTTTTCCAAACCATTCTCTGTAAACCCTGCAGAGGGTTGTGTGTAAAAAATCACAGTAAGGCAGCAGCTTCTGAAATACCCAGACCAGCCTGTGTGGCACCTGTTGTGGAAGTTTTTCCTGTTTTCTGGTGAAGAATGAAATGGAGACGTCTGCCGGCCGACAAGGTTTTTATTTTCTTTGCAAGGGTGGAGAAAGACCTCGAACATGGGGAGACGAAAATATTTATACCCTAAAGTATGCATCACACCTCCCTGTCTGCTGCAGGAATCCGAATACCTGAGGGACGCTCCCCAAGGTGGGCTTCACACCCCTCTGTCTGCTACAGGAATCCACATCAAGACGGGGCTTTGAGAGGTCGAGACATCATAATTTAAAACACAAAAGGGACCTGTTATCTTGGTGAGGAAGCAGGAGATGAGGGGTCTCAAGAAGGTGAACTCAAAGAAAATTGAATTACAATTACACACCAACAACCATTAAATTAACTTTCATCCCTACGCTGATGCTGCTTTGACATCCTACTGGTTATCCTGACCTTTCTGTGCCTAAATGCTTGACTTGCTGCTGTGTGATTGGCTTATTAACTGTTTAGGGAGTTTAATGACTGTATCAAACAAAGTAACCAGTGTGTGTACATGGTAAGTATTTGAAGGACTTAAAACTGTATGTGACTAAATGGTTAAATGGTGGTCTAACTGACGTGCTTTGGTTGTGTATAATTCCTCCTCCTACGCTTTAATTGTATATATGTGCTAAGGCTAAGCACTCACTATGTGATGTGTTGTTTAGTTTAGTTGCCTTTATCCAAAGTGGGAAAAGGAAACTGAATACTTCTCTTTTTGCAGTACTGGGTGAATTTTCTTTCACTGTTTCAGCTGAGGTTGCAGACAGGTCATAAAGTAACTTCTAAGAGTGATTTGTGAGAAACTACAACTTTAAGACCCAGACTTCACTGCCCTCTGTTGCATCTCAAATTTGTAAGCTATGCACTTTATTCTCTGTAAAAATGAACTCCTGTGTCTGCTGAAGATGCTTTCATCTACCATCTTGTATTTTGTAAGCCAAACATGATTATGATGAATTAGCCTGTAGCTGTGCATTCAATGAAAGTTTCAAATTCTCTGTGTTGCTCTGCTTAATTTAGTCTTTCTAGTCATAGATCAGGCCTGAATGATACAATGCATTCACATCGTCATCAGGATATGAAAATGCCCATTGCAACGGACATCTGTGAGGCAATAAATTAATTGGAAAAAATGCCTACTAATACAGTAATGTCTCTCTCTTGGGTGCCCCGAGTATGTCTGTAATCATAGCGATTTTATACATTAGTGTTACAGGTTTATATGATGTTTCACTGCACTCCTCTAGTTTTTGCTAATTCATCTGTTGCGACATCAGAGAGGAGAGGAACTTTTATAACTTAGGTGAGCTGACCAAAAATCAGGCTTTTCAAAGGATTCAGAGAAGTTACGGCCCAGAAGGTTTTGTCTATCTTTGTTAACATTGTGTTGTTTTCACAGTGATCTAAAATCTGGATGATACTGTTTATTAAAGTGCTCGAGGCTCAAATCGATCTTTATACAGCTTTCTGTTTTTCTCTCCCGACCTGCAGACTCACTGGTGATAGTACAAACAGTAACATTTTGTCATCACAAATTGTATGCCATATATAAGTTATACCACTTACACAATAAACAGCATAAGTTCACATTAAACAAGAAGGAACATTCACAGACTACATCGCATGTGCAGTGCAAGGTATCATTTGTGTTCATTAACTTATTGTGCATCTCAGTCATTTCTCTGAGCATCAATAAATATACTAACCATTAATATGCCTGAATATGATGCACAGATAGAGTCCATGTTTGGGAAATACTGATTGTTAAATTTCTTACCATGCAGACAGCACCCATTTTAGGAGAAGGATGACTGTAATGTCCTCCAAAAGAAAAACATTCGTTCTGTATCCACCACTGATCTGTTTGTATGCACTGGAAAAAATATCCCAGCAAATATGAAATAATTAGTTACAGCAGAATTTACACCTTGCAGTGCTGATTACACTTTCAGAGTTAAACTTTTAGTCTGAGGTAGTGCATTTCTAATACTACATTTAAGTGTTGATCATAAGTCACAATTTAAAGCGTTACAAAGTGTTAAATTTTAACTCCAAAAAGGGTCAATAATTACTTTTCAATAGTGACGATCTGGATATTATCTCTGGATGTTATTTTTGAGTCTCATTTGGTTAACAAGGGTTAAGGGTGTTCACTGTACGATCAGCTGGAAGGTTAAGATGATGATGAATCATAACGTGGTTCACAGAGTGAGGGTTTTATCCAAGCTGACAGGTTGTTACTGCTGAATTGAGTATTTGGCTAATTAAAGGTCTGCCATTGTTATTTTATGATGTTTGTGTGATTGGTCAACAAGTAAAGAACTTTGAATATTCTCTTTTAATACACACCATGTATCAATTCGACATGGAGTGGAAAAGTGATTTGTTTTGATTACTATAATGATGTGCTTGTCCTGGATTGACCTCGGTGAACTCCAGTAACATGAGATAAAACTAGTCAATGATCATATGTATTACATTATGACTGTTTGATATTTCATGTTTTATCAACAAGGGTGATACGCTGTATAATTAGATGTGTTTGTCTCAATATCTCAGCTCTTCTTGCTTCTGTTCATTTTTGAGTCAGAGTCTCTGTGCTTGAAGAAGACACGTCTTTAGTGTTGATAACTCTCTGTATAGAGTTAAATTAATGCTCTGTTAACAATGACCCTTATTAACGTTATTAACACTTTAGAAATGTACATATTATCTCTGGTCGTGTCAGTTTGTTGATGCAGATTTTGCTGTGTATCTTCATGAATCAATAATGAATAATTTTAGCAGTTCTCTACAGATATTGATATAATGCAAATGATATTGTGCATTCCCACTGAAAAAAACCCAAAATATCTTCAATCTCAAATTTAGAGAAACAACATTATTGATCCTTTTATTGATCCATCACAGCCACACAAACAGTGAGTAAACACAGACTCCATTAGAAAAGTCTGCAGAGAGATGATTGACTGAGCTTATTACTGTCGAACATCATGATCCACCAGCCATTCACTCTTTTCCCACAAATTCCATGGCATCAATGTGATTACATAACAAACATGTTTGTTCTCAGTCAGCACACACGCCGTCTGGATCAATCATCAGACGTTGTTGTTTGTTTTTTCACCTTAATCCACAGCAGCTATTTCTCGATAGGTTGATAGCGGCCTGAGCCCGAGGCACTGACATATTTGTCTCTGTTTTGTCCCTCTTTTCTATCAGGTTTTGTCACTCAGTGTTTATCTGTGTGTGTGGGTGTGTGTGTGTGAGTGTGTGTGTTTGCATGAGTGTGTCTTGGTGCCATGCTCCCTGTGAGGTTCACCGCCTCGGGCTTCAGGAGGAAGACAGCTCAGATCCATCAACGCACAAGACGGGGCACATCTGCATACACAGGGGCGCGGGTGGCCATGCTTGTTTGTTCTGCCAGGATCCCATGGGTGAACTGATCAAGAATACCTGCCAGTTGGATTGTGCCAGATGAAGACGTGCAGAGCTGAAAACAAACAGCCATATCAAGTCACTCCTGGGCGTGCAGGCAGGGAAATGCTGCCTCTGAGCAACAGATGGCCAGGAAACACAGGCTGCTGCAGCAGTGTTTTATTTTTTTTGAAAAGTGACCAGAAAAAAGATCCTTCAAAACGAGTGTTTAACAGAGCATTAAGGCAGGTAGACTTTAAGATTAAAAAAAGAAAACCAAGGAAAAGACACCTTAAACTTGCCAGGCTCCATTGTTTGATCTATCCCCCAGATGCAGATGTCATTTTTACACCCAAATGCTCAGGCTGTCTAACAAGCAAATGAACATGCTCCACCGTTTGCTCCTTGTTTACTTAATCCCTTTTATTTTGAACATCTTCATTCATTCATTTTCTATACTGCTTATCCCTTTCGGGGTTGGGGCTGGAGCTTATCCCAGCTGTCATTGGGTGAGAGGCGAGGTACACCCTGAACTGGTCCCCAGCCAATCACAGGGACACATAGAGAGACAGACAACCATTCACGCTCACACTCATACCTAAAGGCAATTTGGAGACACCAATTAATCTAATGAGCATTTTTTTGGTCTGTGGGAGGAAGCTGGAGTGCCCGGAGAGAACCCATGCATGCACGGGAAGAACATGCAAACTTCACACAGAAAGGCCCTGCCCAACCCTGGGATCGAACCGGCGACCTTCTTGCTGTGAGGCACGAGCAGTACCTGCTGGGTCACCGTGCCGCCCGTTTTAAACATCTTAACAAAAAAAAAAAAAAAAAATGTATACATTGGACGACAAAACAGAAAGATACAGCAGATCGAGATCAGTACAGAATTTTCCTCCATTTTTTTTGTTCGAAAAGGGTGTAGAATGAAGTACTAAACTTATCAAGTCCTACCCCTGTTTCCAAAAATAAACTTAAATAATTTAAGCCTCATGCATTCAAAAAAATCACCAAATAAATAATACAGCTTGATACAGCTCACAGCAAAACTGTAGCAGAAAATCTAAAAATTATCCACAATACAAATTAATCTACTCTGATGTACACACTGTTTGAAGGCATACATTTATCGTGTACTTCATACCATCCTTGTCTGATATTTTTGAATATGTTTTTGAACCTACCTAATGCTGCACATGTTTTCATTTCTTTTTGTTCAGCTAGCTTGTTGTGTGTTTGTCTAAAATGAGAAGTGGCCAGGAGCAAAGTTGGCATGCTCCTGCCTTGAGGACACAGTAAATGACTGCACCCTATCTCAGATAAAACCTGGTCTAATGTCTGAAGCTAGGGTTTTTCAAAGTGTGAACGAGGAAGCCTCCCCTGTAAGGATGAAATGTGTCTTGCTATTTCTCTTTTTGTACCTCCCTGAAATCCTCTCATACCACACTGGGAGGGCCCGACTCAGACTTTGACAACCACTGGTCTACAGTCTGTAGCACAGTGTGTTCTCTCTAGTTAGAGGCACACTAGGGATGCCCAACATCTTCTGCAATGTTAAATATCACTGCATTTGTTGGATTAATTTTTCAATGAAAAAGAGGGAAAGATGGCCTTCCTCTGTTTGTCTTTTTTCGTGCTCTTTACAGCATGCATAAAGCATCCAAAAACATGCAAATAACACACAATCAAGCAATCAATGAAATCAAAGATTCTAGCAGAGAAAATGAGAAGTGACTTTACAGTTTCTCTGTAGCTGATGTTACACACATGTATCAATGGATAATAATTGGCAGCTTAGTCTGGTAGTATAAGAGCTTTTTATTTACCTATGCACCATGCACCTTTATACAACATGCTTCACACCGTCAAAATAGGGCCATACATCTTTAATATAAAACAGCTGGAGCAACTTTAATCTGTAATAAGTCAATGATGGAAAAGGATTCAATGAAGGCGTGACTATGAAAGTGATACTTAAAAGGTTTTAATGGTACAAAATTACTCTGTCGCTAATGACCTTGCACATAGGCTGCGGCATTCAGGATCCAAGTTTGATAAAGAAAGGCAGAAGCCCAAGAATGCAATAAAGAAAATGAATACATATCATCCAATACAGTCCTTTATGATTGACCCATTCAACTCCACTCTTCTATGCTGCTCTAGAAACACCAAGAGGGGGAAAACATTTTACAAGAATGCTGCTCTCTCTCTTCCCACTTGAATAGAGTGTCACAGAGATGATGAATCAATAGAAGAAGCTCTGAAGCTGTTTCTGAAGCGTGTGGTGTGTAGAACATGTCTTTCAAACGCTGCCAAGTACAAAAGAGGATAGAAAGTGTCTGCAATAGTTTCACAAAGCTCAGAGAGATGCTCCCATGTTTGTTCTGCCTCTCTAAAAGTCAAGTACATAATTATCTTACATTTTTAAACACATGGGACATGTAATGGTATGTTATCTTGGTATCTTTTTTTATTTTTCTAATTTTTCTCGCAGGATGAGAAAATGTTGGTTTGGTTGTTTTTGGTTGAAAAAAGCGTGGACTCACTCAGTAGTTGCTAGTTGATTAACCACAAATTGACAAAGAAAAACACGTTATTTTAGATACCCTGGTTGATTGGAATTTATTGATTATTATCCAGTATTCATTACAAATACATAGCTGGAGCCATTGTGTTTGGTTAAAGCCCAGGCATCAACTCAATACTGGATTTTGTCACGTCAATAAACATTTACGGGCAGCAGTGTTACTACAAATAGCACTGTTAGAAGCTTAATGACATTTTCCAGTAACTTTGTGGAAGTGCACACTGCTACAGAACCTTACAGAGAGGGAGTGAAGCAGTGCACAGTAGAGCAGCTGCTCTGTCACATTATAAAAACACACTTTTTAAGGGAGAGTTAAAGACATATGAGGACACACTGATGTCCATTTGTAGTGGACAGCCCATGTCTGCATGACAATGACAGAATAGCGTCTTTCTGGTGACAGGGACACTAAAAAGTTTGTTTTTATTTAGCAAAGAAATGTGGTCCAGATGTGATAAAACTGCTACTGAAGCTGTTAGCATCTATGCTAATCTCTGTATGAGCAGTTACTTCCTGCTGATGTCTGGCTCATAGGTTCAACCTCTTCCTACTTTAAAGGATGCTGATTGGGCCGTGCCACGTCAGGCTGAGCACAGTCATTGTAGATTGGAGCTTGGAAAGATAGATCAGCCTGATTACAGACACTGTAAATATCAATATCAATATTTATTTTGTACTAAGCCAGTTTTAAACAGGTGTAATCTCAAGGCTCTTACAATAGAGCAGGCTGAAGCAATACTCTTCAGTTTATACACATGTATGCATATATACACATAAAATACGTATAAACACATATGTACATACACATCCATCCAGAGATGTCTCCATCCAGGCAGAGACAAAGGGACTAAAAATAAGAATTTATGATTGCGACAAATTTGTATCAATGCTCTAGACGCACTGCAAAGTTAGTCTTAAATGACAGGCGTATTAAACCTGTTTGGCTTAGGGCAGTTAAAAGAAAATAATCTAATTACTTCTATTCTAAGAGTAGGGCTGAATTTAGTTACTGATCAAAACAACTTTCTCAAAACATATTCAAGTAATCAAATAAATAAGTGAAGTTTATTAATGTAGAACCTTAAGAGCAGACCTTAAAGTGCTGCACAACAAAAGGAAAATCAAAGAGACAAAAAAAGAAAAGAATATTTCATTAAAGCAGATAAATAGTAGGAGAGGCAAGACAAACACATCAGTCCCAATAAACAATATCATTATCGTAAATTTCGGGCTATTGAGTGCACCTGAATATAAGCCGCACCCACCTAATTTAAGAAGAACTCCACACATATAGGCCGCACTTCTCTATATTTTCTCTATAGGGCGCAGGTGTCCGGTGAGCGCAGCAGAGCTGGTGCGACGGGGGAGCCCGAAAGGAAGGACTTTGGCCAGAGCGTGGAGAGTTTTTTTCTAAAAAGCACCTTATCTTTTGCTCCTTCCAGCTCCACTTTCACTCCGGTACCACTTACACCATGCCTCTGAAGCCGGTGGAAGTTTTAGTGGAAGGTTGAAGGATATTTAGGGGGGGCTCCTCTGGGGACAAGTGGGCGCATGAACAGCTCTGTGCACGAGGAGCTGGAAATTTCATCGCTCCACTCTGCTCACATGCACTGTCCACATTGTAACATGAGATATTTACACACACATATGTTACACAGACAGATTTTTAACCCTAAATTAAATTTGATGTGACGAGGCTAGATGTAATGTAAAAATACTTTAAATTAGCCGCATCACAGGGTTCAAAGCTTGGGAAAAAAGTAGCGGCTTATAGTCCGGAAATTACAGTATATAATATTGCTCATATGTACCTAAAAGTCAGAGATGTAGCTGTGAGAAAGGCCATGGAGGGCTTTAAAAGGGATCAGTAAAATCTTAAAATCAATTCTAAACACATTTTACCACAATGCACTCGTCCTCATACAGCAGCTACCAGCAGGATGTCATGTCACAGAGCTCAACTCATCTCAAACTGGTATCTTGTACTTTAAAAATAGTCCACTATACTTTAGTAGCCTTTACAGTCACCAACTCTCAATCCAATATAGCAGCTTTGAGATGTGGTAGAACAGGAAATACTCATCATGTGTGTGCAGCCAACAAATCCACAGCACCTGTGTGTCAACGTGGAATGAAATCCTGGAGAAATTTTTCCAGCACCTTGCTGAATCTCTGCCATGAGGAATGAAGGCAGAGGGAGTCCAAGCTGATTCTAGAAAGGCACGCATGAAGTGTGTGCGAGTGGATTTATTGTTATTTCCAAAACACAACCTTGTACAGCCTCGTTGATAGTCTAGTCAGGCTTTAAGAACACCAACTTTGACTAACAGCGAACAAAACTAACAAACAACAGCTGTTTTGGTCGAACTGTTCTTCCATCCAAACTCCCTTCTTACCCAGAGTTCTTTTGCTGTCTCACATGATGATTACTTTTGCTGCTTGGGGCCTTTTGCCACTTAAATCCTCGTTGCTTTGGGGAACTTTGCGTAATGACTGCTGCTGTGCTTTTCCCCTGAAGGACATTCTCATTTAAGTGCATACCAATAAGATGTATCTTAGGTCCCACATGTAAAGCTAATGTCTGTTAAATGCATGTTTTAGTGCCAGCCTATATCTGCTGTTCAGCATAATGAGAACAGTTTGGTTTTCGCAGCACGTCGTCATTGTATTAAATAAGTTTCGTTTGTTTCTCATAGACCAACACTCATGCATGCTAAGTAGTGAAGATTTGGCCTCTCTGGGCTTCCTTAATTGTGTCATGTTGCTTTGAAAACTTGCTTATCAAATCACTGATTGCCAGCCCTCTTTATAGCTGACAAATGCGGCTAATTGGCAATCAACCTAATAGGGGCTGTCTCGGTGGCGTTGTTTGTCATTGCTGGTTGAAGAGTCAAAGTCATTTCCCGGTGAGGGGGTATTTTACAGCCCCTGTTTGAGATTGTGTGTGTGTATGTGTGTGTTAGCCAAAGGATAAAGAGAGATAGTTCTGGCAAGAATTAAAACTTTTATGTGTTCCCGAGTAAAATAAAAGCACAGCGATCTACACCCAGGGAACTTTTTGTGTGCTGTGTTTGATGAGAAAGTACATGTTGGCGTACAGCCTGATACTGGACACCTGCCACAAACACCAGCCCCAGGAAAATCCACCTACAGACTTTACAAAAACATGTCTGAAGGGTTACAGCAGTCAGAGAACTTCCAAAAACACATCATAATGAACACAGAGGCATAGCCGGGCTTGTGTGCAGGCTGAGTGAGACTGAAAGAAGTTTTTTAGCACCATGGAGAGCGCCGACAGCCCAGCGAAGCAGGTGAGAAGAAACCAAACAGTCTACAGAGAGATTTCAGTTTGACGGCACTCAGAGCATCACTGATTTTATACTTTTGTCTGCAGAAAAAGGTAGTGGCTTTTAGATTTTCCAAACCATGGTGGACTGTTCAGTCAGACATATGTATATATCTTCATATTCCACAATAATAAATAAAATCCAAGACTGTAGACAAATATTTCAAAGGCTAGAAGCTCTCATAAATATTATACAGCCGAGAAACTTACTTTGGGGTAAGAAATATCCTTGGACAGTTTGGTTTGAGGTTATTTTCGGGCCTTTATTAACAGGACAGAGAGACAGTGGATAGGCTTGTAAAAGGGGGTGAGAGAGAGTAGGGAAGGACACTCTGCAAACTGGCCACAGGCTGAATTCAAACCCGGGCTGGCAGAAGCATGCATTGCTTACCACTCCGCCAAACCAGCACCTGGATAGTTTGGTCTGAAATTCAACTGAATCTCCTTGCGCATACACTCAGCAGCAACATTTGGATTCAACAATGCGCTGAAAACATCACACAGAGCTTTTGGTCCATATAAACATGATGGCAGCACACACTTGCCACTGATTTGTCTGCTGCACATCCAAGATGTAAATCTCTTGTTCCACCACATCCCAAAGGTGCTCTACTACAGAAATCCCCAACCAGCAAGCAGCAGACCGGTATCGGGCCATAGAGAAAGAAAAGTAATTAAATTAATTATTGTCTGTTGAATAAGAGATACTTATGTGTGAATTATTTGAAAGGATATTTGCATATTCTCCTGTGCAGCTTGATTGTGCAGGCTGCACACACCAACTCTCAGCTCTTCAACTTAAGATGAATTTGTGGTTTCTCTGCCTGATGTTTGCAACTGGATGACAGACAAGGCACAAAAGAGAGCTCAAATTCCTGATTTGGAAAGGTCTTATTTAGAGGTAAGAATTAATAAAATACCCAGCTAAAAAGCACTTAGAGAATGCAAATCTCCACCAGGTAGCTCACTTATGGCTGTTACCATCATAATATGATTCCTTGACCCTGAAAATCCAAACCTCGCTCTCTGAATCATGTTAAAATCATTATTAGTTACACAGCAATTGAGCAAAAACAATCGTTCCCTAATGACGGTTGTCTGGAACACCACCGAAATCTGATCATTTTTAAGTTGGGCCATTACCAACATATCCTGAAATTTCAGCAAAATCTGTCCAGGATTTTTTGCGTAATCTTGCTAACAAACAAACAAACAAACAAACAAACAAACAAACATATGCCGGCAAACACATAACCTCCTTGGCGGAGGTAACAATAATTAATAGAAACATCAGATCAGCTCAGACTGATGACTGATAAATAAAATATAACATCAGTAACACATGCATGCTGTTTTCCTCCATGCTCAAAAGGTGTAGTGGTTTAATTAGGTACCGTATTAACAGACTTTCAGCTATAAGCAGCTGATAAAAACAGAGCGAGTGTTGAAAATCTCTCTTTATTTCAGGTTTATAAATAAGCCCATGGCTCTCTCTGATCCTGTGTTATGATAAGTCATATTCTGCACAATGTGTGTTTGTTTGTCACCATAGAAACTTCATATCTAGGATTGAAGGATTGGTTAAGGTTTGAGGAACTCAAAAATATAATGATTACTTTTTACAGATTATGTCGTCCTGCTCGTTTATTCAGCCGGGGACCTTCAGCAGGCACTGGGGCACCCATCAGGAGTCTGACATCCCTGAAGTTAACATGCTTGCTGAAATTAAAATCCACATGAACCACAGCAGTTAAACAGCCTACAACCACCCACTCTGAACTAAGTATTAGGATTTTTGATATCTGCTCTCATGAGTTCATGTACATCTATTTATCATCAGGAACACAACAAAGACAACTCGTGCTACAACTTAACTGGCTATAATGTGACTTTCAAATGCTATATCTGACTTACAAACATTAACTGCCTTTTTTCCAGGTTATTTTCAAGTAAATGTACCACTTAATACATGTTGTTATGCTTAAATCACCTCCAGAATGAGTGTGACAGAAGTGTCGAATAAAAACTGCCAGTAAAAACTGTCAGAGGTTCGAGCAGTTATGAAATCATACATGCAAAATGAAGGCCTTGTTCCAAAAAAAGAAAGAGCGAAAATAATGATCTATATCCTGTGAATATAAAATCGCAGACTTCTCTTTAACTGAAGGAACTGAAACAGCGTGCTTTGCAATGATATTCACCAAACTAAAGAGGGAAAAGTATTCCTGGAATATTCAGTGTTTCTTGGAAGCCATCATTAGCTTCCATGAAGCAGCAGATCAAACAGATTCTCAGGGTAGCTCAGTCCTGAAAGTAACCACAAGGGCAATAACTTGGCATTAATTTCCCCATTAATAACATGTACACTATGAGTTAAAACAGAAAGAGATATGACCCAATATGTCTGCTAACATCATCTAGTCGTGATTCAAAGTTCTTTTTCCAAGGAAAAAAAAAAAAACATGCTTTAGTACAAGGGCCAGTTCTTCTGGACAAGCGTTGTGGGGCCAGATATAAAAATTAAAAAAAAAAAAAAAAAAAGATCAGTTTCTAATATCTATACTGCTACCGGCCAGATGGGGCCTAGATATATTTTGGCTTCCTCTCTCTGGGGCTATCACTGGTTTTGACTCTAACATCCCTTTAATCCTGTTTAAATATTGATTTAAAATGGCTGACAGGTGGATGTATGCAAAACCAATCAAACATAAAGTCATTTCAAATAAAAAGGTTTCAATCAAATGCAGAACAATTGTGAAAATGTCCTAAATTTACCAAGGTTAGCCTGTGTGAATGCAAACTGAAAGGTTTTTTAAATTACCCTGTGTATTCTGGGTAGCCTTAAGGTACTTACAGTAGTGTATAGTAGCTTTGAGTAGGAGGGAGTAATAACATCAACCACAAGCTTGTCAAATGTACACATGAGACTGTTTACAGTGTCAAAGAAAATTCCTGATTTAAGTGATAAAACTAATTTCATTACTTTTGATATCACTTAAATGTCCTGCAACATTAATTTTCTTTACTTTTAATGTTAGAAGGGGCTTGGGGAGCAGAAGAACATGACATCTTTTACTAAACTCTCAGTTCATAGAGAAATGCAGAGCTCATTTTCATAGCATCATGTAACCTCCACACCCCCTCAGATCTGAGCATTTCCAAACAGGAGGGAAAAAGAGCTGCATGATTCCCAACAGAGATGACATTTTTTTATTCAACTTAAATCAAATCTTTCCTGAATAGACACCCAACACACCCCACACATGAGAATCTAACCTGACACAGTCCCATCACAACTTAATTTCAACTTAATTTTCAATATCACTTAGTGTACTTTGAGGTCTGTTACTCCAAACAGATCTAAGTGAACCTGGATCAATTCATCCAGCAAATTAATCAATAAAAAACATTGCAGTAAAAGCATGTCCAATAAATCACATAACCTTTCCCATGAAGCAACACCCAGGCTGAAAATGTCATGAAACTTCCTGCAAGTCAAGTGTTTCGACCTTTATTACCCCAAAAAACAGCACAGACTGAGCTGAGGTCGATAACAATAACCACCTGCTGAGAGGGTGAGCAGGTGCATGATGGGAGTTCACTCTAGTTTAAGGTTTTTATTTTCTCATTAGCAAAATCGTTACTTAGTGTTTGCTCTTATTATGGAGAAACCTGATTGTATGATGGTTTTAACCTGTGAGGGAAAAGATAATGGGTTTAAATGGGCTTTAAAACCTCTTCTTGTTATTCAGTGTTTTTACCCCCCCCACACACAGTATTTATCCCTGTTTGGCTTGTATTTGTCACTGTCTCTGATTTTCCCAGAGCGGATTTCAAAGTAAAAACATCAGTGATAGAAAACATCCTGGGCTGTGGCTTTTCCTCTGCAGTCTGATAAGTGCTGCAGATTGTGGGTAAGCTCCTCAAACAGCCCCCACTGAACTGTACATTCATCTTCATTTGATCATCTGATGCTCTCCATGAATCACATTTCCTTTGTAGTACACAACACACTCCAGACCCCTTCAATTATTTATGAATGCACCTTCTCCTCAATGATTACGACTCTTGGGAGACATAAGACAGAGGCAGAAAGGTTTTACAGGTGATTGATGAAAGAAGGACACTAAAGAAGTGACCGAAACTTTAATTTTACATCAGCAGAGCTTTCTCCTCTTTCATAGGAGGAAGAACATTTAAACCTTTGGGTTTCTTATCTACAGATTTGGACCAGCTGGTAAGCTCATTCAAACACTTCACAACAAAAGCAGTTATTTTAACAAAAACAGCTTTTTTCCAAGTCAGAATACAAGCCACAATTTGATATAATACAACATCATCCGGCACAACATGCCATAGCAACAGCCTGTTAAAGGGATACGCCAACTTTCTTTTTTTTGTGTGTGTGTCTTGCCTCACTCTCAAGTCCATGACAAGCAGATAGACACCATTCTTTTGACTTTGATTGCAGAAACAAGGAAGAGACGTGCAAAGCTCGCCCACTGCTAATTAGCTTAGCTCAAACACTGGGAGTCAATGGGTAGGATTAGCCTGCCTCTACAGTCATCAGATAAACTCTTCAGCAACTCTAACAGTCCTGTGTGCTTGTTGTAATTTTTTTTTTTTTTTTTGCTGCATTATGTTACGTTGTCTAGTTTTTTAGACTAAGATTAGCACTTTATGTAATTTTCAAAAGAAATACAGATGGAACAAAAAAAGTAGGGTGCATTCGCAAACCATAGACCCAGACAGGAAATTCAGATGTTGAAGCAGTGCAGGGGTAAGTACAAGGGTAAAGTAGCATGCATTAAAGGTCAATAAAATACCATATAATATAATAGATGTAGAATAATAAAATAGATTGTATTTTCTATTCTTCTATTTTTTGTGTATTTTACCTTGACATATAATTCACTATATGTCAATTCATTAAAAAGTCAATAAAATTTTAAATCATAATAGCCATGCAGTTCACATATTAAATCTATAAAGACAGTTTAGAAAAGGTGCAAACTTATCCAAATTTAAAACCATAATTAAGCTACATTTTTGATCAATTTGTTGTTTTTGTTGTTGGTAAACTACTGATGTGATTCACCATTTAAAAATAAATTTGTAAAATGTCAAACTTGTCTCACTGTGATATAAAATTTAAACAGTAACCAGTCAAACATGACATTTTGATATGCTGAAATGTCAAACCCACTACTGAAGAGAGTCGTTTCTTCTCATCTCTGCTGATAAACTGTTCAAAAGGTTTGCCAAAGGACAAAAGAAGATCTACTTTTAATCTTCTGTCATGGAGCTGAACTTTCTCTCAGACATAAAAGTTACCTCAACAGTTTGTTTTGAATCTGCATCACGCAGTGTGGTCTTCAGAGCTAACCGCAAACATCTCTTCTCTCGTCTGCCTCATGATTAAATTGCCTTAAAGTATCAATCCCATTTAATTACTGTCATTATCATCAATGAAAAATTACCAGCTCCTCAAAACGCCGGGGTTAATTAGGCTTTCAGGGACACACAGATTATTTATTTATCCGTGGTCGCCTGTGAAGGAGAGATATGAACTGGGTGTAACTTCGCGAAGAGTGTGCTCGGCTTACTAAACCTGCTGTTTGTGTCTGACTCATTTTACTCTCCTGCTGCCTCCGTCTGACTCCGTCTGACTCGTCTTTTGTTTTATAACCCCACTTTGCTTTCAGTGTCAATCACAAATATGCACATTACCATTTCATCCTGTTAAGGGGATTTTACCCCTGAGTCCTTTAAAACAATTAATGCAAACAAACAAAGCACTTCCTGTTCCTCAGCAGACACCAGGGACAATTTCCAGATCAGATCTTTAGGACTGCGTAGCTCCAACAGAAATGTGACTTCAGCTCCTGAAAAGGTGTTCAGCCTTGATAATGAATCTCACTGGTCACAGAGCAAAAAGAAATGTTTTCATTATGTGAGCTTATTTCTTATTTAAAAGTGATAAAAGCAAAATGGAGAAGCATTAATTCTAAACCAAATAATATTTCATGGTAAAAATGAAACATGCTTTTTTTTACCAGAAGTATCAAATGCATACAGGTGTTGTTATCATCAAATTCTCATTAAAAAAAAAACTATGGTAATTGGATTTTCTATACAAAGGAGCACTGGGTTGTAAATTGTCAAACAGAGAGAGAACTGAGCTGTGACACTGTGGTATAAGTCAGGCTCATGCCATGTACCTCATACGAACCTACTTCATAAAACCCGCACTATCCCTTTAACTTGGCTAAAGAGAAAACTTTTTCCAAAACTATTTTCTCATTCTGCGGCTCCCCTAAAGTCCCCTTGCACCTTCCTGGGGAGGACCACCCCACACTTCAAAAACCAGTGCTCTGGAGTTTGGACTTAGTGGTTCTCGCTTGAAGCTTTGCAAGATGGATGTGCCTTATGACAGACACTGAATCAGGACGATCCAGCTGCACTGCAAGGTTATATGTTGTAAACGATTTGACAAAATAGGTAATCCTACTCAATGGACAGAACTTTATTGAAACTGCATTTTTTCCTTGAACAAATCAACAAAACTCTGGAGCAGGACTACTGGGGGAAGCAATGCTTCCACAAAGTCTGAGAATTTCTCCTTTCATCTAAATCATCTTAGTCCTTGCCCCAAAACTTCAATAATATCTGTTCTATTGGATTACAAGTGGGTTAAAATGTTGTCTTTCTGTCTACTTTCCTGTGGCTGCCCTTTATTGAGCTAGTGGGCTACGTAGCTACCTGTGCATCCTAACAGATTTGAAATGTATGGTTTTGCTCTTGTATGTAGTTCAACATGTTTGCTTAAATAAGACATCAAGATATTCCTAAATACATCAATTCAAAATAAAAAAAGAACACTAGGAGGCATGCATCCCTCTTACAATTATTTCAGGGGGCCCCAGCACCCATAAAGCAGTCTGTTTCTGCCTGATAGATGACTGTTTTCCAGGAAAGTAAGCAGGGATTTTTCCATTTCTGTTTGAAAAATGACAATAACCTTTTCCTGTGTTCATCAAGCACCACAGCAAAACAAAAGAGCTCCTTCAACAAATGGTTCTGCACATCAAAAGACAACTGAAGTACTCCCCCATCCCTCTATTCTTCGAAGAGCGGCTCTTCATTTTAGATTAAGGTTTCCGAATCAGTAAAATCAGCTTTTGTAGAGATTTCTTTGAAATAAAAACGTCCCCACGCTTGGATCTTGATGGCACATGATTGAAGACTACTCCATAAAGCCGGTGGTTTATTCCTGAGAGGTGAGCAATTTTCATTTCAACACAACACTTATGTGCCTGATTTCACAGTTAAAAGCACCTTCGAATCAGCCAGGCAGGAAATAACCACTACGGTCTCACTGGAAACATAGACAAGCCTTTAAAGGAAGCAGAAATAAATAGAGCTTACTTCTTGGGTGGCACCTGTCCCACGTTGACGCGGACGCAGATGACCTTGCGAGTCTGCATCCCCATGGAGCAGGGACCCTGACGGCTGCGGACAGCCGAGGAGATGTTGAGGGAGGAGGCAGAGGGGTCTTCTGTGCAGGGCCCCCAGGGTCCCGTCTGCCAGTGATAGACTGTGCAGGCATGTTCGTTACAGTTGCGTACCTCCTGGAGGGCGCTGCTGTTTGGACACAGAGCGCCACCTGGGAATTCCAAAGCACACTAAAGGTTAGACTATGAGAGAGGAGTGGAAAGAAATATCTATAATACATGTATGTGTATCAATCATGAGGCCTTTTAAGTGCTAGCATTATGCTTTTCCAGTTTTACACTAGTGTCTTTTATGTTCATTCTGAATGACGGAGCACTTCTATACACAAGACAAAAGCTCTACAGCATCTGGACATCTTCCTCTCCTCATGTATACAGCACTAGTAGCTTCCGATAATGGACAAAATCAAGATTTATCAGAGTAGGCATGTTTTTCCGATCTTACTTTACCCAATTCTGCTTAGCTTGTGCAAATTGTAGCCTCATTGTCCTGTGCTTGGCTGACAGGAGCAGCACCCCATGTGGTGCTCTGCTACTGTAGTCCATCTGCTTTAAGATCAGAAATGTTCTTCTGCATACCTTGGCTGTTAGTCGTGATTGTTTGAGTAACTGTTTGTATCATCTTGAACCACTCTGGACATTCTCTGCGGACCTCTCTCATCAACAAGGCATTATGGTCCAGAGAACCGCCTTTCTCATTCTGATGCTGCATTTAAACCCAAGCAGGTCATCTTGAACATGTCTTCATGCCTAAATGCTCTTCTTGCTGTCATGTGATTTGCTTGTCATATAAAAGGGATACGCCAACATTTTTATTCTTTTCTTGTCTTGCCTCACTCTGGAGTCCATGACAAGCAGATGGACTCCATTCTTTCGACTGTGCGTGCAGTGACAAGGAAGAGATGAGCAGAGCTCGCCCACCGCTAATTAGCTTTGCTCAAACACTGGGAGTCAATGGGTAGGATTAGCCTGCCTCCCACTCTGCCTCAGATAAACCCTTCAGCACTCTAAATGTTACTGTGTCATCTTTTTTTTCATAAGTTATGTTACGTTATCTATTTTTAGAGTAAGATTAGCACTTGATGTAATTTCCGAAAGAAATACATATGAAACTAAACCACAAGGCGTGTGGTTTAGTTAGCGTATCCCTTTAACAAGCAGTTGAAGGGGTATACCTAATAAAGTGGCCGGTAAGTGTACTTGTCTGGTCTCCATTTTCTGCAGTGATTGTATATTATATTTTGGTCATGCACTTCCTTATGTTCACATCTCTTGTATGATCTATGGTTTGATGTTAATAACCATTCTTACTTTTCAATTCAAATTTTGTCTTGTGTTTTTTAATTTATCTGCTTCTTTGTCACCAGAATGCATTTTTTTTTAATTTTCCTGTTATAACTTTTCTTTTACTTGTGTCAGTTTATCATGTGGCACATTGAGCTGCCGTACTTGTGTGAAAGATACTGAGTGATGAGAGATCGTTTGATTATCTTTTTGTATTTTCTCACTCTTGATAACCAAGCTTTACTGTGCCTGTTTTTATGTTTGTTTGTACATGTGCTCAGTTGTTGACTCCAGCTGTCGGTGTCGGGTCAGACTCTCAGCGCCCTGCTCTGGTTTGTACAACCTCTGTTTATTGTTCTTCCCCTCCCAGAATAACCCGCCTGTTTGTGCCTCTCTGTCTCGCTCTCTTGCGAGGCGGCGTGCAGCCAGTCAGTCATTCAGCTGTTGGGTCGATGGACTGAGAGAGTCCTCTTCGCTTTAGAGTAACTGCCGACACTTAGGGCCTTTCAGCAGAGATGGAGAGGCGTTACGGGACAGTGAGTCCTCCACACCTGTATTTCACTGCTGAGGCTGACGGAGAGCCAGCTCCGTAATGAGCAGCCGTGAACACAGTGTGGGGCCTGAATCACACACTGCCAACTCAGACAAAGCTCAACCTAATGGTTACTGAAGATGGCTTCCTCTCTGCTGACTGTGCCGTGCCAGAACAGCTGACCAACAACGGGCCCACGCTGGTCCCAACACAGGCATGACACAGAGCCTCAAATGAACTGCTGCTGAACAATGACCCACAAACACTGTGTGCTGGACAATGAGGACAATGCAGAACAGCTTTCAGAGGACACACACCACATGATGGAGAACAAAGAGAGCATATGGGAGTTTTTTCAGTGTGTGGTCATGTTTGTCGGATCATTAGCACATAGCTGAGCATGGATTTAATGACATGACATCACACTCTCGGCAGGCGAGAAAGGCTTCCTGCTGGAGAGTGCTGCAGACGAGTTACCAGTCTTAATTGAACCTTTTTATGAGCTTTCTGATCAGTCCACAAACTAGAGAGCCTTCTGTCATAGCAACTGTTGCAAGATAAACTTACTCCAGAGGCCAAGCTATTTCAGGTTGTCACTGTGAAATTGCGACGTCAAAAATGTTACTTCATTACAGTCAAAAAGTGTGCCTGCCAGAGAAATTCAAGATATTCACATCAATATATGCTTGAAGGTTGAAAAAACTTTTTAAATGCTAACAAAAGCTGATGTTGTAGTATATTTAGAAGCTATTACATGACTCAAAGGCAAGTGTACTAACCTTATATTGTAAGTAACGTTGCATAGTGCAATGTTGATGTAACAATAGCTGACTAGCATTAACTCAACTAAACATTTATGCTTGTCTATTTAGGCAGAAAATCCTGCCAAATACATCTAGTGTATCTATTTAAAGCTTGTGTCTGTTGGTGAGCAACAGAGGGATGGCTAACAATAGCACAACCATCCATCCAGCATCTTTTCCACTTATCCCCTTCAGAGTTGCAGGGGGCTGGAGCCTATCCCAGCTGACATTGGGTGGCAGGATACACCTTTAACAAGTTGACATCTGATCACAGGGCCACATAGAGAGACAGACAGGTCCATAGGAGGGACCCTGAGTGCCTGGAGAGAACCCAAGCATACACAGAGAGAACATGCAAACTCCACACAGGCCCTGACCAGCCCAGGGATCGAACCAGCAACCTTCTTATAGTGAGACACATGCACAGGACAGTGGTAATATTTAAAGGCCCTAATGATGCAAAACACACTTTTTAATTGTTTTTGTAAGATCAGGTTGTTGGTGGTTAAAGGTGCAGTCATTTCATTCAGTTTAGGGGAGTTTAGTTTACCTGACTATTCCTCATTTTAAGACAAAATCACCCCTGAGCACTAACAGGAGTGCATGTTCATTTGCTGTTTGTGAGCGGTGGGCATAAAAATGACACCCACATCAAGTGGAAAATAGAAAAGACACCTGTGCTGGATGCTGAAATTCTTTGCTTTAGGAAAACAATCAGGCCCATAATCTGGATTTTACAAACTGTACTTCTAAAAAAGTTGGGACGCTGTGCTCAATGTAAATAAAGACAGAATACATTGATTTGCAAATCCTATTCAACCTACATTCAACTGAAAACACTACAAATACAAGATATTTAATGTTTAAACTGAATGCAAGTTGAAACTCTACCATGCAAAGCCAAAGCCGCATATCAACAACATCCAGAAACACCGCCAGCTTCTCTGGCCCAAGCTCATCTGAGATGGACTGACGTAAAGTAGAAATGTGTGCTGTGATCTGATGAGTCCACATTTAAAATTGGTTTTGTAAATCATGGATGTTGTGTCCTCTGGAGGAAAAGGACCATCCAGACTGTTATAAAGTTCAAAAGCCAGCATCTGTGAGGGTATGGGGGTGTGTTAGCACCCATGGCATAGGTAACTTGCACATCTGTGAAGGCACTATTAATGCTGAAAGGTACTTACATGTTTGGAGCAACATATGCTGCCATTCAAGCAGATTCTTTTCAGGGACGTCCCTGCTTTTTCAACAAGACAATGCTAAGGCACATTCTGCACGTGCTACAACAGCGTGGCTTCGTAGTAAAAGAGTGTGAGCACTGGACTGGCCTGCCTGCAGTCCAGACCTTTCTACCATAAAAACACTTGTGGTGCATTATAAAGAACAAAATACAACACCAAAGACCCTCAACTGTTGAGCCAGTGAGTTGTACATCAAATGAGAATGGGAAAGAACTTCATCTACAAAGCTTCAGCAATTAGTGTCGTCAGTTCACAAACGCTTATTAAGTGTTGTTAAATGGAGAGGTGATGTGACACCGTGGTTAACATGCCCCTGCCCCAGGTTTTTTGGAACATGTTGCAAGCATCGCAACTGCAAAATAAGTGAATATTAAAAAAATATATATATATATTTTATCAGTTCAAACAAAAATAGCTTTCCTTTGTAGTGTATTCAGTTGAATGTAGGTCAAAAACAATTTGCAAATCATTGTACTCTGTTTTTGTTCATATTTTACACAACAGCCCAGCTTCATCAGAACTAAGATTTGTACTTGAAGTTCAAGTCTAACTGTCAGTGATAAGTATCCATAACTTTTAACTTAGCATGCATCCTGAATATTATTTGATGGATGGCTGTCAAACAGTTAGTGGCGCCATTACAATCACCTTCAAGGTACATGTGAGCAGTTTGCTAACAAGCTAATTAATTAGGCTTATTAATGCATGTATTAGATCTTGATTCTCTGCAGACATATAGGAGGTTGCCTGCGATTATGAACCCTTCCTCTTGGAGCTTTGAGTGGTTGCTTCAGTTTCAATGGTTTCTTTTTTCCTCTGTTTATTAATATGCAAGACAGAAGCTGCAAAATCTGCCAAGGAGCTCAGAATCTAATCAGATAATCTGCTCTGCTGGGGGAACCTGTGGTGAGGATACAAAGCTTCTATCAGGCATTGTTCTTTAGCTTGCATGTGTGTGTGTGTGTTCAAAAAATAAACACATGTCTCTCTCTACAGACAGCAGGCTACAGTTTGATATTATTTCCTAAAGCTGTGACAAGTATAGTTGCTACATCTCTACTCTGAAGTCAAAGATTTACCAAAAAGTTCTGGAAACTTTGGCACCCGGGAAAGACCTTTGATAAATAGAGATAGAAAGAATGTTAATGTGACGGGTGAGATAAGCAGAACATGATCTTGCTCTACAGCAGAGGGACTAAAGAACAGCTAACACAATCACGCTACTTTACACACGGCTAACGGGGCCTGACTGCACTACAAGTGAATACGTTCTACATCAATTAAAAGTCAGCCTGGAGCTGTTATGATAATGTAGTTTTTAAAAGTCAAAACAAGCTAACAATTCCTTTTTTCAATATGTAGACACATAGCTAGAGGTTTGAAACAGCTAGCAGCAAGCTTTAATTACAAAAGTTACCCTCCATCACTGTGATCCAGGCCACAACCATTGCAGTGACTGTGAGGAAAAGACACTCTGATAAGACACGGAAAATGTTGGGAGACATGACAAAGAGAGACAGGAAGGCACGCACAAGCTCACAAATATACACACAGAGGGATTGAAACCAGAAAGAATGAGCATATGCAGAGAAATGATGTGAGAAACAGATAAAAAAGTGAGCGTCGGGCAGAGAGACAGACCGACTGAAATAATCACCAGGACAGATAAGCAGACTGTTCGAGATAAGGACAAATGCACACGCAGACGAGTGTGAAATCCACACATTCACTGAGTGACAGCAAAGGACGAACTTGAAAGGCCATGACTAAGCCAATCTCCAGGACTCATCTGCATACATTTCCATACACACAACGGTGCAGGAGAGTGGGGGGGGGGGGGGGGGGGGTAGGCGTCTGGCAGGTGGAGGCTCACCTTCTCCAGCATTGTAGGCCAAGATGGAGCGAGTCCTCAGCTGCTTCCCCTCGATGGTTTTGCTGGAGCAGGTTTGTGAGCAGGTGGACCAGGGCGTCCAATCACTGAGCACGCAGTCCCGAGAGCAAGGCACCTCGCATAGTACTGGCTCTGGAACTGGAGATGAGCAGAGACTTCTGTCGACCTCCTCTCCTAGAACACAAGGTGACATGAATATAAAAATTAAAAGATCCGGGCTTTGTAAGTGTCTCGGTCCCTTCCTTAAAAATACCTTTTTCATGCTCTGTGTGCTTAGTCAACTAAGAAAAACAAGGAGATCTGCACAGAAAAAAAGCTCCCTTAGAAGGATTCATTTAAAGCTTCTGGGGACATGACTTTAAATTTGTATTACTTGGTCAGAATATCACCGTTCAATGTGTCCTTGAGAATCCGTGAAAATTTGAGAGAGAGAAAAAAAACAGTTACAGTTAAGATGATTTCTCAGGACTGTGTGGGCATATCGCTTTGAGGTGAAGAGCTCGATTGGGCAGAGTAAAGTAGTTTTATTGCTTTTGAGTGGGTGGGACTTGGTGATTATTTCTTATTGGCCGAGAGCCATCCATCCATTTTCAATACCGCTTATCCTTTTTGGGGTTGTAGGGGGCTGGAGGCTATCCAGACAGGAGGGGGGCTACAACTTAGACTAGTCGCCAGCCAATTACACGGCCACATAGAGAGACAGGCAACCATTCATGCTCACATCCACACCTAAGGGCAATTTTGAGTTACCAATTAACCTAGTAAGCATGTTTTTGGTCTGTGTGAGGAAGATGGAGCGACCTGAAAGAACCCAGAACATGCAAACTCCACACAGAAAAGCCCTGACCAATATAGGATATGAACCAGCAACCTTCTTGCTGTGAGGTGTGTGCATTACATGCTGCACCACCGTGCTGCCCTGAGATATCTGTCACATCATAAACGATTGTCTAAAGCCCACCCAATGTACATCTAGTTTCTGAGCATCCTCAAAAATAATTTTTAAAACCTCTGCAAAAATTAGTCATACATTTTTAGACAGGTTAAAATATGTACTGTATTTTCTGGACTTAAATATCAAAATATATATATAATTTAACTTGTTTTTAAATGTTAAGTAATAGTGACTGACATGAAAGACAACTGAGAAAGACTGAACACAAAAAAATTCCCCCTGAAAGAAAATCCTAATCTGCAGATAACAAACTGCAGGTAGTAAAATGTGCAGCCGAAAATGAAGAAAGCTAATGGCGGACCGAAAGCAAGATGGTCAGAACTGGAGATACGAGTCCACAGGTGGGTGCTTGAACATTGAGCTGCCGGGACAGACTTGTCAACGATGCAGTTATGTCTCCACGCCTTGGTAGTTGCGAAGGAGATGAATATAAATGACTGCAGGCAGGCCTTCTTGGTGTTACCGCTTCGTGCAACGTAATCACCTCTAAATAAATGCGACTTATAGTCCAGTGCGACTTATATATGTTTTTTCCTCTTCATGATGCATTTTTTGACTGATGCGACTTATACACTGGCACGACTTGTTGTCCGGAAAATACAGTATAATGGATCATAAATATCAAATGAAGGAAGTTTTTCTTGATATGTGTTCCCAGTAGCTTTAACAAGGGAAGTTTTGAGCCACAGTGCTCTTATGCAGACTTACAAAACTAGCTGTGAGCTGCCATCTTAAATATACATGACCAAATATACGGATGATCCAGTCATCCAGTCTGTTATTCAACAAAACAGTAAGTAAATAAGTAATTTTGTTTCTCTGCCGCCCATTAGCAGTGATCTAGGGTCTGGAACTAGCCCGCGGACCACTGTCTGGGGACCTCACCTCTTGGGGACAGAATATGCTTCAGCATGTCTTTGAGGCCACAATAAACACAGGAGCACAGCTCTTAATAGCTGAGGACACACTCAATTCTTCAAAGGGGAGCCGTAAGAAACAGTTCGACAGGATTTGTACTTAAACAGCCTGTTATAAGTGAGGATGAAACGGAGAGGTTCAAAGACGAATAAAAAAAGGCAAAAGTAATTATCTGAGTGGACTTTAGGGCAAGGAACATAAAACGATATGTTCTGGAGACACCTAGCACCAGTTCATAAAAAAGTGATATGCAATGTAAGAAGTTTTTACATATTATTAAATTTCAGTTTTGCATTCACACTACCTTGATAGTAACTTTCATCCTGCCTCTATTTGAAAAAGCTCTGAGCCTTTTAGTGTTGATTCTAATATAATAAAGCCAAATGTGAAAAAGGAAGTGCTAGAGGCCAAAACAGCTGGATTTGAATTTGATTTATTAATACAACATGAAGACTTCCATCTGTGTTTCTAGGTAATTGTTGTTTATACAAAATCACCATCTGTGCTTCAAGGGAAGTAAATAAAAACATCACATGAAACATTTTGATTCACAGAGGAAATGGAGACTTTTTTTGCAATTGAGGAAAAATAAAGAGTTAATCCTTAAATTTCTAAACTAATGGTTGTATAAAAAATGACTAAAATAGTAAAGGCATTTCACAAGTATGATTAAATTATACCAAGGGTCCCCAGTCACTGATCCACAGACCAATACCAGGCCACTGAGTGCCTGGTGCTAAGCCGTACAAAAACTAAGGTTGTTTCACATGTAAAGCTTGGTGGACTCGGTTCAGTTATGGGACTAAGTTACGACATTGTTACAGTTTCACTTGTTTTGTTTTGCTTTCACACTGCTCTTTTGCAGGCAGACCAAAGCCTGTCACATGCTTTAATATAGCCTCCCGCCCAGTTGTGGCTGTAGCTGCAGTCTTTGCTCCTGTCATCTTGCCTATTGTTGCACTTTAACCCAGATATACACAACCGCCGGAAATTCTGTGCCATAAATATAGATAAAGCTGCATTAAGGCTGCATCAAGTAGCACTTGCATATTGACAAGAGCGATGTGAATCCTTATTCCACATGGACTAACCTGTTTAGAGAGGCTGGTAGTGCTAACAATGCCAACATTCATCACACTCTGCCTGATATTGTCAGTGAAAGTTAAGTTACTTTGTTGAATGTTGTATTTGGCCAAATTCAAGCAACAACGCTGCTTTTGGGTTGCCTGCCTTGTTTGGTTCAGATGGTTTTAACACCCACAGAGAACCAAACTCTGATTTGCTTGGAAGCAAACCGAAGCCCCTGTTTTCAGACAGGACCAGAGTTTGGTTCTTTGTTCCGCACCAGAGTTCATATTAGCTTTCACACCTCCTGAAAAAAAAACAACAAAAAAAGAAAATCAGACTTTGTTTGACCTGGACTAAACATGTTAGTTGTGAAAGCGACGTAAAAGTAACCAATTCATTTACCCTTAATAAAGTCTGCAAGATGGGATTAACAAAAGACTAAGACCTGTGATAAACTCGCTGTTAAACCTTGTACTCGTGCACTCGTCCACCTGGGCGAGGCCAGAACTTATCAAATACCATCAATAATCAACAGAATAAGAGTGAACACATACAATCAGCACCCGACGCAAGTCTTTTGTTTTAGAATTTTCCTCTGCACTAGCTGCGGTGTTACGGTTTAATCAGTTACCATGTTAACTGGTAATGTCATCATTAAGCAGCTGGTAAAGAATACTAGAGTTCTTGAGAATGTCTCATTGTTTTGATATAGAAACAAGCACATGGCTCTCTTTGATTCAACAGTACAGTAAGTAATACCAGGTAACCTTCCCCCACCCCCCATAACTATGCAGTCCAACATAGAACTGATTAGAATCAGAATCAGAATGAGAAATACTTTATTTATCCCAAAGGAGAAAGTCAGTTGTTGCAGTTGCTGTTATACACAGTATAGCAGCAGGAAATATCAAATAAAGGCATTAAATAGATAGGAGTATAAAATTTAAATAAAAGAAAATGAAAAATTAAGTAGGCAGGTTGCAACATGCAGAATCTTTAAGCAATATCAACTTCCTTATGAAGGAAAAATAGGTAAATTAAGCAGAAGTGAGGCTATAAATAAGGACAAGGAATTCACATTATTACCATGAACAACATTTACAATATGAATATAAATATGACAGTGCTGTTTGTCCGAAAGGCAAAGTTTGACAGTAAGGATATTGCACTGGGTACTACATTTGAGTATTTACTTATTGTTTGTTGATCTATGGAACCAAAAAGTTTTGGAGCCATTGCTTAACACAGTGATTCCCAAAGAAGGGCCAACAGGGAGGGGACGTTAGAATGCACATTTTACTGCTCCAGAAGCTACATCTTTAAACAAAAAAAATAGGATAGAAGGGACATATCTCCATCCAGCCTCCACATGTACAGCTGTCAAATTGGCTGTTGCTAACTTAAAAGTTTTAACTTTAAAGCTGCAGTATCGCTTTAAATGGCAGCATCACTTTTAATAGCTTCAATCAGCTGTTTTCCATTATTTGCAGAAGATGTTTGAGATTGATTAAAAAAAACAGAAATTTGTCAGCAAAGGGCGTGACTGACAGCCTTTATTCTTTGTTAAAATAAAGACATCTTTTTTTGGTAATCAATATATGTGCTGAAGTGGGCGGACTTGAAAACAATTTTATCTACCAAGGGAGCTGGGCAGAAAAAATTTGAAAACACCTAATAACATGAGAGTGGATCTCATGCGTACTTTTTGAGCCCTGATCTGACCCAAGACACACCAATCTATAACCCATTTCACAGTGTCTTCACTCAAAAGTGCCGCTATTTGACCCTGTTATACACCTCAAGACACTCACAAGACATTCACAGTAATTCTGCGAGGCCTTAACATCTGTGCCGATATACATTGCAATGCGGCTTGAATGCACACGACATGGGTCACGCCCCCACCAACACCCAAAGGCAGAGACCGCACTTGCAGCGCTCCTGTCTCCCGCTGAGTGCGTTATCATGTCTGCATGCCTTCCTCTCTCCAATGTCACGCTTCTGTTACAACCTCTAGAGACGGTTCAAAGAGGGGGTCAAGTCATTCCCCCTATTCTGTCTCCACAATGTTCACTGTGTAGTCGAAACATCACAGGGGCATAAATATTACACCTTGTGTGAATTGGGCTTAAAAAACTCTTGCAGATTTACAGCATTATTTCGTCTTTACTTTATTTGTTTTATGGAGTGAGAGCTAAAATTAAAGTTAATTATGGGTTTTTGTGCATTTCCTTGTCCCTCTCACAACAAAAATCACACTCTGGAGAACAGAATGGAGAACATTAAAAAGTGTTAAATATCTAAAGACAGAAGGAAAAATCAGCCTGAAGAAGCTCTGATTGAAACACATTGCTTTAACTCTACCACTGAGGATTGACTGTGTGTTAAGCAGGGTAATGAGAATACACTTAAAGGCTCATAGATCCACTGCCTCGACTTCACTTCAGCATAGAGACGAATGGAGCAGCTGGGAAAATGAACAGCTGTGTGTTTTAATTGGTGGCGCTGTGTCAAGCACACAGACCATCTCTGACTGCAGAGACATGCTTGTTTTCCCTGAGACGTCTGTTTACACTGAAACAACTTGGGAAAGAAATCCTCTGCACTGGCACAAGTACCGAGTTGGCATCATTTGACATAACCAGGAGGATGCTCCAGAAACTAGAAGAGAGAGAGAGAGGATTTTAGACATAACTGTAAATGGATCAGGGTAGCCTGGAGCAGGGCATCATTTGTACTTTTTGAACTTTTGACACCATTTCATAAGAGTGGACCTGGAAGCAGAGCACGTTTGCAAACACGTTGATGGACTTCATGAGGGGGGAGGCGGAGCTGACCGACATCTCAGTGAAAGATTTATGTGCAACATCAGAGTAATTTAATAAATCATAAGGTTATTTCTTGTGGTCTGCTGGAGTCTACAGGCTGTAAATTGTGCCTGTTAGGAGGATCTGCAGCTTTGAATATAAATTGAAACCACATAAAGCTTTATTATATATATTATATATAATATATATATTATCTATAATGTTAATCACAGGGTGTAAAATATGAAAAACACAAAACAAAAACATATTTCGAACAACTAAAATGTTGAATTGTTCTGGTTTATCCAATATATACTGAACTGCTGTGCCTCTCCACAGAAATAATTCATCACATCACTTATATGCTCATCATATTGGCTTGACAGTTGATCAGTAGCATTTTATGGATTATCAGTAGAATATTCATTGAGATAGACTCTTAGCTCTGGCTATCTCCATGATAAAATGATGCTGAGTATAAAAAGAGAAAAATCACATGGGGTCCAGGCCTTTTTACACCATCGTCAATGTTTTAATAATAAACTACTTGCATCAGCCATAAGTGGATTATACTGTATTAACCCACATACTCGTCGATGTTACTTCTTGGGCTGGGCAATATGAGCAGAAACTATATCTCTCTCTTGTTTTTTTTTTTAACCAAAATGTGATTCATGGTATTATTTTAGAGATCTTATTCTGCTAAAGTATAACACATGGTGGACAGAACTTCATAATTACAAACTTTGAAATGAGTCTGGTAAAAATAAAAAACTTGCTTAAAACAAGCAGGTTGCCACAGACTGTTTAAAAGACCTTTTCTTTTAGTTTGTGATGCCTTAAGTGTGTTGTACATGCCACCTCTACATGATAGACTACTTCTATACACAAGACATCAAAGTCGGTGGCATCTGGACTTCTCCCTCCCCTCCTGTGAACAGTGTCAGAACCTTACAAACAGATCTGCCAGTGTGGCATCCTACCATTGTTTGGTTGGCAACCTAAGTCCATTGGCTCGGGCTGGCTGGCCCAGTGCAGAGCAGACTGTAAAATGTTTGCAGAGTTGTTGACAACATGGCGCTGCGTCAGAGGCAGAAGCTCCAACAGAGCGTCTCAGTCAGACTCAGGAGTACGCAGTATGTGAAAACTAGAAGTATTCATGAACATTAGGGATTGAAAATTTCTCCAGGAGACGTCGAAATTGAACAAATGAACCCAAGTGAAGATAAAATATGAGCTCTTTTTAGACCAGACTACAAAACATGAGTGCCATGTTTAGATTGCAGAAGAAATTTAAATCAACACAGGTGGGGGAAATTAAAATCATAGAAAATATTCTACACTTTAAGAAAGAGATTTCTAGTACACAGGGCCAGGGCAGATTTTTCTGCTGAATGATAAAATTATGACAGGATTCTGAAACCCAAAGATACACGTATCTTCTAACATTTGGTCCCAAGGGACCTAAAGTATTCCAGGATGATATCCCCCACACCACTACACCTCCTCCAGCAGCAGCCTGAACCATTCATACAAGGCAGGATGGATCCATGTTTTTATGTTGTCGATGCAAATTCTGATCCTTACCATCTGAATCTGGTAGCAGCGGACACTCATCAGAGTGAGCCAGTGTGAGCTGTAGCTTTAGTTTCCTGTTCTTAGCTGAAAGGAAAGACACCTGGTGTGGTCCTCTGCTGCTGATCTAAGATTGTGAGGCGCTACAGGCCTTATGGATAAGGGCCTCTTAGGCCATACGGGGGAAGATGGGCCTTGTATCCACAGGAAATGCCTAATTGGGGGAACAAGCACACTAATTGGCAAGGAAAGGGAACAAGATCATCCAACTGGCAGCAGTAACAACAGAAGAGCATACATTGATTCTTATTAGTGATAAGAAGCTTATGCAGAGATGGTTGTGTATGGAAAATCTCAGTAGATCATCAGTTTATGAAATACGCAGACCAGACGGCCTGACATCAACAACCATGCCATGTTCAAAGCCTCTTAAACCAGCTTTCTACCTCATCCTGATGTTCGGTTTGAACATCAGCAGGTTGTCTTGGACATGTCTTCATTCCTGAATGCATTAAGTTGGTGCCATGTGATTGGTTTATTAGCTATTTGCATCAACAAGAGTGCACTATATCAATGTAACTTGTGTATCTTTTACGTTAACATATTTCAAAAACTGGATACATTGCCCAGCTCTACTTTTATGCGCTGCTCTCCTTGCATTGGATATTTTTCCCTCTGTTTGTGATTTCTATGCCCAAGAAACGTGAGCCTTTCAATGGCTGAATGGAAATTTCAGTGGTGAGAACTGCTGGGGCTTCAGAAGTCATAGCAGGCTTGACTTTGCATTAAGATGTCACTTTGACAGAGACGCAGTGAAGCAGTCATGACTGAGCAGAGAAAGCATGAAAATAAGAAGTGACAAGAGACCCCAGCAATTTTTTTTCAGGCTCTCAGAGAGGAAACATGAATGAAGAGACCGCCCACTATGAAAGCAAAACCTTGTTCAGTGTGCAGAAAAGAAGAAGCTCTCTGCCTAAGTAGGCGGGCAGTCAGCATGGGGAATATCGATAGCCAGTTTCAATAACATTTGTATCGACCTCTGCCTGTTGTCTGGGGCCCTGGCACTGTGGCCTTTTCTTTTATGGCCGGGACACATGTGAGGAGAAAATATACAGCTGACATTGCAAGTGAGAAATCTTTGAGGCGAGAAGCAGAGAGAAATCCAAACAGAACAAATCAATTTTCATCAGATGAGGGAGTGAAGGTGGTGTCAACCTGAGTCAGGTGAGAAAGAACAAGGCAGAGACTTTGTTACTTTAGCAACGCAGGCAGGGAATGAAACAGAGAAACTCTCCTGAATACTTACAGCTGATGTATAAACTTTGATGTGCTGGAGGTGTTTGAAGGACGAACAAGTTCTCTAGGAAATGTGAACAAAGATGCTAAGTAGAAAAGATATGACAGTTTATGCCTTGTCATGGTACAAGGCACCAATATCAGTGTAACTTATTAAATGTCAAAGTTTAAAGAAAATACTTAAAAGCATCCTAAAAGGAACTGTCCAGGACATTTGAAGAAGGGTAGTATGAGGTACATGGAATTAGCCTGAATATTAGCCATAGCCATGGTGACAGAGCACAAAATAGTCAGCACACAGGCTCAGGCCATACATTGCTGCAGACAGTGCCTCCAACTCTCCATAATTTTAGGACAATCCACAGAAACAGCACATGGTGATTACATGCTATATTCAGAACAACTCACTTTTCCACAATTAAGCCGCTTTGTTTTGGTAGTACTTCGGTAAGGTACTACAGAAAAGCACTGGTAGTGTCCCTCAAACAGCTGCGTACTGATCAAAATACTTTAATTTTGTAGAGTATATAAATGTCACTTTAAAAAGAGTGTAATTATAGCTGTTTACCTCCTCCACAATGAGCATACAGTGTTTTCTCAGTTAGTCAACTTATCATTGAAATCATAGCTTCCGCCTTTACAAAGGCTGAGTGTTCATGTGCAAAGCATGACCATGCAGCTGTTTGATACTGACCTTTGACCTTCAAAATCAAATCAGCACATTGTTGAATCAGAGTGGACATTCCTTGAACATCTGGAAACAATACCCTGGCACATGAGTGAGGTTTACATCAACAAGCAAGGAATGGACATTTGGGCTAGTGGCCTTGACCTTTAGTTAGGAAGTAAATCCCCTGAAGCTTTTTAAGGAAGGAATTTACAAGATGAATATAAGATACAATTACTCTGAGTTTGAGCTTTGAACACCAACATCTAACAAGTTTGCCTTTGAGCTAGGGGGGACATTTATGCTCATACATGTGAGCAAATGACCCTGACCTCTGATCTGTAACATAAAAAATCTGACTAGTTCAGATTTGAGTCTGAAAGGACATTTGTGCAAAGTCTGAAAGGAGATTCTTGAAATGTCCTTGGGATAACACATTCATAAGCAAGAAGTGAACAAAAAGCCCTATCCAGAATCGAAGCAAACTATTGGTAAGTCAAAGGGGACATTTCTGCCAGAGTTGGCATTTGTACAAAGTTTGAAGAAAATCCTTTAAACCGCTATAAAGATCTGATATGAGGAACGGCTGAGTCAGAAATAGATGGTCAGACAACCTAAAAACTGTCTCTGTTTGCTGCCGGCTCATAAACTAAGGATTTACAGAGCACATTTAAAAGGTAATGAGCTTCCTTTCCAGGGTTTATTTTACATTCTGATTAAATAAGAAACGGGATGTGAGATACAGTTTACCCAAAAAAGCAACTAAGTAAAAATCAATAAAGTGCTGCACTGTATTTTATTCACAAACCAAAGGCAGGAAAAAGACTGGACAGAATATCTGCCAAACCGCCTCTTATATTAAAGATTTACAGTAATAAAGAGGAGCAGTAAAAATCAGGAGCAGCAAAAGGGCACGAGATAGTCCAGGACCCAAGGCCACGGAGGATTGATTTGATTTGGGGCGAGTAAGGTTTAATTGTGCGTGCAGAGAGGAAGGCTGTAATGAGAGAGACAGCGGGAGAGCGGAGAGGTGGCTACGCTGAATCAAGCAAGCGTTAAAGTAGGAGTAAGTAGAACAGTGGGAGGGAGGGGATGGAGAGGAGTCTGGGGAAAACTCAGAGCAAAGTTGGTGAATGAAAGCCAGAAGTCAGGTGGAGAAAAGCTCCACAGTAGGCTCACTATGAGGGGAGGTGGAGGGTCAGTGAGTCTGAGGGATACTGGATTTCTGTTCAACAAGGTCAAACCAGCACTCTTCACTACTAATGAAGCTCCAGAAAATGATTGTGCAAATAGGAAAGTTATGAATAAAATCAACCAACACTGCAGTCTCTTGTGTGTGTTAAATGGACTTGATGATCTCTGTTATTAGCCCTATCCCAATTTGGATCAGATTCAGGATTTGCTGTTTACATGCAAACAGAGAAACTTGGCTATTTACCACCCTGTGCATATGATAACTCAATCAATCAATCCATCTGTATTTGTATTACATTCATAAGTTTTATCTCAAGATACTTTACAATGGAGCAGGCTGAAAAAAAAACTCTTCATTTTATGGATACACATATATGCATAGATACATATAAGATACACATATACATATACAAATACATACATCCAACACCCAACATGAGTCCACATAGCCAATCATGAACCCCTCCATCATGGCGGCAAGAAAAAACCTCTGTTAAGCAGCAGGAAATCTTAAATGTGGACCCCAGTCTCATGATGAACAGTCATCCACACAATGCTGTGTTGGGGAGGGAAGGGAGGTGGGCAGAGACAAGTGGACTAAAGTAAGAACTAAAGCTAGTGACAGATCCATGGGCCAATCATAGACCTGTCTTCTTCATATTTGTCTCTGCTGAATATAAATTTATTTGAGGCTAGCCCCTCAAGATGAGGCATCTCGTTTTCAGGAGGGTCCTCATGTCTGTATGATTGTAGTTATAGTTTTTATAGAAGTATAATTAATGATAACCATGAGAAGAGTAATAATCTAATATTTACATTAACATCTATAATGATTAGAAGGTAGAGATGACTGACGTTGAATGATACAACAGCATCAACAGTATATGATAAATACCAGCATCCTTTTGTATGATTAGTGCATGTTATTAACACTCACACATATAATATGTAATAATAATATGTATAATACGTGTAATATATGTTACAGACCACTAACTGCAACAAATTTGGAATCTGAGAAAACTAGGTTTGTACCACGGCCCCGTTTTATGTAATACAACATAGTCGCAAACCGGTGTTCTTGGAGGTGTAGGGAGACAAATTGAAAAACAATAACACGTTGTGCATATTATAACTCACCATAGCACAGGATCACACAGTGCCATGGGCTTGTTTCTAAACCCCAATAAAGAGACATTCTTGGGAACTCATTTTGTTTTTATCAGCTGCTCAACAATGACATTTAGGGCCCCAGTCAGCTGAGAGTCAACATAGATGTAATGCATGAGTAGCAAGCTCAACTTAGGGAAACACTGGACTCACAGAGCTTTGCTGCAGAATGTTGTACAACCTTGTTGCTATGTCACTCAATGAATGCCATATAAAGACATACATTAAATATAAACTGCAGCTGGAACTGGTCTCAGTACACCAACACCATGCCTCAAGGACAAAAGATGTCTGTCCTGAAAGGGGGACAACAGGAGTCCAGTCCTGAAGATGAAGCAACTGGATCAGCCAGAGCTGCCTGTAGCTGTAACTGAGGGTAGCAAAGGCAAGCTCTAGCTCATTTTTACAAGCATGTTAGATCAAACATTGAAAATGTTTTAAAAACATTTAAAATTTTCTGGTGTATACAATAAACTTCAGTGTTGCCCAGTTGATGTGAACTTAGTTCTAAGTGGTTTGACTAAGCTCGAAGCCACTTGACGTTTCCTCTACTTCTGCTAAAGTGTGAACTATTTCAACCTTGAATAAAAACAACCAAAGAAAAAAGATAAAGGTCACACAAACACACATTAACAAACATACACAGATAACACACATACACAGACACACTACAAACATACACATCAGACCTAGAAAAAAAAAGAGTTGAACTACACAGTGCCTAAAATTTCCACAATTTTAGTTCCATGGGTCCAGTGAACCCAAACTGCACATATGTAATATAAATGTGCCCGTACACAACTGTTTTGTGCATGTTCTTCACAGAAAATGATGCAAGGACAAGGAGTTCGAGGTTGATGAATCAGTTAATCCACTACTTATCATTAGTTGAATATTGAAACCTCTAAAAGATCGATGAGACACAGGGGGTCAGTGCCAAAGGGGGTGGGGTTGAATTTGAGGTTTGCCCTCAAAGTTGGTGGCCAGGGTCCTACTGCATTAAAAAGCTAGGTAGACTAAGTAAATCTGCTGCTTTATCAAACAATACTGTAACTGGTAGATTAAACTGATCGACAGGTCTCACTCAGTGACAGTCTGTATTGTAGGGCCCTATAAAATCCACAATCACGGAATTTGACATTAAAACCGGAATTCAATATAAATGTGGAATATCACAAAAATGGCTGACATTTTAGGTAAAAGCTTTTATTTTCCAGAATAAAAAGGAACATTTCTCTCAAGAAAATGCTCCGAGGGGGGGTGCTAAGGCTGGGGACAATGCACGGTTCACTTCCCCTCCCCCTCTTCCTCCCCTCATTAACAATGCAAACATGTCGAGACATCGGCTAAGTTGGCAAAGAAGCTAAGAAATTCACGGCTAATTTAAAAGTACAGGGCAGAGCAGTTTTTCATTGATTATTATGTGTCAGGCAATCAAATGTTGTGCAAATTTTGTCAACATACTAAAGATACGTGTGAGGACCACCTGAAGAATGAGTGTCTATATTTCACTACTTATGCTGTGTCTCTGGGTTAAATTTGCGTAAAATACTAAAAACCAAATTCTCAAAAAATTTAAACAGAAAAAAAGCAGAATATGGGAAAAACTTAAACAGAATTTGGGAAGAAATAACACAGATTTTATAGGGCCCTAGTATTGGTATTGACATTGAAAACACATAATGAGGCTTCCCTACATCTTTGTTTGTACTATCCAGTGTTTATATTAGCACGTTTCCCCTCTTACCGTTGCTGTTGACACAGAGGACCTGTGGAAGCTGAGCGCCGGGGCCACACAGCTTCTCTTCATCTGGAATACACTGATCCAAACTGACCAGCTCCCAGTCATAACAGCTGGGCTCATCACACGGCACCGCCTCCACCAGGTGGGGGCAGTTACCGGGTCCTCCTGTGGGCTGGTTGGTGATCCGTCGCTTTCTCAGTTTGAAACCTACAGAAAAAAAGGGTGCATATTAGGAGCGAGAATCACACCAAATCAAACAAGTCAGTAAATATTTGCACCTGAAACCTTCACTGTGATATGGCAGGAAACTTTTAATGCTGCTACACAAAAAATAAACATATTCACAATAGAAGATTATATGAGACAGTGAAGTTTTGTCAGTCATTACAGTTGATTTAGAGTTTAAGCTTTAATCTGCCTTGTTCAGCTTTTTCTCCAACTGGCATATGGTTCTGTAATTTCACGCCTTCAAAAAAACTGAAGAATATTTCCCACTATTTAAATGTTCAGATATTTCTGCCATTCTATGCTCATTTAGATCTCCTTTCAAACACTTGGCTTCATCAAACTGCAGTGAACTGAGCTTGGAACCATGACAACCTAATAGAAGCACTTATTGCAAGTGCAACAGCATGATTAATTTAAGTATATACTGTATTTTCCAGTATTGTTAAAGTGTACTCTGCATCTTTCAAGTACAACAATGCCCTCCACACTTTTCTCCAGTCGTCATACCTTCTCTCACCTTTGTGTCCTGATTTATTGATGACAGAGGAGCTTATAATTATCTTTTTGCAGATAACTTTTGTTATTGTGCCTGTAGATACTGTGGGCTGGGCCATCTCTTAGCTTCCCTGAGGTGGGAGGGTTAACCCCTTAAAGCCTGTTGTATCATATTTGATACATACTTTCATGATACCTCTATCTAATCAATATGGTCAACAAATTACTAAAAAAAACATTTGAATACAATCAGAGAAATGATAAAAATGTCCTCAAGTGGATAATCAGTTGCCAAAAACACCTGATGTATCAAATGAGATACAAAACATATATATGTTGAATTTTATGGAAATGTTTATTTTTTGGATTTCAGTTGAAAATGAAATAATCATTTCAGCTCCAAAAAAATGGAATTTTCTGGCTATAATTTGCGTTTTCAGCGTGGGGGATATTTTCTTAGCACACTTTGGCCCCTCGGTACAAATTGACCATTGTTCGAAATGCTACAGCCTACCTGAGTATTATTGTTGAACATGTCAAAAAGCTCAAATTGTCATGTTTCTTGGACTTGACGATGAGTTCACTGTCCTCCACAGTCACAAGATGTTAATCCAAGAAAAACCCTTTGGGATGAGATGGAACCAAATATAAAAATCTGCTGAAACCAGCACCTTGAATAAAGGTAGCTCTGTAAGCAAAAAGGGGGTCCAACCCTGTACTGGCAAGGCTTACCTAATGAGATGGTCATTGAGTGTATTTAGCCGAGTCATTACCAAAGGAAGAGACCTGAAAATGGTTGTCTTTTATCTTTATTAAGTGGTGCTGGATGTCTTCATTTGGCTTATTTCAGTTTGATGGCTGACCTGCAGAGAGAGCTCATTAATACTGACTGAAACCAGAGAAAAAATAAGTTGTCTTGAAATGGACCAGAAGTCTTACTCTCTCCATATTTTTGCATGTTTAGCTGATTTTTTAACAAAATGTAAATGCCAACAGTGGACAAGTCATGCATACATTTTCTTGTGACATTCTGTATTTAATAAGCTTCACTGGACTCAACCTTGATAATCTAATAGCTCGCTAAATACTTAGTTAAATTAAATGCTACATTTTTACATTTACTGGATGCAAATGCAATTCTTCAGCAATAGTTTCCTTCTATACTAAAGGGACATCTTACAACAAAAATGTAAAAATAATGTAGCTGCAGAAATATCTGTAGTCATGGTAGTAACTCATGCATATTTAAAAAAGAAGACCTGCTACTACTGCAGCATTAATCATTAACTATTCAGTGTTTTGCTCTAAAGATATACTTTAAGGTTATAGCTAAGAAAAAAGTGATACTCACACCATGTAGTAAAACTTTAATTAAGACTGCAAGATAATGAATATTTATAAAGTTTATTAATTCTTTGATCCTTAAGAAGTTACTTCAGTGAGTGTTTGAGGAAAGGGAACATTTACTGCACTGTAAAAGTGGAGCATTAATTAAGTTGAGATAATGTAAATGAAGGTACCCAAGTTTATTTCAATGTTCATTTTAATATATAGGTGTAATCATTGGTTGGGTTGTGAAATAAAATGAGTAAAGGCAAAGTTATTGCTGATTTCTTAGGGAATAAAAGTGTCAGGATTTATCACAGTGCCAGATGGCTGAGGTAAGGACTCATCAAAAATAAATTACCTCCAACATCTTATTTAAAAGAGCCTGAAATGAATAATAAAAAATGCAGAGGGGGGCAGATGACAGATTTATTCAGAGAACAATAAAATATTATAAGATGGCTACAACTCAGGAGATGAAGAGTCAGCAGTGAACACTGTAGAGGAATACAGAGGCAACAGTACGGCAGGCTGAGGCCATGTCCACATGTAGGCGGGTATTTTTAAAAACAGGTTTTGTCCTTCTGTCCACATGTAAACAGCATTTTAGGTCACTGAAAATGTATATTTTGGACTCTTGCCAAGGTGAAGATTTTTAAAGGGATACACCAACATTTTTTTTCTTTTCATGACTTGTCTCACTCACAAGTCATGACAAGCAGATAGACACCATTCTTTTGACTGCACGTGCAGTAACAAGGAAGAGATGGCAAAAGCTTGCCCACCGCTAATTAGCTTAGCTCAAACACTGTAAATCTACAGGTAGTGTTAGCCTGCCTCTGCCTAGGGTCATCAGATAAACACTTCTGCAACTCTCAACAGTCCTGTGTGCCTGTTGTGACTCATTTTTTGTTATGTTACGTTATCTTCTACTACTATCGTATTGTCTTCTTCTACTTGTCAACAGAGGCTTCATTTTGTTGACCTACTTACAAGCACGTCAGCGGTGGTTTGTGCTAGAGATGTGACGTTCACAAACAAGTCGAGTCTTTTGAACAGCTCTTTTAAGTGAACAATGAGAATCAATTGGCAGTTGTGAGTGAGTCGTTCGTTTTTGCAGGCACTTTGCATTTAAGAATGGCTCACAAAGGCAGGCTACCACTACACATTGACTCGCAGTGTTTGAGCTAAGCTAATTAGCGGTGGGCAAGCTCTGCCTGTCTCTTCCTTGTTATTGCACGCACAGTCGAAATAATGTTGTCTATTTGCTTCTCATGGACCCAGGAGTGAGGGAAGACACAAAAAGAAAAAAAAATTGGCGTATCCCTTTAAATTTTCAGGGCTTCTTCGGGTGGACAGGAAAAGCTGTGTTTTGGCCAAAAAACGTCAAACTCTGCACAGATCTCTCCTCAGGGAGACATCACTCTATGCGACTGTCTCACTGTTGTATAAATATGTTGTGGTGGACATTGCTAAACTGTTGCTCTTTTAAGTGTTGTGAAGTTGGTTCCTCATTCGTCTTGTGAAATTGTAGTTTTCTCATGGTCATGTGATCTTGTGTTTTAAGCTGCTCAGGGCTGTGCTAAGCTATATCGCGCTTTGAGTACACTTCCTATGCGTGTGGAAATGCACTGTCAGTCGGGGCAAAGCTGCAACACAGACGGGACACTATAATATTAGCTATGTGGACAATGCAGGCAAGCAGAGGAAGAGAGATGGCTGCACCCACAAAGAGACACTGTTTCTTAGAGGGAAATCGTGCAGTATTGCCACAGTACAATTAAAGGTGAACAAACAGATTTTCCCAACCATAGAAAAGACTTTGTTTTTGCCAATAAGATAAATAAAACACATCCAAATGAAGTTTGAGATGCATATCTTACCAATCAGTGAAGAAGAAATTCTCAAGCAAGAGCTGATAATGTAATGTTATACACTGGACGTGTGGTAGCTGCTTATAAGCTGAACCTCTGTGCTTTAGTTCAATAATAGCTTAATATCCTGACAGCTAAGTTCATCTGTGAAGATTGTCATGATGACCAAAACTTCTCAGCGTCATGTCTTTTTCTTCGCCACAGAGCTCATCATCAGCAGTGATTCAAGAACACACTGAAGAACCTCAAAGGATCGTCATAGAGGGAACCAGCACAATGCTAACACTCTATTGGGAACATGTCATACCTTTCTTTGCAGCCTGATCCTCGCAGTTCTCATAGGTGCAGGGTCCCCAGGCGCCCCATGGTGACACCTGACAGTCAATGGGACAGGATATTTGGCACAGCTGGGACATGTTGGGGATGGGACCGGGGCACAGGTTGTTTTCCACTGGGCGGGACGCTGTGGGAACAAGAAAAAAGGAACACAAAATAAGAAGCAGCTAAAATGGACCTGCTCTACTTTGATGCTATTCTGGTTTGTCTTGATGTGAGGAATTTTTATCCTCCCTACAATCAACAGGAACAGGGGACACAAAAATGATTATTTACTTTATTTATGGCATTAGAGCCCCAGTGGAGAGCAGATGAGAGCCAGGGTGTACGAAATAAAACAGGCCTGTGAAGTAGACACTATTATCCTTTTGTTTTGTTTATCGCCTCCCTGTTAGCATGTCAGGATGATGAATTAGCTATGATTATCTCGAGCAGCGCCCTACTACAGTACAAACATTAAACACAGTGGAGCCCCGCCCTCTGGCTCTCTGAGGAGGCAGGAGAGAAGATGCAACAACACAACAGTGTAGGTGTGAGAGAACAGAGGCTCGATCCTGCCTCATGTTTATTCCATGAGGTATAATTTGGCGCCAACTTCCTTTGGTCCTGCCATGTTGGATTTAGGAAGGATGATGCAACTGGTTCATGCAAGTCTGTCTGAACTCCCAGCGAGGAGCTGTGTGTAAATAAAGAGAAGATGTAATAGCCGTGTAAAGCTCTCCTGAGTGACAACTCTGAAAAGTACATCTCTACATGAGCACTGAACTGAGTCACCATGGATATACTTGATTTGCTGAGTTTCTGATGCCAGTCATTCATGCATTTTTAAAGTATTTTTGATGGTGTAAGTGTTTTTTCAAAGTTCTGCCATAGTTATCATAGCAATCTTCTAAAGCTTTGTGTCTATTCTTCTTTTTGAGTTTCCATTCTTTCTTTTTTTGCATTATTCAATACCAGAGTATTACAAAACTTGATAAGGAATAAATGGCCAGAAAAAAAGATATAATAATAAGAGCTTCTTTCCAGACTAAATCACACAGAGCAGCAGTTCGAGTACACTGAATATGTCTGCAGCAGCCAGCTAATAAAACAGACCATCGACAAGAAACAAGGACTCACTGATCATATCAACTGACCTGAAGAGCAATTATCCAAACATTCATCTATACCACTTCTCCCTTTTCAGGGTCACAGGTGCAGGAGCCTATCCCAGCTGTCAATGGGACACCCTGAACCACACAGGGCTACACAGAGAGACAGGCAACCAGTCACACACATAGCTAAGGGCAATTAAGAGTCACCAATTAACCTAACAAGCATGTTTTTGGTCTGTGGAAGGAAACCGGAGTGCCTGAGAAAACCCACGCAGGAAATCTGGCTTCTGTCTTCTTGATGTGAGGCCTGCGCATGAACTGTATTATCAGTAAGGCTGCTAAAATGGTCCTTTTTTTTCAATACATAATTTTACGTCACTAGAGGGGATCATGTTCTCTGGCTGTAGTTATAATCAGTGTACAGTTGTAGGATTTGAGAGTCAGAGCATTTGTTTCGTCTTATATTTACACTTTCTCAACATTCTTACTTTCCATTTTACTTGTTAAAAAGAAGGATCAATACTCTGTGTCTGTTTCATACGTTCAAGTTTGAGACAAACATATTTTTCCTAAACATTCACACCCGTTCACTCTCACTTTCACTCACTGATGGTTCTGAGTTTCTCGGTAAGTTATCCATCAGTTTAAGCTCACACATCCTCACCCTTTCATGCCCATTGGCACCCTACCAGCACAGCAGAGGGAGCAACTTTGGGTTATGAGTCTTGCCCAAAGACACATTGACATGTGACAGCAGTAATTGGGCTTGAACCATCGACTTTCTGGTTGATGGTAGAGCAAACTACCAGACTAACCAGCTGACACTTAGGGCTCCTTATCACCAAATGAACATTGCTGAAATGCCACAGCCTACCCGAGTGTTGTTGCTGACCATATCTGTCTCTTTATGATCATAATATACCCATCTTCTGATGGCTACTTCCAGGAAATCACACCAAGTTACAAAGCTAAAATAATCTGATCTGCTTCCATGAACAAATTCACCAAGTCTCAATCCAATAGAGCCCCTTTGGGATGTGGTGAAACTTGGAATCAGCAGACAGACAGACAGACTGGCGAGTGTAGTTAAGCAATCATTCTTCTCAGTTACTTACATAGCAAAATGTATATGCATGGATAACAGATGGCAAACTGCATTAATACAGAGTTATATCATTCTTTGAAAGATACTGATTGAGCAGCTTACACTCTTAAATCCTTTATAATCTATAGCTTAAAGTCCATAATTGTATTTCTTATGCCAAAAATCAGCTAAGGAGAAGGATAAGGATATTTCTAAAAGACGCTATTAACCACAAGATTAGTTAAACTCCTTCACAAACCTATGCGTATGTAGATTCAATACTGAAGTAAAAATGCAGAGGTGTCATTAGTCCTATTTGGAAGGAAATTGTAGAAATTAGATTCATGTTTTTACTTTTTATCAGCATTTTTAAGACTGCCCTTTGCATTAAGAGGATATCATCAAAATATCTGAATGAAGTGCATGGCCTTTGTGATTGGTTCGTCTTTGTCTGGAAACATGGAATGTAACAGTTTGTTCAGGATTTGTTCTCCTTGTGACATAAAATGAGCAATGATGAAGCTCATTCAGCCATTAAGTCCCTCTCATTCTTCCTGTCCACTGGGTGATCAGCTGATTAGAGGGTTTCACTCACTTTAGCACTGAACCAACCAGATTCTGCCCCAGCCTGTTCATACAATCATAACGCTGCTGTCATATTTTAATATCTGGTCGACCTTTGGTTGCAGTGAGATCTCAGAAGCCCTCTACTACCCCAAGCAACTCCAGTCATAACATCACTGTCCAGGTCCAGCACCTGTGGATGTGGCTGCATCTCCCTGCTGTCACAGCTCCATCTCTCCATATATCATCCAAATAATTAGCTTCTATAGTTTAGGATAGTTTAGGCTGAACTACATTTAATCTCCACCGCAGAGACCTGATTTTTTGAATAACTGACTTGGGGAAACCTGCAGAATAAAAGTATTCTGGGAAAGTGAGGAGAGTTTCTCTACAGTGGAGGTAAACTGAGCTTTGATTTGAGAGGCACAGACAGGAAGTTTTATCTTTTCTGTAACACATTCTACTGCTGTGGACATACATATCTGCTGGATTAAGGTAAAAATAGCTCTCTACTTTTCCATTTTTACTTTGGTTTTGAATATAAAAAATAATGTAAAGTAAAAAGACATGTTGGCCTGCAGCTCTTGTTAATTTGCATTTTGTGATCAGCTAATATCTTGTGAGAGAGAGGCAGGCTATAAGATTTTTCTTCATTCTGTTCCTTTTCATTCACATGTTTGAGTTTTCTTCTTGTTTGTTTGTATTGAATGTTTTATATACTAACAGAACGAAATAAAGTTTTAAGTTCCAAAGTTCTAAATTTTCCTGTTTTGGCAGAGAAACGTGTGGCTTGCAGAAATAGGCAAGCCTCCAATTCTTCTGATTTGATAACATGCTAGCACAAATGAAAACACATGCACTGCTGCCATCATGCATGTGAGACTGCCCTAAGCCTTTATTCTTCATCAGGCAACATTTTTTCCAACCTTCTTTCGTCCTGTTTTGGATGAGCCAATGCTAATTGTAGCCTCAGTTCCTATTCATAGCTAACAGGGATGGCACTCAGTGTGGTCTCCTATTGCTTCAACCCCTCTCCTTCAAGATTTACCTGAGGGTGCAATCAGAAATGTTCCTCTGCGTAACCTGACTGAAACAAGTGGTATTCGAGTTACTGTGGCCTTTATATCATCCCAAACCACTCAGGCCATTCTGTGTAAACCCTTGAGATGGTTGTGTGTTAAAATCCCAGTAGATCAGACAAGCCTGTCAGGCACCAACAACCATGCCGCAGTCATAGTTACTTAAACCTTTCTCCCCCAGGTTGATGCTCGGTGTGAACTTCAGCGGGTCATCCTGAACCTGTCTATCCGCCTAAAAGGGTTGAGGGTTAACAAGCAGTTGAACGGGGGTACTTTATGAAGCAGCCAGGTGGTATAGGTAACTTTGTGGAAAAGGGCTATGATACTGTATGTCTCATTCTAGTGCAGAATTTGGGCCTGAGCCAACTTAATTGTGCAGTTGGCCCACACCAAAAGATTGAGATATAGCCTTCCCTTGGTCATAAAACTATTAATTCATAAATTATCTCTGAATGCTCTTCAACACCAGGAAATATGCAAGGACATTATACTGTCATCATGTGTAGTTTTGACCTGTCAAATCAGGTGAGTTTATGCTTACCAGGTTCAAAAACTGAGTGAAGGAACAGATGAGCAAAAGTGACAACACGTCACACCTCTGTGGAGTGAAGGACCCATTGGAAACAGAGAGCTAAAAGGTAAAATTAGACGACCCTCTCTCTTTAAAAGTACGTTTGATCACCCATCAATGCCCTCTCCCTTATAAAAGTCCATTTAGATGGCCAATTGACAAGATTTCTCCTTAAAGGTCTCATATTTTGCTCCTTTTCTGCATTTTGACATGGATCCTTGATGCCTTCATGAAACGTTAGAAGGCATCAAGGAACTGAAGAAGCTTCTTGGATGAGAAGTGAAACGTCTTCCCAACAAACTCTACACAGTCCAGTTGCCTTGCTTTTGAATCTTCAGAACTTCCAGGCTAACGTTAGCAGAAACGGAGGGGTAATGGGGTAGGTAATGGACTGATTATATTCAGCCAGCTGATAAAACAGTACTGCAGATCTTTTGAGCCTTCAAATATTCTCTCCAAAGTCTGTTCAGTGGAGCTCGGCGCTGTAACAGAGAGAATGGCCCCCCTCCCTTCCCCCCACAGCGCTTCCCTGCTCTGTTTAGGGGCTATGTAACTTTTGCTCCCGTGACGGGGACGCATATCGCAAGCGGCTGCGAGAAGTGCAAACTGCTTTACGGCACTACGCGAGATTTGGCTTCCAGCTAAAGAAGCCGGTGTTTTGCATGTAGTAGTAGTAGCCATGGCATCCGCAAAGCGTGTGAGGAGGACTCTTTCTCCAGATTCAAGGGCTAAAAAGAGACTATCGGACAACGCAAGGAACAAAACTAGAATTAACATTGGAGCCCACTTTGCTCAGTGGCGAGAGCGTCGGGAGATGGAAAAATACAAGACGGACGCCGAGCTTGCAAAGTTACTGCTGGAGAGGTAAGTTATGCCTTAGTCGGGTTTTCCCCCATTCAACACTTGGTTTCAGTCGGTGGTTGCTCCGTAGCATTGCATGCTTGGTGTAACTTGGCGGATGTTGTTTTGTCACTAAATGCTACCAGCGGTTATTCGCCGGCGAGTTTCTCAGATTGCTGGAGATATTCATGGCGCCGTGACGCTCGGTCATTCACTATTTCACTATTTCTTCTATGTCTTCGGACGTCCTGTCGACTCGCTTCTCCCGGCTCTGTATGTCAACAAATGCACGTTGCTGTGAGGCGCTGTGTTACGACAGTGCAATTACACCCAACAACCAGAGCGGCCCCTCGAGAGCAGACAAACCTGAATCTTACATAGTGGGGCTGTAAACTTCTCTTGACTAATGTAAGAATGCTCATACTTCGAAATTTATCCGTCAGACTTTCAACAAGTAATGTGAACATTGACGAACATGTCGTGCAGTTACCTCTGGTTCACTTCCCCCTGCTGTTAGCAATAGCTTGTAGCAATGAGCAAAATAAATACTACACAGCATTAAAATACTCACATTTTCATCATCAGGTTCGGTGACGGATTGTTGGTACTGAGCCCGGATTCAGGAAAAGTCTAGTTACCAGTCTTGTGCTGAACTTACTGAAGTTGAAGAAGCAGTCGGGTGTGAAGTGACTGGCACACACATACAGGTTTTAGCCGACTGTAGCTGCTCATTCCCTTCAAAAATAAAATTAATCTACTGGGCTCTTTGGTCCTACGAGGCTGGAAGCCTACATGTGAAGATATATGTAACTGATTACAGCCAACAACCAAGCAGTGATAGGTTTTGGGTCTAGACATGGTGTAAGCAGCTCTCTCACTACGAATGTAAACAATATGGTGGCACTTTGCACAGAAATTTCTCAAGCGGGGAGGTGGGGATACTCAGGTAGAGGTGGGCTTATGCAAATAAAATGCTTGTTATGAAACAGAATATCCACAAACTCAACAGCTTGCTAAATACAATGAGTTTACATTCTGACTTGGGGGAAACCTGCAGCTGGGAGGAAGGTCAAATACCCAAAAATGTGTTCAAAAGCTTTCAAAAAGTGATTTTTGCATAGTATGTCCCCTTTAAAGTCTATTTTATGCCCATCAACGCTCTCTCTCTCTTTAAAAGGCCATGTCCATCGCTCATCAATGGACTCTTGGGTGATTGCCTTTCTCTGCTCTCCCTCTCTAAAAAAGTCCACGTCGTTAACCATAGATTCTCTCTCCCTTTTCAAAAGTCCATATTGACCGCTCATCAACTCGATCTTTTTCTTAAAAAGTCCATGTCGATCTCCCATCGTTGCTCTCCATCTCTTTAAAAGTCCATGACGACAGCCCATCCACAGTCTCTCTCTCCTATAGTCTATAATTGATTGAATAATTGACACCATATTTCTCTTCAAAAGTCTAGCTGATCACCCACTGATGCTCTGTCTCACTTAAAAAATCTGCATTGATCGCCTACCAAACCTCTCGCTCTTCAAAAGTCCATGGCGGTCGATGCTGTCTCTCTTTAAACGTGTATGTCGTTCAGCTATCAATGCTCTCGTTCTGTCTGTTGAAGTCCAGGCTCTCACTTTCTCTAAAACCAATGTTGATAGCCCAATCGATGCTCTCTCTCTTTCCCCACAAAACAGATAATGATGATGGCAAATCATTAAACAGAGAGTTTCTGAAAAAGGAACCAAAAAGTAAAGTTTAAAAAGTTATTCATGAATCTTTTCTTTAATTCTTTTTTTTAATGATCGTATTTTGTGTAAAAGCTGCATGCCTTAGCCAACTTGTGTCAATCATTACATCAATAACAGACTTGTTAATAGTCTCCAGGAAAACAAAGAACTGGCTCTACATGTAAAGTAGTCTCAATGTTTTCGAGGAACATTGTCGGATAAATATCTCGGCAAATTATTTAAAAAGTTGAAAATATAGACCGTGGGGCTGAAAAGTATTTATAACTCCTGATTGTAACTCTGGTGCCCTGCTCACTCTTCTTATTTTTCAACCTTCAGGACTTTTTTAGCTGCACATCAGTTTGATTTGTGAGAAACAGAATGCTCTAACATTTCCTCCTCTGAAATGAGTAAAGGTGGTTTCATCTTTGTTGTACTGTATAATATCAGGTATATCTACCAAAAACAACTCCATCTCTTAGGAGTGGATGTCTTGATTTGTTTTCATCTTCATCAATCAGCTTCTGACACCCTGGTGCTCCATCAGCAGCTGTCAGCGCAAGCAGGCTTTGTGAGAAACTAAATTTGTACCGTCTGTTGTCATTCCTGTTTCCGATATTACAACATTTTTCACCCAAAATCAAGGGAGTCTATCTTTTGTACATCCTGATGCTCAGTTTAACGGCAGAGTGCAAGTTCAAAAAGAGCAGCCTTTTCCCCACAATGTACCAGGATGGATTGATTTCAACTTTTACAAGTATCGAGTGATGAATTTCCAACACGGGCACTTAGTGATTCACAACAGAAATCTCTTGACATGTTCAACCTGAGGCAATTTTTTCCTCCTGTATCCTGACTGTTCTTATGAGACATCAGAGAGCTTAACGCCTCAAATAGTCAGGAGAGCTGAATCATAATTCCCTTACAACTGTTCGGGGGGAGGCAAGTGGGGCTTTTGAAATGCAAAATGGTTAATTCCTCTTACAAATACATGCAGAGTCAAATACTGCATTTGCTGAGCCACTGTTAATCCACATCTTATTGGGGAACTACATAGACTTCAATCTTTCTGCATCAATTCATGTGAGAATACAAGAGTGAGGACCAGCAGAGAGTTTTGGTCTCCATGAGATGCAGAAAAAAAAACTTCCATATCCTGCTGCTCCATTAGTCCATTTTATGTTGTGCTCCTCCGTGAGCACATTTTTCTATTGTGCTGAACTGAAATCGTGGGGAGAAATCCCTCATGCGAGTGTGGCTTACTGTTTGCAGCGGTGGGAAACTTCACACGTCTCACTATCCTTATTCTCTTTGTAAAAGGAACAAAGTTTTTCTTGCAGTCCCTTCAAAGCTACAGCTCTGCTGCTCAGATTTTTAAGAAAGAATACAGAACTTTTGGTGTAATACTACTCATCCTTTTGTTGGATTTGGCTGCAAGCAGAGCAGTCTGGATAAAAGAGGACCTGCATACACGGGATGAGCTTTTTGCACCTGCAGCTCTCACAGCCTCAGTTTCAGACTGCTTCTCAGGGCGTATTGTTGTTTAGTTAAAACTGGACTTCTGCTCTCAACAGTAGAATCTGTTGGGTTGTTTTTAAGAGCTCCCTGTGCTTGTAGGTCCTACCCAAGCAAAATACACTTTTTAATGATTTTATTTAAATTATGAGTTCATGTCCTGTCTACAGACCCTCAACATGAGAAAAATCCTTTCTCTCTCTTGCTTTCTCTACCTTTTAGAAAACGTGTGCTTAAAACAGTCAGGTTTTATTCGCTCCCTTAATGATGTCATAAGGGGGTATGCCACCTCCCCCTGATGGGGGACTCGACCAGATCTAAATGTCTGTATAGACCAGTGGTTCTCAACTGATCTGGCTTCGGGACCCGCCATCACCCCTAAATGTCGAACTGCGACCCAAATTGAGGAAAAATTCTCAAATTTATTAAATAAAAAGATGCTGCACTTGAGATCTGAGATAGAACAGAATATCACCCTAACACAAAAAAATTAAATTAGAAATCAAAATGACCTGCATGTGGCGATGTTAGAGGGAGAAATATTCCCTTTAACACTCAAAAAGCTGAATTTTAATTTAAACAAAAATGTGCATCTTAGGGACACAAGGCTTCAAGAGTATAAATCTAACTGTAGCTGTGATAGTAGCACTAAATAAGCCAAGGCTGCCACAACACAACACACTAACACACTAACACAGTAACTTTTTGCCTTTTGTAACAGTGTTCATGCTCAAACATGAAATAAAAAAAGTCCTGCTACTGACAAGTTGTTTAAAAAAATCTTAAAAACATGTAGCCTTAGCTGAGTACAAGCTTTTTGACCAACAATATAACAAACACCTTTCTATTAAAACAGGTGTTAATTAGTATTTAATTAGCACAACCTATTGATAAGGAGTGTGAATAGATTGCAGTCTAATGAAAAATAAAAGCACAGGATTTTTTTCCTAACACTTTTTACTCTGGCAAAGGCTTGCAACACATTGAAAAAAGGTCCATGACCCACTTATGGGTCACGACCCACCAGTTGAGCATCACTGGTTTAGACCACAGGAGACTTCAGTCAAACATGTCTAGGTATGTTTGTGCAGCCATGGTAAACATTAGAGCACAGCACTGCAAGGCTGAAACCTCTGCTTCCCTGGTGTGGTCAGACAAGGCTCGTTAGGATTTACACCAAAACAGACAGATTTTGGAGGTTAAAGGTCAAAGTCACAGAGCTTCATTTCTACCCATTGTTTGTTAACACTTTGCAAAAATGTCAATAATGATACAAGGATAACACAATGAAAATTTGGAGGTCAAAGGTCAAACAGTGAAGGTCCTAGAGTCTCTGGGACATTCTCTCCTTTTAAAGGGATTTTTTTTAAAACAATTTCCAAACAGCACTTACAGCAACTCTCATTAGACTTTACATGTTTCTACACTGACTCTCAAAATAACATATGACATTTTGGAGGTCAAAGGTCAAAGTAAGCCAACTTTGCAGTAACTTTTGCTTTTGAATGCAACATCTGAGGAGTGCTGTCATTTTTCAGTTATTTTGACTCCAACATAAGGATGACGTGCACATTTTCAGAGTCACAGGTCAAGGTCATGGACTTAAATGATCTCCTCTTGCTTGTGAATGCGACCTCATAAAACCAAAAATCATACAAAATAATTTCAAGGCATGTATAACGAACACTAGCACAAAGATCCAGTGTGACAAAAGTACAAATGCAATAGATTTTGCAAGTCATAGGTCAAAGGTCAAGGCCATGGAGTGGCCTTATCACCCTCTGCTTGTGAATGCAGCTTCTTGGGAACGCTTTTAGATGTTTCTCTAAACTTTTCTCATTTGTGTTTTCTCACCTAAAGACGACCTGATTAGAATTTGGGTTTTTCTGTATCATGGTCACTGCCTGCCTTTGAACACAAAATATAAAAAATACTTTCGAATGTCCACTATGACTTAAGGATAAAGTTAATATTTGGAGGGACAAAGTCAAATAAAAGTCTTTGAGCCTCATTGATGTGTCTTGCGAGTGAACTTGATAGGAACTCATTAAATTTGGGAGATATGCACGGTCAGAGGCCAGGTTTTGACAAAAAATCTGAACTTGAATTAAAGGTCTTGACACTGACATTAAAGTCACACTTCTTAGATTTAAGTCAGAATTATAAGAACGAAGGTAGAATTCTGTAGCACTCTAAAACTTTGCACATTCATCCTCTCACTGAAAGACAACCTGATTAGATTTTGGAGGTTATCTGACACCATTTTCTTGCCCTTCTTTTGAAAGCTATGTGCCAAAATGCCTTACAGATTTCTTCTTGAACTGTTGAAAAAATGTCTCCTTTGACTCAAGGACAAACTGCTTAGATTTTAGATGGACATAGTCAAATGTCCTTGCCCTTCCTGATCATGCACAGAATGGATCCTTTGGAAGTTTGATTCATTTATTGACTGCATTTAAAATGGCCTTTCAATACAGGCAGCCTTCAACAATCCACTGTGGCATTATCTGTCTTTAAATTGGCCTCCCAAAGGCTGCAGCTCCTAAAAAGGACGATGAAAATCGGTGAAAGAACTCTTGAAAACTTCAGAGGCAGTCTGTCCTTTAGTTTTTCCAGAAATTGTCAGGGGTGCACGTGTAAAAAGGGGCTTAAAGGATAGAGAGGATAGAAAACAGGAGAAAGGAGAAGGACATAAAACAAAATAGAGACAGGGAGAGGGAGAGTTTAGATGATCAGAGAGAAGGGAAGAGGCACAGGAAGGAACCAAAGGAAAGTGGAGTGGAAGGTAGGAGAACAAAAGAAGGAAAATACAAGGAAACGCAGTTGGCGGAGCAGAGGGAGCATCTGGGGCTTCACTATCAGCACAACTGAAATTACCTACCTGTGATCTGGAAGGTGACGGAGAGGAGAGGGGGGACGCTAGGCTTCTGCTGTCTTTGGGTCTGACCCGCTGCAATTACAGGGGGGGAGATAGCGCTATTAGCTACACAAACAAGAGGGAGACTAAGGCACTATCTAACAAACAGAGTGACAGGAAACAGCAAAGAGGGGACACAGTGACGCTAATGCAGCACCAAGAGCAGGAAGCAACAACAGAGAAGTACAATTATGAGCCTTATGAGCATCTGTTTTTCATTATTTTTGTCGATATGTTTCCTTTTTGGCTTGTTATTCTATCGTGTCCAGAACAGGGCCGTGGGTTATGACTTGAATGGACTTTTGGTGACCATGTAATCTCATCAGGTTGGAGATTTTGGCATTTCGGATGGAAAGAGATCAGATTAAAGTCCTTTCAACTTCAGAGCAGCAGACTTATCAGAGCTCTCTGACATTATTTAACTTGTTGCCGTTAATAGAAGCTAATTAACTCGGCTGAATGCAAGTGTCAGATCAGATTGTGCTCCACGGTGCTTGGGCTCCCCAGGCATTTAAAGGAGCAGTTCAATATTTTATGCCTAAATGCTCAACATTTAATTTAGTTTGCAAATAGGAACTCCAATGCTTATTTAGAGCTTCATTTTCTGTGTGAGAAAAACACCACTGTAAGTTTGTTCGATTATTAGTTTAGCAAAAGTGTCATTTACGGTATGGGTATATGCTCTGCCTGAGACATGCCATCACAGCTCCAAGCTTCAATCCAAAAGTGTCTTCACACTTCCTCCTGGTTGGGATAATTTGCAGCGGTATTCCTAAAGGGAGCAATTTAAAAACTTCCAAAGCAAATTTTACCTTGCTGCACTTTAACAGGGTTGTGTGCCTGGAGCAGGTGGCTAGATTGAATAATCATCTAGTTGACACAAAAGTGAAGAAGGAAATGAACCTCTTTTTCAGAGGTACTTGTAGCCTGCGGGGTGACTTTTATCTATTTATATGATTTTAAACTTGTTTGTGAACCTTGCAAAATGTACGATTGACTATATATATATGGCTTAAACAAGATCAAGAGGGGGATACATACGAAAAACAAAAAGGAAGTGAAAAACAATACAACAAAGGAAACAGTATTTCACTGATAACACAACATACACAAAGAAATGTGCTTGCTATAAAAAATGGACCAATATGAGAATAGCTACAATTTTGTGCCTTAATTATACATAAATGTGCACTGGGTGAATCATATTAATTATTTAATAAATTAATTAATTTTTATTTACATACAGGATGAAAAGCATTCAAAAATAAATGAAAAAGCTCATGTGTAGGAGAGGTAGAAGCCTTATATGAAAGTTGTCTAAAGCTTGTATAAAACCAAACCCAAAAAACACAGAGAAGGCTAACACATAACCAACAAAACTAGATATCACACATGAAATGCAGTGATCATGTTCACAGAGACAAATGAAAATAACAATAACTGTAAAAACAACAGTAAGTGTGAAGTAACAGAGAAAAACAAGAAAGGTGTTTAGAGACAATGAATGAGTTACATTAAATTATACCAATCAGAGTGTCTGGTTTCATGTCTTCATGAAGCAGACTTTGGCGTTTGGTTTGTAGTTATGTAAAATCATTCAACTCCTCCATTTATATTGTGCCACGAAACACACAGAAAACACACAAGTCTGAAATATGTTGATGCTCAGATTTACGTTATATTTCACTGACGCATTCCCACAACATCAGAAACGATACACGCTCCTCCAAAAAGTTTGAAAATGTAATTTCCATCAATTATTTCTCCTCTTAATAATACCAATTGGTATTGTGTTTTATATTGTTGGAAAGCCTTATTAGCCGGATCAACAGAATAAGAATCAGAAATACTTTATTAATACCACAAGGGGAAATTCGTTTTTTTTCAGTTGCTTTTATACCCAGTAAAGCAGTAGGAATATCAGATAAGAGCATAAAATTACATATGAGTATAACAGTAATAGAATAAGCAAAAAACTCAATGTGCAGAATTTTTAAGACATAACAGTATCCTTAATTAAGGAGAAAATAAATAAAATAAGTCAAAGTGAGACAATGAACTAGCCAAAAAATTTACACTATTAACATTATATACAATATATGCAATATAAATATAAATCTGAAAGAACAGTTTGACAGTAAGGCACAGTTTGACAGTAAGGATATTGCGTTTGTTTAAGGAGAATACAAGACAGGTATGTCAGTATATTGGAAGTAATCTGATCACATTAGAAAATGAATATACAAGTCACCATTACAACAGGGTACAACTTGCAAGTATCAGGCATTTGTAGAATGAGCAACAAAACAAAAAATGTGTTCTCCTTCTGGGACGCCCACTTTGCGTTCTTTCTTTGACTTCACCAGTCTCACAGAAGTTGGTCCCAAGTTTGGAGATGGTACCAGGCTGACATCAAATAATGCTGCCACTCTGTGTACCAGAAAAGCAGCTTCCAGTTGCAGCAGATTTTTTAGGGCACTACCCACATGTTTAGCTGTGTTGCTCATTCCATGAGTGCCGGATCCTTACAAGTTGTACCTTGTTATAAAGGTGACCAATCAGGCTTTAACGATATAAAAGGCAATGCCGGTTGGTTTTATTAAAGGGGAGAATTAACTGGCTGAAATAACAGTTACATGCAGCACTTACATTCTGTCTACCTTTGGATAAAATCTAATCTATCACCAGTTCCTCAGCTTTGTCATGTAGTCTTCTTTGTCAATTCATAATGCAGCAATATTGCTGTATTGTAACTTTTTTTGTAGTTTTCAGCCAAACTGAATGTGAAGAATCAATAACAAGCCTTGAAATATGCATGATGTCTCTCCACATTCTCTACTGGTATCAACTAAAACAAATTTACAAATATTAGTATATCTGCATATCAGTTAGCGGAAAAAAAAGACCAGTATTGTGTATCCTACGTTAAAATTATAACTAAAAAAGAAACCTTGTTTATGGCCCAGCACTACTCTATATCAAATCTACAGACTGACTGACTCAGAGAGTTCTGAACAAATGAATGAACTTTCAAAACTGTTACACTTCCTTCTCCCGTTATTTTCTTCTTTATTTTTGTCTTTCCAGCACCTCTAAGTGAGCACGAGTTTGGTGCCACCTGTGTCTACAAGACGTGAACTAAAAGAATTCTACGTTCTTCTGATACTCTCAAAGTCTGAGTGCGTCTTGAACACTTTTAAGTCGATTTCCTTCTTGTGTTCCAGGAAAGGTGACCAAAATGTCACCCCCTCATGGTACTGAGAGGTGCTTCTGGGACCTGTGCACTCCAGCATTTGAGCAGAGCCAAACCTACAGCTGCAGCGCTTCAGCAGAGAAAGAGCCGGATGACGTTACTTAGACTGTGATACTGATCTGAGGTCAGTTCAGAGCGTCCTCTCCAGAGAGATTACAGTTCAGATTTAGGAGGCAGTAAGCTGTTTCCAGATCTTGGCCCAAGGGCGTCTTCCGCCCTTTTGCATGGTGATATTTATGCATGAGGGGGAGCAGAAAGAGAGCCGGCTACAGCAAACTTCACTGAGCCACTTTCTGCCTCTACATCTCAGTGGTATTCTGGGAGATTACCCCCCAATGGAGGGGAAAGAAATCCTGTGCCGTGAAGATAAGAACTCTGTGCATGCGCCTGTGTGTTTGTGTAATGCTCACACACAGGAGTCACGCACATGTCTGCACAGCCAGACATAACAACAACATTCTCCTCTACATACATTTATGTATGAATCTTTAACTGTATCTTAAAAGAAGCCTAAACATGTATGTATGCTCCATGAACTGCATGCCCTCACTTCCCCTATAGGCATTATAGCACAACAGCTGGAGGTGAAAAGGAATGCATGAATTAGACATTCTTCCTTGTGCTAGGCATTGTGTTTTGTCTAAAGAGTGTGTCCATGGATTTTCTCTCGGCTTCTCGACTCATTATTCTTTAATTAGTGCTGATACACAGAGAGACCGCGGATCAATTCAGTTCAGAGAAACAATTCTTCAGCAAGGCAAATACACCGGCAGGTTTTTTTCTTCAAGTGAGGATACCAAATGTGTCAAGAACCACACCACACAGTTAAAAGATGGTCATAAGAGTCTCTGACACGGTTCTTCAACTTATTCCTACCATACGCCATAAGACTGTACTACAGTTTAGTTATCAATCCATCCATTATCCGTACCACTTTTCTCTTTGGGGGGGGGGGGGGGGGGGGGGGGGGGGGGGGGGGGCTGGAGCCTATCCCACCTGGCATTGGTCTTTGGTCTCGACAACACTCCAAAGGCTCTTTCGACTGTTAAAGCAACTAAGCAACTAATGACACATGGGATCCATTTTGTTTCAACAGTCAATGATGGCTGAGATTTTGCAAAGGCTGTGAATTTGACAGAGTATCTGAATACAAGGCTACAACTTGGTTTAATGTATCTGAGCCAGGAGGTGACCACCAGGGCTGAAAAATGAATGTGAATTGCAAACACGCCAAGAGCAGCAGTTCCTCATATGCATCCGCTACAGATGGACTTCAGAAAATCAGGAAGTTCTATGATTACGTATGAGGAAAAGATGGTTTTTACTGCTCAAACAAACATATTTGCAGCCTGGTTCAACAATCAGTTTTATTTAAAAAATATACACACCTAAAGGCTATATATGTATACACCTAAAAGAGTTGCTATTGATCAGATGGCAAAGTCCTGACTAAGCCTTTAAGTCTGTGAGTAGGTTGATCTAAAGTTTGGATGAGAGGGTTTACACAGTATGGCAGCATCAATGGATTTGACTCAACAACGCTCCAAAGACTCTTTTGACAACCAAAGGACTGGCATCAAATGGCTTTGTCCGATGCTTTCTGCAGTCATTTTGTCCCCTGATGTGGTTACAGAACCAACTCCTTACGTATTACCACGCCGTCCTGGCGGTCCCACAAGCTCTATGAAAACTACTGACCAATACCAAAGCACACTACTGCTTATCCTTCTGGGGGTTGTCTGGGGCTGGAGCCTAACCCAGACTAAGCTTGGCAAGAGGTGGAGTACACCCTGGACTGGTAACCAGGCAATCAAAAGGCTGACACTTACAGAAAGGCAACTGTTCACAATTTTGTTTACACTTTAAGGCAATTTAGAGTCACAAGAAACTGAATGAGTATGTTTCTGTTTGTAGAATAAAGCCACAAGGAGAAAAACCCTCAACTGCATGGAGAACACATGCAAACCAAGGCTGGGATTCAAACCAGTAACCGCTTTGAGGCAACAGCACTGCACAAGCTAATACAGTTAGCCTGACACATAGAAAGCAAAAATTCTCTCTAATGAAGTGAAAAATATGTGACTGATCATCATTTTCAGATTGTTGCCTTCAGCTGATATTTCTGCTCATTTCCAGTTTAAAGTAAGCCTCTGAGTGTATACCCTGCTCTGTAAGCTGCAGGTTAGCGTGAGCGGAGGATCCTCACCTCTTCAAAGACTTTATAACCCTCTCCCTCATGCGCTGAGCAGGGTGGGTCTTCATAAGCTTAGCCTTAACCTAATGTCTTTAACACCCTCTTTAAGAGGGCAGCTTTGACTCTAAGCCGGCCTGACAAGTGTCAAAAACTGAGGCCTTCGCACTTGCGACCACTGGCAAGTCACAGCTGGGCACACCAGCAGACAAATCCCTGTTTTTAATAACTCCTGAATGTCTAAAAGAAGAAAACAGCAGAGGCCAGCAGGCTGTGAAAAAAGAAAGCTTCGAGCTGACAATGTGGCTACAGAGGGATATTTATAAAGAAAAGATGGTGAAACCCACCGTGGTGTCTGTTAATACTAATGTAATGTTGTACGTCAGTGTAAATTTGGACATGAAATGAGTCAACATGTGGGTTTATTTCTGTTGCAAGCACTTGATATGCAATTATCTGCGGCACTCCACCAGGGGATTGCTCTTCTAATGCAGTGTGTGGGGGGATGGAGGATGGAAGTTGTCATGTGTGCGTGCTTGATCAAATTTATTGAAGTTACACTTGAGAGCTCGGATGATTTGTCTCAGGCTACAGAATGTGCTGCAGTAGGTTTCACTGTATGCAGCTGTAGTTTTTATTTTGTTTACAGTTGCTGGAGAAGCACACTGACGATGGTTGACAGCCTTCTGGGATCTTCACTGGGGCTGGAAAATATGGACCAAAATCATCTTGATATCTTAGTGTCAAGAGGAGATGTACAATATTAGAAGTAAACCCATATATTGATAACAATGCCACTAACTATTCTGGTCATTCTTTTTTAATTCCCTGTGTGAAAAAATGCCCTACAAAGATTTTCTGTGGCAACAATAACAGGCACACAGCACTCCTGATATTTGATGCAGTGCTGCATCCACAAATGTTTCACCATGTTTGTCTGAAATCGCACAGATATAGGAATTACACTATTTGCCTCAGTTTGTGTGAAATTTGAATTGAACGCTTTATTTCAACATGTTAAACGCAAACATGGGTAATCACCATGAACAAATACATGCATTAACAAAAAAAAACCATGGTAAACTGTTGAAAATATCTCGCATGTGCAGCAAGTTTACAAGCTCAAAAAAAAGTACGAAGAAGTATAAACTATTTAATCCTGCCCCTTTTATTACCATGAACTACAGTCAAGGTTCTAACTTGTCCATATTTATATTTACAAAATTCATCATCTATTCAGGAACCAATGATTCTTACAATATATTGACTAAAATACATTATAAACTACTTATATACAAATGTAAACATATTATTTCACCTATATATATAAAATTTAATTTCTATACATATATGATATAGCCCTACGCACACACAGACAAAAGTCATTACAAAACAAGACAATATATCCACATTTTTCTACATCTCATGTCACATTTAGCCACACTGTACTTCCCTGATTCCATCGTTGGCCTTAGTGATGCACTACCCTTGCATTGGCATAACATTAGTACTTTGCAAAGAACACAGAATTAAAGGAAAGGATTTGATGAAGGAATCATTTAAGACAAATACAAATGACATCCAACCTCAAAAGACTACGTTGGCTTGACAATATGCTACAATCAGATTCTTTACAGTGTTTCACTTCTCCACGACAAAGCCCCTGTGTTCAGAGCATTAGTATAATGGGTCATAGGTGTTATGTATCCCTCCACCATCAGCTGGCCAAATCATTAGAAGAAACAACCAAGACTAACTTCACTAAAACTGAACTAAAAATGGGTGGTTTTGACTACAAAGTGTCATTGGTCTTGGGTATGAGAGGATATCTTTGAGTCCTGATGTCCATATTTAAAACAATAAGACCCACGTCAAGAGATGGAATGTGCTGAAATCAGAATTTGGCCATTTGTTTGCCTTTTTATACATCCAGGATAATTACAGAAGCACCCTGTCCTCATAGTGTCCGGGGAGTTTGAGTTATATTAGTTTGTGCGCCAGTGGTCACGAACTGTAAAGAGTCTTATCCAGCCAGAATAGTCTTTTGAGTAGTTTTAACCTATGAGTGGGTAAAAGAGGCTGTAGTAGAACCATGTCCTGCTATGTAACAGCTACCCACCCGCTCCATAGATATCTCCCCCAGGGACAAAGCTCGCAAGTTCCTTCACTGACATACTTACTAGTGCCATGGGCCTCTAGCAACCCCACTTCAAGAAACCCAGACTTACACTTTAAAAAATATCACAGCCCTACTCTGTACAATTAAATTTTAATCACTGACAGAAAAGGGAAAGCCCTCTACAAGGTCACCCTCTAAGATAAATAGAAGTTAGTGTTTCCAAGAAAGAGCAGCACATTAAATATCCTCACTTTCAGAAAACTGATGCACTGAAGTATTGAAATTAAACAATATCACATTTTTTCAATCTTAAAAGCTGCATTTAAAGGAAAATGAAGAGACTATGTGAAATCTTTCCTTACTGCTACACAAATTTGACCCTGTGACCTTCTTTACATGAAGATTTGTGTTTAAAAGATTCACTTCCTTCAAGAAGCATTCAAAGCCTTATGTTAAATGTTAACCCTGCAGCAACAAACAGCTGCAGCCTGATACTGCCTCCTTAAACATAAATAATACATGAAAGTTAAAATATATTCAATAAGGCCTGAAAACCTGGTTCTTACCATGAGCTATGTGGAGCAACACTTTAGATCTGAAGCCAAGTTTTCAGGGGCTTCAGCACTGTGCTAAGGGTCCATATGGTGCAGATTAATGCGAGCTCTAAATGTGTGTTCAAGGCATATTTTATATGCGGCGTGATTGCTTATTAAGTCCACGGAAAGTAGCGAGTGGGCGAGAACAGATGCTAATTTGCTCTGGAGGAAGCATATTGAGGTGTAGATCTGCTCTCGCTCACCCCAATCTGATAAGCACATCATGAACATGAGGAAAAAAATAAGCATCGTTGTTGATTAATGTACTGAGATATTTTGGAAATATATAGCAAAGTGATTTAAAGAGAGAAAAATTAGTATTTTGAGAGAAAGAACAGTGAGCTACTGGTTTTGATAAGAACAGGAAAACTCTACATATGCAAAGCCATAAGCTGCTAGCTCACAGCTAATATCTGTACAGCTGTTACACCGACTGATAGAAAAATAACCACAGAAAGCAAAAGCACTCGAGCTGTCTTTCTAACAAAATGATATGAAGCACAGTTAAATAACTTTTAATAAAGATGAACATTCACAAATCATATTTGGACCAGAAGGGCATTCAAGGGCATACAGCCTTTGGATGTCAATCAATCAATCTTCATTTGTGTTGCTGATAACACGTGTTATCTCGAGACACTTCACAATAGAGCAGGATGAAGCCATGCTCTTCATTTAATAGATACACATATATGCATATATACAAATATATTTATACATACTTGTATATACACATACATACATCCAGAGATGTATCCATCCAGGCAGAGACAAAGGGACTGAAAATAAGAATTTATGATAGCGACAAACCCATAGACACCCAGATCGTAAATCTGTCCTCATCACATTTGTCTGTAATGTGAAGGCTGACATGCGTGCCATCTTCGTCTTTTAGCTTTCAAACCAGACCTATGTGAGCCATGTTATGGCTGCATCTCCCTGCTGCCATAGACCTGTCTCTTTGTATATTTCAGCTCAATATAGAGCTTACATTAAAAGTATAAGTAGAACTACTATAGACAGGATGAGCTTCATCTGGCAGCATGTATACGGAGTTCAAAATTGACTCAGACATCCAGTCCTACAGAAGTAAATGCACACGTGCTGCATGTGTGAGCGTTTCTTGATTACTTTAAACGTTTATCTTATAGCCATTAATCCAGACTTTTGTGATGTGTTGAGTCAAAATGTTCATATTATAATAACAATAAATTTTCAATTTCCTGTGAAGCCCTAAAGGGAGACCTTCCATCACCTGAACTGACCTCCTCCACAAGTTATAATCAGTGCACTTCACTGCTCATAATGCATTTCAATTATCCACCTGAATGTGAGGCAACAGGAGTATGAAAAAACTGTCCAAGCTATAATGAGTCAATGTCACACAGACATTTTAGGAGTCACTCTGCGGAAACATAAGCTCAATATTCACTCTTCTGCATCATTGGTTCTTCCTTTAATAAGAAAACCATTAAAGGGTTTGATTTAATCATCCATTTATTGGGTTTTTACTCAAGGGCACTCATTAGATCCAATTTATGACCTTCAAAACTGTGTTAGAAAAGAAGCTGGCTCAGTCCAGAGGTTTTTGCAATGTCACGTTTTGCATCACCAAGACCCTCATAATCAATCTGGTGAAGAACCTGCACAGATTCAGGTGCAGCTCCCACACATGAATCATGAGTCATGCATTATTAGCCAATCCCAGGTGACCATGTGTTGATAAATTTGGCTGCTGACAAAAGTCATTATTTAAATAACTTGCCTCTTTATATCTGCACTTCAGCCCAGAGTTTAGGAGAGAGAAAAATTAGGACTGGCTGTTGTTGACTTCCATCCTGAAAAGTGGAATTAAACAGTGTCAGAAACACCATCTCTGTGTGGAGACTGATGACTTCCAGTCTGTGTGTGGAAAAAAACATACCCCCATTTTTTGGTTTTGTTCAGGTTTGATAGATGACAGCTGTGAGGACATGGGGGAGGACAACAGAAACATCTGTGGGCTTAAATATTACACAACACTGCGTGTAATATTCAGGTTTGTCTTACCATTTCTATCCCTCTCTCTGAGGTCTTTGAGGTATTTCAGAAGCTCAGCGTTATCCTGGACGCAGTAAACTTCTCTGGTTTGTAAGCCTCCTCCACAGAGTCCTGTCAGGTTGCTGCGACGACGGTCCTGTTGGCTCAACAAGGGGTCGACCCGGCAGTCGCTCCATTCTGTGGTCCTCCAGGTGTAACTACAGAAGAAGAGCAGAGGGTGATGAGAAAATCAGTTGAGGTAATTTACAATCACTAAAAAAAGCATGAGCTTGTTTGAAATCACATTTTAAAGTAACAGTAACATGATGGATTAAATTCTTCAAGACCCAGAGCTAACAAAAGCCAGGAGATTGAACCAACAAGTTAACTTTTTACCATTTATATTGTCTCATAGACAGGATCATGGTCACAGTGGACAGGCAGGCTGAGCTACTTCATCATGTTCATTTATTTATTTTACCATCAAAAGTGTGAAATACAGGAGTCTTGCCTTAACTTTGCCTCTAGGATGCCTCTTTTTCCAACATGAATGAACAGAATGCGTAATGCTATTGTATCAAATGAATGTCCATGAATGCATGGTGTGGTTTATTTTGACCCCTTGGGCAGATATTAAAATGAAATAAGAACATTTTCTTCCTTTTATGCCTGATGAAACTGGTATCACTGTTTAAAGGACCTCCTGGAATATATGTGCAAGCAGTATGGAGTACTCTAACGGTGCACTTTTGGAGTAAGTTATATTTTTGTGTACTTTGAAAATAGATTACTCAAAAAGTTGATACAAAGTATTACACATTCTGTCGATTCATGTAGGAAAAAGAAGTATTTTAGAGCCAATGTAAATGCAAGACTTTTATTTCACACTTTTGATGGTAAAAGGAAAACAGGGACATGATATAAGCCCTCACTCGGTCTGCATGGAGCATTTACCGTAAAGGCTCAAGTACATGAGCACTTCAAATTTAGGGGGAGCTGGCTTGACTGCAGCCTCTCTCGTCTGTCTCTCCAACGCAATCTCCCTGCTTCAGACCCATCTCCAGGCATGGGTTCTGTTGTTGTACTTGGTTATTCTGCATTTCTGCTCTTGCAGGTGATTTCCTCTTATTGAACTGCATCGAGTTGTTGTAGGCTGTTTGCCCTCGTCGGCCACCGCCATTTAAACATCTTAGTGTGGAAAAAAAAACTGTGATTGACTAGTAACCAGCTCTGGGTGTACCCTGCCTCTTTGTCAATGAAAGCTGCGATCTACTCTGACCCCCCGCTCCTGACCTCACATCATGTTAGTGTTGCAGATAGTGGATTGAGCAAAGAAGTTCAACAAATTGTGTTTTTTTTTTTTTTTACTGAAAATGATCAAAATCTTTTCCAGCATTGGCACAGCATGAAAATAAACAAACAATTTACTCAGGTGTCCTTCAGCTCCACTTGTAGCATTTTGAAAGAATGGTAATTATTTATTGAACTTTTCTGTAAAAACTAGAAGTTTCTGACGATTTGGGGTAGTCAAGTCATAATGTGTTTGGATCGTGACAGAACAAAAGCCAGAACAGTTTGTCAGAGCACTCTGCGTGAAAATCTAAAGTGTTCAGGATGAGAGTGTGATAAGTATTTTGGCAGCATCTGTTTGGAGGTGATATAGGATGAAACTGGGGGAAGAGAAGCCATCTGCGAGACACTGTTTTTTGTGTGTGTTTGTGGATGTGTGACTTTGTGACTCAGATATCCTTGCAGTCTCCCCCCACCCCCCATTTGTGACTACTTTGTGTCTGGCATCAGCCCAAGCTCTTCCACAGCTCTGTCTCCGTATGCTCTCTTTCCTCTACACAAACACACACGCAAACACACACACACCCTGGGCCACCCAGGAGAACAAATTAGCTTAGTGATAAGAATGAAGGGAAGTCAACAGGAAGCGTGTGCCGCCTGAGCAGGGTGAATACCAAACACTTTGACTGCACTGTATTATTGCCGGAGTTTTAATGCAGCACAGACAGAATCCCTGCAGTGAGTTCGGTACTTTAGCAGGATCCTCTCTCACTTACACACACACAGCTGTAACAGAGAAGGAGGGAATCAAAACAACCAGACATGGAGTCGTCTTCTTAGAAAACACATCTACACCCATACTTCCACAGCAGCCATGTTGTGGAGGGCTCTGAAACTCAAATGTTGTTATCAGGTCAAGTTAGATTAAATTCCAGGTTCAATGTTTGAAAGCTGAGATTCCTCCACTCATCCAGGCTTGAGTTATAGTAAAGTATAGTAGCTGCAGGCCAAGCAAGTGGACTCACACATCCCTCTCTCAAACCAATATTTTCTAGGTCCTTCTAGGATATTCCAGGGCATTCCCCAGCGTGATGGGATTTAAAATCCCCTCAGTAAGTCATGGTTCTGCCACAGGGTCTTCTCCCAGTTGTACACGCCACAGAGACCTCCAAATCAAGGCACCCAGGAGGCAACCTCATAGGACGCCCTAAACACTGGCCCCTTTTGATGCCAAGAAGCAGCACATCTGCTCTGAGGCACATCTGCTCTGAGGTCCATCTGCATGTCCGTGCACCTCACTCAATCCTGTCCCCATTCAGAGGAAAATCATTTCAGCAACATGTCTGTGGTCCCATCGTTTCGATCACAACATTTATTTTGTTCAGTTTATTTCGACATCTTAGAAATGCAGAAATAGGGAGACAAGGTAATAATCTTTGACAGAATAAGATCTACACAGAACTGTTAGAATTAGACTTTTTTTTTAAAAGGGTGTCGGATGAAGTACAGAACTTAACTAGTCCAAATCCTTTTACACAAAATGTATTGGATGGTTCACTTGGAAGAGAACAAAGACTCCCTATTTTCTGGCTGACCAGAGTGTGGTTCTTGGTCCGCACCAGAATTTGCGTGAGCTTTCACATCACCCCAAATCAGACAAACTCTTTATGAAACTGAACCAGAGTTCATTTGGTCTGTCCCAAACCTGTTGGATGGGAAAACAACTTCAGAGCCGATGACCGAAGGCTTAGGTTGAAATGTAGATCAGCTGGTAAATTAAGAGCTTTTTTCCAATACCCCTAAATATTTGAACTCAGTCACTTGAGACAGCAAGTCCTCACCTAGAGGGAGCAATCCACCATTTCTGACGGAGAACCATGGCTTTGGACTTTGACTCTCAACCTGACTGCTCTGTGCTTGGCTGACCAACACCTACTGAAGAAACCAACAGAGCCCCAAAATCTGCAAAGAGCAGAGTTAAACTCTGGAGCCCCCCAAAGCTGAAATCATCCTTACGCTTGAATGTACTGAGATCCTGTCCATCCTGTCCAAACCACAAACAAAATCTGTGACAAGGGACAACCCTTGCAGAGGCCAGCATGCACAGGGAACATGTCTGACTTTGTGCCAAGAATTCTGCCACAACTGCCCCCCAGTGACACTCAGACAACTGTTTTAATTTATATCCTCCAAGTGGAAACACAACTGCAAAGACAAAAAGTACTAAAAATACCCTCCAAGGCTGAAACACATTACAGACTTTTCATTTTATGTTCTTGCCAGTTCCCCTGGGTTCTCACATGCCCTTTAAATTGTGCCTACTATTTCTCACAAAAGCACAGGAGAGAGAGTCTCTTGTTGGTTTTCATGTTCTTGAACTTTTAAATTCACTTCTCCTGGACTTTAAAGGGCACTTTCTTTAGGTGTTTTTAAAAGTAAAGTCTAGACCAGTAGTTTTTAAACTTATTTGGCCTAGATCCCCATAAAAAAAGACTAACATCAGAAGGTGCATCATTCTTCTTCTTCTTGCACTGGTATTCAACAAGTCGCTGAATTGCCATCATGCTGATAACCCCCAAAAAATCTACTTCCTATACGAACACCCTATGCCCCCTTACCTATCACTTAGACTTAGACTTAGAATGTCCCCTGGAGCATGTTTGTTTGCAGTCAAGTATTTGATGTGAAACCATTAAAGGTAAAGGTATGCTTCCTTAGGGATGAGTTCATGGGAGGATGAAGATAACCATTTTAACAAGAATGCAGATGACCTGTTAACCTTTGTTATGGTACAAGTGACAGTTTTTGCCTTTAATTTGTACAGCCAGAGGCTAGTTCTACTCTTGCCCAGATGTTACAAGAAGTTGTGTGTAACAAGTAAGCAACTCTTGATCCTAAATAAGCTGTGGTCAAACTGAAGTCTTGGAGAAGGACATCATTAGCAGTCTCTCCCCGGTATCCTGCAGTGCCTGTATGATACTGGCGTTGCTGTTTGTAATAAACCTATTATTCTGCAAGCAAGCCAGTGTCATGAAGTCTCCTTCAATCTTCTGCACATCACAGGCGGTCAAGATACAACAGCAGCACATACATCTAGGCACAATGACACACATTGGTTTCACAGACCTATCAGACATAAAATTCCCTAACACACAGAATAAGTAAGTAAATAAATAATCTGAAAATACATAGTCTAACCATAAACACTTTTCCTTTGCTTAGGATGTTTGTCATACCCTGTGAAATTTCCCTGTGTTCCTAAAAAACTCCAAACGCACAGTTTCCTGGTTTGTATCACCCATGCATGCTCAGTACCCCCCTAATGTGAGCTCCTTCTCTCCTAATCCCCTCAGCTTGTTCCTCTTTGTGCTTCACATCTCCTACAATGCAAACAGATGTGTTCCTCTATTTCCTTTTTCTGACACCCCTCACACAAACCTGTTTCTTGTTTCCCAGTCAATTTCAATGTTTTATTCAGTAAACAGTGCCCTAGCCTTAACCTTATCATCTTGATTTCTTCTTCTTCCCCCATCCTCATGACTTTAATGCTCCTCTGAGTTGGTAAAGATGCCTCCCTTTGACGTCTTTGTCCGATTTTTCTCGCCATAAATGATTAAATACCCCCTTTATTAAACTTTTCACTTCTCCCTGTCTAAAACTTATTGTTGTCTCCACTTAATCTTTATTCAGTGAAGTCTTTGCAAGTTTATCTACTCTCTCATTTCCCATCACCACTGAATGAGCAGGAACCCAATATCCTCATGACTGTTTCAGGGACCTCATATAGTAAATCTTACCTTCTGTTGGAGTGAAATGATATTAGACTTTCCAAAACTGGAGATGAGCCTGAACAAACTACAGTCTGCTTTTGGGATGCAACTTCGGTCCACTGAAGTGCTACCAACACCACCACCACATCCACTCTGTAAACCCCTAACCCATCACTAGTTCCTCTTTAAATAACAATTTCTTTTGCAGGAATTGCTACCCTAAATCCTGTGACTCCTTTTTCTGGTGTTTCTGCCCCATTTGTATAAAATTGCAAAGAGTCGTATAACATTGTGGGTTCCCAAAGAGCCCACATCAGGACTTCTTTTTTCTCCTCTTTATGGATTGATGCCCCCCCCAATAATTGTTTCATCAGAAGTTTAAGCCCATTGGCTTCAGCCTGCGATCCCAGTGAAGAACAGAGATGTCAGAATGGATGCAGAGTTGTTGACAACATGGCATCAAGCTAAGCCAACCAATCACCACAGAGCAAATCAGTCTACCAATCAGAGCTGACAGGGCCACATGGGAAGGGGGCCTTCAACATAGTGTCTTAGATGGACTGGATCGGGAGTATTTATGTATAAAATATGAACATTAGTGTTGTGAGCCATCACGATGAACAGTGTTTAATTGTGTCATCACTCTTGTATCGCATCCATATTGTATAACCAGATTCTTGCCGACACACATCCCTATTTTCTTTAACTGAAACTGTTCTCTGATCTCTCTCTGACCCTGGCCCTGAGGGATATTTTGCAGGAGATTAAAAAATTGCACAGAGGACAAAATATTTTTACTGACGAATAAATATTTCAACAGATGACTCCCAGGGCCACTGTAAAAACTTCTAGATTTTTTTTCCTCAATGTATTTTTATTCTTTTTTTTTCCTCTTAAAAAAACAGGGTGCAACAAAAACCAACACAAAAAACACAAATGGGGAGTGAGACATAAACTAAAATAAACAAGTCCAATAGGAAATAATAGATAAACAATTATTTAGAAGGGAGGAGAAAGAAGAAAAATAATAATTATTATAATAATAGTTGTAATAATAAATCAGTATACAAAGCATCATCCACCTCAAATGTTAATGATTTTTCACATAAGAGATAAAAGGCTGCCAAACTGCATCAAACTTTCCGATGGTCCCTTGTAGCACGTACCTTATCTTTTCTATTTTCAGAAAATGCATGACCTCACAAATCCACCTACCAAAAGAGGGCAGATGGTCACGCTTCCAATTTTAGAGAATAAGACGCCTTTCCAGAACTGATGAGTAAACCAAGCTGCTAGTTGGGTTTTTGTCAGAGTAAGATCACCTGATAGTACACCAAAAAATATTTCTAGATTCTAACATCTATATGATAAGCAACTTACCCAAGTATATCAGCACAACATGAAGACAATAACATGATAACAACCTGCCCTGAGTGTGACAGCACAGAAACTACGCTGCTGTGGAAATAATCCAAAAGTCTGCGTACTCCCAACTGTGCTCCCTTCACCCCTCCCCAGTCTATGAGACAAACTTACGTGGAGCAGGGTGGCACTCCGTCACCCTGAGGTTCACACGACTCCGTCTCCTCCATCGGCGGGCACTCTGCCCCCTCCCCCACAGAAAACTGCAGCACCTGTCTGATCCGGGTGCGATTTCCTTTTGGGGACTCAGGGTCCATGCAGGTTTTGGAGCAGGGGCCCCAGTCAGTCCAGTCGGTCACCTGGCAGTCTTTAGGGAGGACACAGGACTGGATGGTGAGCGGGGATTCCCAGGGTGAGCACTGACTGAAATTAAAACAGAAATGAGACATGAGTAAGATTCATGTCTTTCAAACATGACTCAGTTTAAAGGGGTGGGATATGATCAGGGTACTTCAAACGTCAATCAAACTGTATTTGTATAGCACTTTTCATGCAAAATCTTGCGGTAGAAAGTGCTTTACATAAAAAAAATAAAATAAAATAAAAATAAAAAGTAAAAAATTGAATACAATGAAAATACAAATCCCTACCGACCCTTGCGATCCACATACAGTACACACACTCACTTCCACACACACTCACACACACAAAAAGACATTAAGAGGAGATTCTAACAGAAAACAGAGCTAGAGGACTGAAGAAACGCTATCTTGATATAAAAATGAGGAAACACAGGAGCTAAGATTAAAATGACAAAAAAAACATAGTAAGAAATGTTAAAAATACATTAGGGAAAATTAAATAAATAAATAAATGAAATATAAAATGATAGTATAATAAAATGAGATAGGCAAACACCAAATGCGTAATAAAATCTGCTAAAGTCGGATAATGACAAGAAAATAGATTAATAGAGGATAAAATTACAAACAAGAAATTTAATTTGATTTTGACAAAATTTAACTCACAATAAATTTCTATTGATGTCAAGATTTTTCAATTAATTCATCTATGCATGGATTTATGATGACTGACTTAATTTATGGTGTTGTCTTAAAAGGTATTTACAAACTCATAAAAATTCTGCAAGTTATTTCTACTTTCAGTGATCACATCTTAAATTAGACAGTTCAATATCACTGAGGTTGCTCGAAAGTTTTCTGGTTACGAGCCACTGCAAATCTGTCATCCTCTTTTTAAACTAATCAGAGCTCCCTCTGATTAGGCATGGCTCCCTCTGCTCCCCACTTAAATTAAAGTAAGAGCATTTATGGTGGTAGGCTTTAAACTCATGCTGTACCGCAAAGAAAAAGAGGCATGCTCCAGTCATCAAACATGACAATATCTTTGGACAAAATGAGTTCAAAACTGTAAGCCGAACATGAATCATTTAACAGTTTTCATTTTTGTGGAGCCAAAAACTGTGCATAGCATTAGGAGTTAAGATAGCTATCACGCCAGCACGCCATTGTTATATAGCTTATCCAAAACTAGCCCACCTCTCCTGATAGCCAGCGGATTGCCTCCAAGTTGCCATTGGCTAGCCTGCGTACTCCTTGCTGCTCCCACTGCAAGCTACTTTGCAACCCTCCTCCACCCCAGATCCTCTTTTATCTTATTTTCTGACTTAATCAACGTCAGCTGACATTGATGCTTGCTCTTGGGGGATTTTGCTGCTTCTGTCCCAGCCTCAAGCTCTCCTTGTGGGGGAGAAGGAATGAGTGCTGTTATTGTTTCCTCTATTGGCATGTGGAAAGGCAGGTGGAGTCCACATCAGAGCTATACCGCTAAATACATCTGCTAATAAATATCTGCAAATAAAGCTAAATTCAAATAGCTGCTCTGGTGCCTTTTTGTGACAAAGTGGTCCTGACTGAATTGTAAAAAATTGATGTAATTTTAACATCCAGCTATAACATGCAACATTTTAGACTTCAGTAAAGAAGACACTCTTTCTACTTTCTTACAACCTCTACTCTAACCATCACTCCTGCTGGCGCATGGCGAAAGAGAGACTGCCCTGTCCACTTAAGGACTGCAGGAGAACAATTCAAGGACCATCACCAACCTTTTGTAATCCAGTAAATTAAAATTAAAAACTCAAATTGGGGCCTATGTCCACAGGCTGTGTTTTTCTGCTTGAAGCGCTCTCAACCTCAGTGTCAGAGCACTTCTCACCAGCTCCTAATGTTGCTAGGTTACAAGAGCTGGCTTCAGTTTCTCTCAATACTTCCAGTAAGGCACTCTGAAATAGCTCAATGTGCTTCATTTTTCATTGGTCTTTGAAATATTTCCAAGAAACCATTAAAACAAAGTAAAAATACTCTTTTACTGATAGCAGCTGAAGACATGAAAAACTTCTCTCAAGAATGTGAGGCAGCTCTTTTTCACCTCCAGCACCGTTATCTCACAAAGAAAGCATCAAAAGTCCTGCCCCGTCTTTCATGGGTCAGAGAGGGAGAAAATTTTTAAGAGTGCATCACTCTTTCAAGAAGTCGAACAGTTTTAAACCAAGTGCCGGGAATGCAGAGGAAAAAATAAAAGCTGATGCTGAGGGTTATTTTACACTCATGGCACTAAGCTCTGGAAACAGTGAACTACATTTAGTTTGAATAAAAACAAGAACTGCCTGCACAAAAACCTTCAGCTGGGGACGCAGGCCCTGAGATATAACAATATACTCACACTTTGTTGCATATCTGAATAAATGCAAGTCAAAAGTGGCTGTATGTCATGAGTAAAGTCAATTGGACTTCAACTTTTTGAAAATGACATCACAAATGAAATTACACAAGAAGGGAAAACCTTAGAAGCAACATTATGTTTCTGTAATGCATAATGCAGTTGCTGATGGCAGCAGGCCTTTATGTTCACTTTAAACAGCAAGTCCAAAAAACAACAGGCTACATCATAGCTGTAATGATGTATAACAATGACCTGTGTGCTGCGGTTCTCATTTAAATATGGCATAAAAAATAGAACATTTATGTGAGAGAAAAAATGATGAAAAATGAACTGTGTTGCCCTACCCGCTGTCATTGTAAACACCGTTTTGGATGAATGATTGTGCTTTGATTGTAAAAAGACAAGGACATTGAAATAAAATGGATAAAAGCTTGTTAATGCAGATCGGGGATCTAAACCGAAGTACACAAAAGCACTTTTGTCCTTTATATACCATGTGTATGGATCTTCTTTTACTGTATTAACATTATTTCTAACATAATTGTACATTCTTAATGGATATTGTTGTCATTAACAGCAGATAAATGGGGTGATTACAAACCAGGGAAGGTGGTATAGACATGTCAATATCTGGAGCTTGCATGTACAGAGCCTGGGTCTTTAAAGGTGACATGCTGACTGGGTTCTTACAGCCATGTGGTGGGGTAGTTAAGAGGGTGGTGGTTCTGGGACACCAGAGTTCACTGGCCAACCTCTTGGAGGTGCTGTGGGCGCTAACTGAATGAAGGATCTAAGATGGAAGGTCCCCACCTGATGACCCCAATGATGTTCTGGTTCTTGCTGCAAATCAGTCAATAAAGGGAGCTGTAGGTTGGTAAGGGGCCGTGTGTTTGAGTGGACAGCATCGGCGGCGTCACTACTTGGAGCTCACATGAATGAAGTCTGGGTCAGGGCCATGTAGTAGATTATTTAACTCTTCAGATATGTATTGGGATACTAGTGAGGTTTGGGGTCCATCCACTGAGAGAATACCCTTTCATTATGGTTTATTTGTTGTCTTCTGTCAGCTGAGAAGGGCAGCTTTCCAGTGATATACGTACGCTAAAGGATTGCCTGAGGGGGAGGGGTGGGAAGTGAGCTGACTGGGCCGGAGAGCAGACCAAGAAACAAACATGTGAGTCATTTGTCGGTGGTTTATCAGTATTATCTGTGTAAATAATGTAAAAATATTTGAAATAACAGCATCAGTATCATTCTGGAGTGTTTTCTTGCCTTTCATTTGTCGTATTTTCACTTAATTCATCTTTTTTGTCATTGTCTTTTTCAATATAGTTCTTGTTTTATAGATTTCATACATAGTAATTTTACAAATATTGGAGGAAAAATTTAGAGGAGATCGGCCAGGGTGCAGGGAGTCACTGTTTTAAGCATTTACAACTTAATAATGACATATACTTGCTAGAATGTTTTATTTTTACCTGAAAAAAGTACAAAATTATCTACTTTAAGGGCATTTTCTTACAAATCTATTTACAAAAAGGGCAAAAAAAAGTCCAGGCAGCCATTTATGTTCATAGAAGTAAAAGGGTTAATAGTTATAATAAAGCACTGCACTGGAACAATGGTATTATACCACTGTACCAACCTGTCAAGTTATTGAGCGTGCTTCCCGCATGCACCATGACGCAACACATGCCGCTGATGGTCCTCTTTTGGAGTTTTCAGAATATGGTCTCCCAAATCTTTTTACAACAAGAGTGGCTGTAAGGATCAAACATAAACCAGCGGTGTTCTGGTGCAAAGAGTTAAAGCTTTTGTCTGGTAGAGGTTCAAATTTCAATTAAAGATATTTTTTTCTTCAACATTTTAGCTCGGTTCTTTTTCTCTTTTTAGTGCTATTTTAGTTTTTCTGTTATTATAAATATTTTTTCTGATTTGTTATCCTCATTTGTCATTGTGTTCTGGTGTATTGTGTGAAGCACTTTGAAATGTTTTTTTTTTTTTTTTTCCAAAAGGTGCTACCCAAATAAACCTGCATTATCAAACAATACAAAAGAGAGATCAAAACCGCAACAGTTGCATGAAAAAAAAATAATAATAATAAAAATAATAATAATGGGAGGGTTAGGGGAGGAGGTGACCCAGCCAACAGAATGAAAGTGAAATGTTAATGTTAATGTAAATGTAAATGTTCTTCATTTATACAGCCCTTTACAACAATGCTTTCGGTGAACCAAAGTGCTTTACAATAGATAGTAAGTAAAAAGCAATAAATAAAAACAATTAATAACAGTTAAAAGCGATAAAAGCAAAAAAATAGAAAAGAGAGAGAAAAAAACAATACAATAAAATAAAGTAAAATAAAGTAAAAGTGTCACCACGCTACTGGGTATTAAAGCAGCACTGCAGGTCTTTTGAGCCTTCAAATATTCTCTCCAAAGTCTGTTCAGTGGAGCTCGGCGCTGTAACAGAGAGAATGGCCCCCCTTCCACCCCCCCACAGCGCTTCCCTGCTCTGTTTAGGGGCTATGTAACTTTTGCTCCCGTGACGGGGACACATATCGCAAGCGGCTGCGAGAAGTGCAAACTGCTTTACGGCACTACGCGAGATTTGGCTTCCAGCTAAAGAAGCCGGTGTTTTGCATGTAGTAGTGGCAGCCATGGCATCCGCAAAGCGTGTGAGGAGGACTCTTTCTCCAGATTCAAGGGCCAAAAAGAGACTATCGGACAACACAAGGAACAAAACTAGAATTAACATTGGAGCCCACTTTGCTCAGTGGCGAGAGCGTCGGGAGATGGAAAAATGCAAGACGGACGCCTAGCTTGCAAAGTTACTGCTGGAGAGGTAAATTATGTTTTCGTTGGGTTTTCCCCCGTTTAACACTTGGTTTCAGTCGGTGGTTGCTCCGTAGCATTGCATGCTTTGTGTAACTTGGCGGACGTTGTTTTGTCACTAAATGCTACCAGCGGTTATTCGCCGGCGAGTTTCTCAGATTGCTGGAGATATTCATGGCGCCGTGACGCTCGGTCATTCACTATTTCACTATTTCTTCTATGTGTTCGGAAGTCCTGTCGACTCGCATCTCCCGGCTCTGTATGTCAACAAATGTACGTTGTTGTGAGGCGCTGCGTTACAACAATGCAATTACACCCAACAACCAGAGCGGCCCCTCGAGAGCAGACAAACCTGAATCTTACATAGTGGGGCTTTAAAAGGCATCCTAAATAAATATGTTTTCAGTCTAGATTTGAAGAGGCCCAGGTCAGAAATGAGACGCATTTCAGCGGGGAGCTTATTCCAGAGCCTGTGAGGAGCAACGGAAAAGGCTTGGTCACCCCAGCGTCTGTATTTTGACCTGGGCACTTCCAGCAAAAGTTGGTTGGACAACCTCAGAGCTCTACCAGGCTCCCGAACAGTTAAAAGCTCAGTTAAATACACTGGGGTGAGACCATTAAGACCATTAAAACAAACATTAAAAGTTTAAAATCAATCCTGTAATGGACGGGAAGACAGTGAAGAGATTTATGAACAGGAGTGATGTGCTCTCGTCTGTTAGTGCTGGTTAAAAGACGGGCCGCAGCGTTTTGCACAAGTTGAAGGTGACCGAGAGAAGACTGGGAGATGCCAACATAAAGAGCATCGCAGTAGTCCAGTCTCGAACTTATAAGAGCATGGATGGCTATCTCAAGGTCGTGGCGGCTTAAAAATATTTTTTAAAGAAGTTTTGGCCCGATAAACCAGCAGTCATGTGCATCATCAAATGGACATAAACTCTGCAAGTCATATTTTCCACTTGCAGAGCACTCAGAGGGCACGACTCTGACAAAAAGTTCACAGAAAGTAGAGAAAACTTCAGGAACTCAACGAAAAGTGCAGAGAAAGAACATTTCACACTTTTAATGGAGACATTGGAGATACAGTCAGAGAGAGACTAAAGGAAATCACACCAGAGGCCCAAGGCAGAGTCATCTATCCAACTGCAAGTGCAAGCATATTTTTCAGTTTTAAAGTATGTATAGTATTTTTGCTCTGATGAAGTAAACAAGACATTAGTTATTGCTGCATTTATGCCAAGCTAATCAAATGTGCTACTGGCTGTTACGCTTAACATTAAGATTATTAGACATTAGATAAACTGGGTACTTAACTGTGTTTCTAAATCTTAATAAGCAATTCCAAATTTCTCTATGAGTACAACAGTTCATAGGTTCATCCTCTGTAGCACAATGACAGTTCACTTATCGAAAGAAACCTCATCAAGCAACAAGGAGAGCAAAAAATAACAGCAACAAGCCTTAATATTAAGGCTACATTTCTTGACAACTGAACACAACATCCTTTTCAGGTTTTGTTTTCAAATCATTCAGTCTTCCCACAGCAATGTTCTGATATATGCTGCTTGTTCCACTCACAAGGTGCACAAGAGCACAACCCATTAGCAGTTTAATATGAGGGCAACTTTAAAAATAAATCCAAGGTAAGTCTATTAAGGGAGAGAGGACACAGTGGCACTGTCCCTTCTATGATGTCCTCTTCCGTGTTCCTTTAATGTGCATAATGCACAAAGAAAGAAGGAAAACACACACACAATCAAAAGTTCTTGTGCAACAGGGAGCTGTATTTACATGACTTTCACCAATAATAATGCAGACATACATGAATGCAGGCTGTCCACTGTGTATTCTGTAAATGAAAAAATAAATGCTTAAAACCAACACTATCAGATATGGCATTTTATCCAACCAAACCTCTGCTTTTAACCCATCTGAGTGTCTGTCTTCACCTGAGGAAACACTGGACAGTTTTGTCCTGGTTAATGGTGAGATGCTTTATGAAGTTTTCTCCTCAATGAAGCCCACCACATGTCTGCTAGACCCAATCCCAACCTCATTTTTTAAGTCATTTTATGGATCATTTAGAGACGAGCTTTTAAACATGATGAATTGCTCACTTCAGACGGGGGTCTTTCCCACTGCCTTTAAGACGGCGGTGGTGAGGCCCCTGTTGAAGAAGAGCAATTTAGATTTTAATGATTTTAATAATTACAGACCAGTGTAAAATTCTAGAGAAACTTGTTCTCATTCAGCTTAATTCCTTCCTAGACACTCATGATATTCATGAGGAATGTCAGTCAGTTTTAGGGTAAACCACAGTACAGAGACTGCCTTAAAAATTTTAAATGATTTTAGATTGAATTATGATTCACAAAAGGTGACAGTGTTGGTTCTGCTGGATCTAAGTGCTGCCTTCAATACAGTGGATCACACTATTCTTTTAAACAGACTCAAACACCTGGTTGGCCTCTCTGGTACTGTACACAAGTGGTTTACTTCCTACCTCACAGACAGAACATTCATGGTAAGTGTAGACACATGCTCCTCTAAAGTCCATAAAAGTCTATGTGGAGTACCCCAGGGTTCGATTTTAGGTCCTGTGCTTTTTAACCTCTACATGCTCCCCCTTGACGGTGTCATCAGGAGACATGGAATCAACTTTCACAGTTATGCTGATGATACACAGCTTTACATCTCCATGTCTCCTGATGACACCAGGCCAATGGATGCTCTTTTTAGCTGTATTTTAGAAATCAAATCATGGATGGCAGAAAACTTTCTCCAGCTTAACCGGGACAAAACTGAGGTTTTAGTCATCGGTCCTGAGGCCCAGAGAGAGAAGCTTTTACCCAAACTACAAACATTGTCTTTTAATCCCTCAATACAAGTAAAAAACCTGGGCGTAATGTTTGACTCTGAGCTGACTTTTATTCCACACATTAAGAATGTAACAAAAATAGGTTTTTATCATCTAAAGAACATCGCCAGAGCCCGCCCCATTCTCTCTCGGGCCAACACGGAGACGCTTTATCACCAGTCGTATAGACTACTGTAATGCCCTGCTCTCTGGTCTTCCCAAAAAGAATATTTCAGGTTTACAATTACTACAAAATTCAGCAGCACGTGTCCTGACTAAGACCAGAGGGCGGGCCCACATTACACCGGTTTTAGAATCACTGCATTGGCTCCCCGTGTGTTTTAGGATCGACTTTAAAGTTCTTTTATTGGTTTTTAAATGTCTTAATGGTCTTGGGCCTTCTTATCTCTCAGAACTGCTTTTACCCTACAAACCCTCGTGGACCCTGCGCTCCTCTGGCAGCGGGCTCCTGGTCATCCCAAAGGTCAGGACACACACACATGGTGAGGCGTCATTCCAGTCTTACGGCCCTCGGCTATGGAGCAGCCTGCCAGAGGACCTCAGGGCCGCAGAGAACGTTCATGTTTTTAAAAGCAGGCTCAAGACGCACCTTTTTAGCTTAGCTTTTAATTAAGATTTTATTTATGACATTTATTTATTCTAGACTTTTACATTGTCTTTATTTATGGTTTTTATTCTTTTCTTACCTTAGTGTTTTAGTTGTTCAATTTTACATTCAAGCTCTTAGATCTTCTTCGTCTCTTAGTTTTTACTTATTTTTATTCTTTTATCTTAAGGATCTCCAGTGTTTCCTCTGTAGGAGCCCTCTGCGCCACGGGCTATGGTCGGCTACAGCTGCAGGACTCTGTCTCGTAAGTTCCTGGTGGAGTCTTGAGGACCATCCTCACTCCTCTGGGTTCTGTGTTGGTGTCCTGTGGCTGTGGTTGACTCTCCACTCCTGGTGCAGACGGCTCCTCTGATGACACTTCCCCAACTGGTCCATCTGTACTCAGCCTCTCATTCTCTTATTCTCAACCTCTTATTCTTATCCTAAGCCCAATGTCAACTTTTTTTTTTTTTTTTTTTTTTTTTTTTTAGTGGGTGTGTGGGTGGGGGTATGTGTGTGTGCGTGTGTGTGTCTAGCGTAGCTGTGCATGAGTAAATGTTGCACGCTTATGTGAGAGTAAACACTCATGTAATATGGGGGTCGGTAGGTGGGTTTGACGTAATGTTTTTATTTGTTTTTTATGTAAAGCACTTTGAGTTGCAGTCGTTGTATGAAAAGTGCTCTATAAATAAAGTTTTGATTGATTGATTGAACATTTTTTTTTGTATTGCTGAATGACCCATCATAACAAAAAAAAGACTCCATAATCCTTTTGGTTTTAATTTGAGATTTTAATAATTAATGAGGTTATGCTCTAGCTCATATCTATTTTGTATTTTTTAGTGATGTGCCAGTTATGAAAATCAGGGCCAATGCCAATACTGATGTGATTATTCAGCTGATACAGATGCCAATACTTATGTTTTTTTAATATGCCTTTGAGCGAAATTCTCATACAATATTTTTTCTAATGTCAGATAATGAAAATAGATGTGTTTTTCCAACGGGTCATTTTTACTGCCTAATAAAAAATCCTTCTCTGAATCTGCAGTGAGGTGTGCTAAATGCCAGCATTAAAATGATAATAAGAAGAAATAAAAATCATTCATTTGCCTATGGCTGACATTTTCTTCTTAGAGAAGCCCTATGTAATTACATTGGTGGTTGGTTTTGGCATTGCAGGCTTGCTTATGTGCAAGGACACGCACGGGCAAAACTGCTCCTAATCTGACCAAAGTAATCAAGTCCCAGTGATTTTTTCCCCTTGAATGGAGCCTTTGTTTGCCATTTTGCTTGAGAAAACTGTGGATGCATTTGAGTTTGTGATGAAAACAGATCCCTTTCCATATACAGGCAATTTAAAGTGTGTTTTGTATCAACTTATTGAAGTATTCAACCACATTACAGATAATTTCTTTGTCTTTTGCGTGTCGTTCTTTACTCCTACCCTTGCTACTGCAGTTTACCAGAATCTGATCTTCTGTTAACATTTTTTAACTCACACAAATAGGCCTATTACACACCTGTTCTTAAGATGTGTGTCACTTCTAATTCAGTCATTACATCAGCTGTCCTGCATATGGATGAGGATTACTGTTGATGTGTAAAACTGCAGTGATCCAAAACAAAATAAAGAGATGACATTGCCACCATCAGCCTTAGACTGCTATGAATATACGAGGTGTAAACACTCATGTTTAATAAAAGAAATACATTGTTTTTTAATTAATAAGAGGACATCAGAGGACGCTTTTCTCTGTTATTTCTCCTCATTCTGTTCAGGTGAGACATTAGAAGAGTGTTGGAGCGCTGAGTTTGATCAAATTGAATCTCTTTTTTGTCTCGATTCAGGCCGGGGAAATGTGAGTGCAGGCCTTCAAGGCACTAATGAAGGGGGGCAACCGGGCTTAAGTGTGGCACGGATCAATGGCCCTAGTGCAAGTACACCCCAAGAAGCCTAAAACAAAAAGTGTTCGGCAGTTTCCTGGATGAGTAACCCATCAGTCACAAGCAAAACTACGTGATCAATCACCAAACAAAATTCCTGACTATTAGATTAACCTGCACTAAGGCCACTTTCCACACAGAAGAGTTCTGGCTGCAGTCTGCTTATTAAGACTAAGTTTTCCCCTGTATTTTTTGAACACAGCAGACTGTACCTTATCTTCATGAACAGAGTTACTTAACTAATCTTTAAAACAAGGCTGACAGTGCGAGAGCTGCTTGGTCTCTGTGTTTCAGTCTTTGGCAAAAGAGCCCAGGGGAACTTCTGGTTGCATATTATGAGGATTCTGCGAATGTCTTCTGCAGATTTTTCAAAGTATGCAAAGTCACTGCCAAAGACTGTTGAACTGAGTCTCAAAACTTTGGGTATACATTCACCGGTTTTCCCTGAGGTCTAGTTTAAACATTCAAAATCTATTAATCAGTAGTTTAGCAGCTTCTTCAAACTGTGAATATCTACACAGCCTAACCAGAGACTGAGACCAAGAATATACAAAACACAGGAGTAGAGACCATCCACGATGTACCCTAATAAATTAAATAAAATAAAGAATGATAGAAAGGGATTGACACTCATGAAGCTGAGCACCATAATTCGGTGGAAATTAGGAATAAGAGACTAATGATAAACAGCGAATAACTAATCTAAAAAGTTCTTTTCTGTTGATGGTTTATGCAGCATCTAAACATATTCTTAAGTATTTTGTTGTCACTTCTTCTTTTTTGGGTGGGGGGAAATGACAACTGTGTCAGGTGGGAAAGAGGAAAGTCTGTGCACAGAAATGCATTTGCAATGGCTGTATAATGAGGCCCAGTGTTTCTCACATGCTTTATTTAGAAGCTGGCTGATCATACTGAACAATTATGTCTAAAAGAAATGAAACACTGTTGGGTAAAAGATGCATAGGGCATCACATGGTCTGAGTTTATGATTAAGGTAAATTGTTACACAGTCAGTCGCTCTTTGATGCCTCGTTATTGTGATGCTAAATCGTAATGTTGCCTTTCACTGCTACAATAAAGTCAATATGACAGTATGCCTTGAAGGTTCAGTTTATACTCTCTGTACATGTCAGAGCAGCGGATATTTGACACTAACATTGGAGCCCACAGTTTCACTTTAAACTCTCTGGCCTTGACTGCAGCTACACAGTGTCATTAGCTCATCTCATTAGCATACAAGCAGCACAATCAGAGTCGCACTCGGAGTGAGACAGGAGCTCAGTGGCGTGGTTTGTGTTTCTTCGAGTCTCAAGTGTTAACCCTATCAAAACAACCCCTGATCAATCACTAGCGCACATCTTTTGATCATCTAAATGGCATTTAGATGTAATGACTACCCCGGTCCTTGTTTGGTCCCTACCGAATCATTAGAAATTTGTTCTAACGAAAGCCGGCTGCTTTCTGCTCCTCAGTCTGGAAGTCTTTCCCCTGGAGGCGTTGCAGCTGACGAGCTATTAGTGCTAATTACAGCTCTGCTTCATTTAGAAACCTCTCATTTAGACGTTGCCACCACTCTTCACCTCCAGCAACTCCGAGTTCTGGAATAAGTGAGGAAATGTATGAGCTGGGAGCAGGCAGTGATTTTCTTTCCTTTCTTCAAATTTTTGTGTTTCAGATTAAAACACCTCTGCAGTCTTTGAAGTGCTACTGAAGTGACACTGTGAAATTTTTTACTTTAGCTCCTGTGCCAAACATGTTTGGTGTGCCGACTCTTTTTGCATGGGAGGAAAACAAAGAGGAATTTAAATGGTGAGTATGACGCACAGGGAGGTGATGGCTTGATTTCACCGTCTCAGAAGGAACTTGGTGTGTTTTTTTAAAAAGCCCTTAATGCAGCCAATGACCCATTTTATGCAACTGGATCCTTTGAATCTTTTTGCCGTTTGTTGTATGCATGCCCAAGCTTTTTAGCAGAGATTTCAAAGTTGCAAAAAGAAGTCATTATTTCTTCATCTCAGTCATCCAGACAGAATGAGGACACAACGATTCTGTATTTAAATAACTAAGATGATGTCTAGAAAATGTTCATTTTTTAGACTGTAGGTTTTACAACAGCAGCCAACAGCAACAGACTCTAAAGATCTTCAGACTGAATAAAAGCAGGCACAAAGTCTCCATAATTCTGCAGCTGTAACTCATTACATCCATCTCAACGGTCAAAATGCTTTGAAATGATTCATTTAAAATTTTTGATGATTTCTTTGGTATTTCTGTTTGTGTTTTGGCTCACCATTTCTTCTCTTTTTATTGTTTTAATGTCTCTATTTTCATCCATCCACCTATTATCTACACCACTTCTCCCTTTCGGGGTCGCAGGGAACTGGAGCCTATCCCAGCTGACATTGGGCGAGAGGCAGGGTACACCCTGAACCAGTTGCCAGCCAATCACAGGGTCACACAGAGAGACAACCATTCACACTCACACTTAAGGGCAATTTGGAGTCATCAATTAACTTAATGGGCATGTTTTTGGTCTGTGGGAGGAAGCTGGAGAGCCCAGAGAGAAACCCCCCATGGACATGCAAATTCCACACAGAAAGGCCCAGCCTGACCCGGGAATTGGCTTTCTTGCTGTGAGGCACGTGCACTACCCGCTGCACTACTGTGCCTCCCTAGTTTCTTTTATATTTTATTCTAATGTGTTATTCATTTTCTTAAATAAACCTGCCTTGTCTGCCTAAATTCATACTTGTATATGGGTCAAGTGGTCCCAAAATTCTATCTATAATTTTTTAGGCATTTGTGAGTAATTTGTTTAGATTTCTAATTTAAAAAAACACATACAGTAATGCGTGGGTGTTAAAATGGATCTGTTCAATACTGAGGTTCAGTTTACATCCACTTAATTACAGTCTATTTGTGGCTACAACGGAAAATGGTATCTCTGAAAAATGTGTGCAGGGCCTGACGTTCAAACTGACCCAGTGGCAATTGACAGGCTCTGGGCCAGCTGATTACACACTGATATTTTTATTATTTTTGAAGTTGGGTTGTATCAGCTACTTCCCATCAGTCAGTGAAGTGGCCCCCAGCAGTGCTGTACCTATAAGGAGAGTAAGCTCAGACTACTACTGCTGACAGCTACAGATATTGTATGTAAGTGACAACGAGTCATGTAACTATGTTTCCTGGGCGTCGGTGGTGCAGTCTGACCACTTGATTGGTAATCAGAAGGTTGCAGGTTCAAGCCCAGCTCTGGCTGTCACATGGCGATGTGTCCTTGGGCAAGACCCTTAACCCCAATTTGCCCCCACTGCTGCGTCGGTGATGTGTAAATGGGATTGAAAGGGCTGAATGTGTTAGCTGATACTGATGAAAAACTGATATAATTACTCCAACTATCAGTGAGGGGCTGTGAGAGTGAATGGGTGTGAATGTGTAGATGTGACCTGCAGTGTAAAGCAGCTTTGAGTTGTCGAAGAATAGAAAAGTGCTATATAAGCTGAAGTCCATGGTGTTGGTCAAATGTATGATTGGGTTAACAATTTCAGAGCACTTTATTTTTCCTCCAGGAAGTCTCTGTGTTTGGCACTATTTTATGATGCAGCAAACCACTACATGTTCCTCCACCTGTGTGTATTGATTTCACTAATCTGCTGTTTGGCTTGATGGACTCAGAGAAAGAACAATGACCGAGGAAACTAATACTGAACCAAATATGAGTGATTTTGATTTAAGAGATGATGACGTTCCTTTTACTGTGGATGCAAGGGGTTATTTTAATGAACCAGAGTGTACAGATGAAGAAATTCTTCAGAATAAGATTCAACAGGTAGAATCAATGCTCACAGGCGGAAGAACACCTCGCCATTTGCTGCATCGTAAAATAGTGCCAAACAGAGACTTCCTGGAGGAAAAATAAAGCACTCTGAAATGTGTCACCCAATTGTGCATTTGACCCAACATAACATTGTGGCTCGTTTTTACATTAAACTCACACAATTACAAGAAATAACTGAACCTGTCAACAGCAGTGTACCTTACACAAAGGGGCAGCGCTGCAGCGAAGCCTTTCAGCTGCTTCACTGACACAATCAATTAATAAAAATAAAATTCTTCTCAAAGGCCACTAATTGGGCAGTGCCTCTTCAGACTGATCACATGTTTAGTTTGAAACTGTAATAGGGGGGTGCTGGTTTGGCAGAGTGGTAAGCAACCAGGCATGACCCATATACATGTTTCTGATGGCCCAGGCCAGTTTGCAGAGTCTCCTCCCCTTCTCTCTCTCTCACCACCCTTCACAAGCCTATCCACTGTCTTTGTCTCCTGTCAATAACGGCCCAAAAATAACCTTAAAAAAGAAAACAAACTGTTATAAATGGATCCACCTGATTACAGACATGGAACCAGGTGGATCCACCTGCACTGCAAGGTTAAAATTACACACAGAACAGCTTCAAACTGGTGTTATTTCCTTGTTAGTACCACACACTGGGGCATTAAAGCTAATTGTGACTGTGATTTCAGGAAACATCAGAAGATCTGCCAAAACAGATGAAAAGACATGAAATGTTGGCACCGTGTGGCGCCCTCGGCATCAAACACAGTGATGTAATGTGATACAATCCATCAGTGACACAGCGAAAATTCTTTGAGCGTATGTTTCAGGCCTGATTAGTGTGACAGGAGGAAAAGACTGAATAATCCAGCCTCTTTGGGTAGCATTGAGGGCTAAGGAGGCTCAATGACAGATGTTCATCAAAGAAAATTAGGAATGAAGAGAGCACCATGAGCAGTCAGTGTCTGGCTGGGAAATGACTGGGTTATTTCTCCAAAAGGAAGTTTGTTCCACTTTTCCAAAAGTGGCAAAAACAACGATAAATATTTCAGAGTGAGGAATAAACAAGTCAAGGATTAATATTTATGCTCCTAAGGGCGCGTGAGTTGTTTTCGGGGTTCCTTTGAAATATTTGATCCCAGTCACTGCTGAGAGCTCAGTGCCAACAAAGCATTAATGAACAGATTTAGTTCATAATTGATCACAGTTATGAATACACTGGCATGCGACACAAATGTGGCATGAATGGTGGCTCGCTCTACTGATATTGTCACTAATTATCCTCTGAGATCAGAGATATTGTGAAGCTTCAAATCAAACTTTCAAGGAACAGTGATGACGTTCTGGGTTGTTGCAAACAGAAAACAGAAACTGAGACAACAGATGGACGGACGTGATTTTGGCGGACGTGAATCACTGATACATCAACATCAACGATTTCAAAACCAATCAAAGCATCACAGTCTAAAGGAATTCAGGTTTATCCACTGGACACTTCATTAAATTTATTTATTTGTTGTTGTTAAATAAACCGTAAACTCTGGAACAGAAGCTGCACAAATCTATGCTCTAACATCACAATATGTGCACCAGACTAGCAGTTCCACCTGCTGAGGGGCAGAGAGCAACATCTGCTAACTGAAATAATGAGCAAGAAACAGGGAAACGATTTAATTCACCTGAAAAGTGTTGTGTTTTTAGTCATTTTCAGTAGGCCTAATTGTTTTTGTTGATGTTCATCAGTAGAAATGTAGATTCTAAGATGACATTTGTTTAAAACTGACTGAGAGAAACTTTTGGTGCCTTTAAGTTCCATTTTTAAAGCAGCATATATGAGCCTTAGCAAGTGTTTCTCAAATAGTGGGGTGCAGTCCTAAAGGGGGCATGACCATGGGCCAAGGGAGAAGGACTTGTCAGGGTAGGTGAGTGACCAAATTTGGGAACTGCCCCCTGGAACTTTGATTGACCACCCCAGGTGCCAAACCCAAATTCTGCACTGAGATTGGTGGAAATTATGTAAAAATCAATGTGGGCTGTATGACAACTGGCTCCTTTTGGGTTAATTTGGTTAATGTTTTTATGTTTGTATGTTTTTGTTTTTGTTTCTTTTACAGTTTTTAACAAGACAGAACATCACAACAATTAAAAGGATATTAAACCATGTGCGGCTCAGAAATGCCTTAAATCTTAAAAATGTGTTATTCCGACACTCAGTCTTTATCTCGTCATTGCAACAGAAACACCTTCCATTTCTCCCACTTCTTCTGGCATTGTTCCTCTGGGATTATGCTGCTTAAAGTGAAACTTTTTACTTTTGTTACTTTTTTGAATTGTGACTCTAGGCTCCAACCGTTTATTCGAGTCTCCAACAAAAAAGTATGTGAGTTACCACCTTGTTGTTTTTGTCTTTTTTTTTAAACTATAGTGTGAGGTTAGAATATGAATTATTATACATGGAGAAAATGGAGAAACTGGTATTTGCAGCTTTTGATGTGTTTGGACAGTCAGATTTTTGCCCCCCAGGGACTTTGCCTGACAGAAAGTAATTGGGGACAAGTAACATAAGCCATGGGTGAAGCCCTCTAGTGACTATTACTCTCTGTTTATCCAAAACAAGACTGGTGTAAAGTACATATGAGCCACTTCCTAGAACAAACTCTCGCCAAAACAAGTTGGAAGTGGAGTAAAAATATCCTTTCTATTGAGAAGTGCTTTCACTGTTGTTATTTATTTTTCATTTAATAAAGAAACGTGATCCAAATCTGATAAAACTGGTACTGAAGCTGTTAGCATCTATGCTAATTTCTGTAGGAACAGTCACTTCCTGCCGTCATCTCACTTGTAGCTTGGTGAGATGGATCTGCCTGATTACAGACATTGAGTCACATGGATCCAATCGCACTGCAAGGTTACATTTAAACTGCCAATGGTGAACATGATCAAATAATAATGACAAAAAACTTGACACTTTTCATCAGAATTAGAGGTATTTGACAGCTGCCTTCTTACTAATTGCTGTTTGCTGTTGACAGTCTGTGTTTTTGCCTTTAAGTGGTTAGTGATTGTACGCAAGTTATCGTTATTGTATACCTTTATTGGTGTTTTACAAAAAAATTTTGCTTTCACTTTTACTTGTGTACTTCATTGAGAAGTTTTGTAATTACATATAATTTGCATAGCATCTGCACACTAAGAAAAAAATCGTCACAAGACAAGAATTTGCACTGGCATTACAAAATTGGATTAAGATGGGGTCAGAATTTGGTGCTAACATCATGAAAGTTTGGATCCATCGTGCCTTGTGCTAGCAGCTCAGGCTGATGGTGTGATTAAAGATTCAACATTCAAGATTTCTTTATTGTCATTCAACCAACAGTTCACAGTAGACGAAATTACGTTGCACCTGGCTCAAGACACTTAGAACAGAATAACTAATATTTACATAATACGAAGAATTGTATGTACAATGAGGTAGTCTGAAATGTTCAAGTCGTAGAATTGAGCTTTAGTGCAGTATAGCAAAACATGATTTAAAGAACAGTGTAAATTCCAATGTAGTGCAAATAAAAATAGTGATAGTAAAAAGGATATTTTCTTGCCACACTTTGAGCCCCATCGGACCACCTGAGCATCGTTTCAATGCCACTGCCTGCCAGAGCATTATTGCTGACCATGCTCATCCATTTATGACCACAGTGCACCCATCTTCTGATGTTAACTTCCACCAAGATAATGTGCAATATCAAAAAGCCAAAATTATCTCAAGTTGTAGCCTCTTAACATGACAATGAGTTAACTGTGATAAAGAGGCCTCCACAGTCGCCAGATCTCAATCTAATAGAGCACTTTTGGGATGTGCCATGAAGAATTAAGGCGGTCTTGAATGCCAAAGGGATTCAAACCCAGAACTGGTAAGGTGTGCCTAATAGAAATGTCTGAATGTTTCTGGCTGTGTGTATATACTTAAAGAACAGTGAGAGTGAATTTCTATAGAAGTTTGCTGCACCACAGTTTCAGACATACAGCTGTTGCAGTGTTACAGAAAGAAAACATATAAATTACTGTGAATGTCTTATTGTTGTTGCCAGCGAGTTTGTACCCAGCATTTAATCTGAACTGGAGAAAACACAGCAAAACACTCCTCCAATTACTATTTAATTTACAAGACTGATTGAAGCAATACAAGCTTAGCAAGCCAAACATTTTACTGCTGACATTCGGAGTCACGCATCATTTGTACACTTTAGAAGTAGAGCTGCTTCTCTGTAATTTTGCTCTGTAGTTTCAAATGGATGAGTAACAATATATTTCAAGAACAGAGCCACAAAATGGTTACGGCTAAGACTGAGCTTGTGTCATAAATTCGGCTGCTTCGCCTTCTATCTTGGAGAGTTGACATCAAATGTAGTGTGGTAGTTTTGCCTCATCGCTCTGACAGCGCCGCAGTCACAAAGACACAGCCGATAAACATCCTCCCCAGAGTGTCAGCTGCTGACAGGGTGAGGAAAACTTCCAGGAGGACAAATCTGGCAGCAAGTTAACCTCACAATCGGGAGCTCTTATCTTCACCCAATAGACATAAGAAGAGCAGGATACTTAATTACAAAAACACCAAATTAGGAAGGCATCAAGCACGACAACATTCATTACTGTGCCTCTAGAAAAGGTCTGTATTGAGGTTGATATGAGACAACAAGCAAAAATGTAAACGTTTAACAATATGGCCACAATCCTGAGAGACATTTGGATGTTTTTACCCTTAGAGTGTGCTTGTTTTGGTCCAGATCATGGATCATTCTGCTATAATTTGCAGTTTGGGCTGTGTACATGAAGATAATTAAAAGCAGGCCTCCCTGCAGGCACATTTGATCCTCTGCAGATGATCCAGAATGCAGCAGCATGTCTGGTCAGCATGAGGTTAAAGACCAGACATGTTCCTACATGGTTCCTACACACTCAAAAAAAATAAATATACAAATTCAGGATCTTTAAGACTTGTCAGGACAAAATCTATGATTTTTTTTCACCACAGAGCAAAATGCAATCAACACAGTAGTTGTATACTGTCATGATCATGGAAGATACAATATATAGAATAATGTAGAACTCATTATTTCTATCTTTATCTTTTTTTAAACGAATAACAAAATTCTGTGTTTTTTATGTATTCTCGTAGAGCACTTATCTCACCTCAAATATTTCCTAAACTTTTTGAAGAGAAACTGTCTCCACCACGACAGATGCAGATCATTTATCATTGCCACAAAACATGTAATCATACATTTGAGATTACTGCACAGGTCAGCGGGTCCTACTGTGTAATTCTGCTATTCTTTTGCTGCATTCTTTCAATATTTTGTGCTGCTTACTTTAATGGACCACACTTGCTCTCTGGTGGTCGTTCTGTCGCTTAAATTCCTCCTGTATTGTGTCACTTACCCCCTGAACCCCTGATCTGTTGTCTCCCAAAACCACTTTAACAGTTTACTTCTCTTTCAAAATTCGGGATCCTTAACTCCATAAGTTTCACTCCCAAACAGCAAACCATTATTGCATTGTTTTGTGGATTAATTAAAACAAACAAAAAAAAAGCTACTAAAAGTGGACCTCCTGATTCACCTTGCGATCTAGGAGGCCCTTTAAAACATATTTCTCTACCATTAACACCAAACTAAAATGCTGGTTTGTGCTTCAGATCTCATGCAGTGAAGGTCTTACTGAAAAGAGTCACATATAAACATAGACCTTGGTCTGAACTTTGCCTTCACATCAACAACACAATGTTAAAACTCACCTGCGTCCCACAGAGCTCCCGTTCCTGTGTACGCAGATCACATCCCTGGTCTGGTATCCCACCTGGATGTCCCAGAATGGACTCTCTTGCCGGTTAAGACGATTCCTGGTTCTTTTCTTCTGGATAAGCTCCCTTGTCTCTGGGTCTTTCACCCCTGCTCTCTCCCTGAGCCCCTGGCCTTTACCTCTCCTCCGCTTGACTTGTCGTTCTGTCCGAGTCTGTGGAAGAGCACAGGGCTCCCACGGTCCGATTCTGAGGCTGTACATCCCCTCTGGACCCGTGCAAGGCCCCAGTTTACAAGACTGAAATTCAGTGAGGTTCGGACAAACTGAACCCCCAAAAAGTGGAGGCACCATGACGCTTCGAACCCTGTTCCTGAGGCCTGTTCCACATGTTTTTGAGCAGGATGTCCATGGGGAGTACTCAGACACCACACAGTCCTGAGGGCATGGGATCAAACATGCCTGCTCCAGGCGAGGTTTGGGCTCAAAGTATTCACAGATGGCATCCTCCGCTGGGGACCCGTCTGAGTTGAGAACGCAGCCCACCTCCCGGGTCTGAATGCCCTCTTCGCCCCCGCTGCATGTGAAAGGGCGCAGGGCCCCAAAGGTCCTTCCTGAAACTGGCAGGCACTCATTCCAAGTGCCCAGTTTCCAGTCATAAAGGTCCTTGTGCCAGTCGCACACTCGGAAACAGTTCCTCTGATTGGACGGTCGCTGGCTCTGGTCACAGTTGGTGTGTAGCGTTGTCCAGCCATCCACATGGGCACACCAGACTGCCCGGCTCTGGCTGCCACCTGGGCCACAGTCGCTGCCCATGCACCGCCCCCATGGACCTGAGAAACAGATGAACAAGCACAAATTATAATGGGACACAACAGATATACAACCCTAAGAAGGATGTGATGTTCTGGAAAAAACCTGTGAGGAAGATTGCATTATCTCACATTAACTGTTTAGATTAAGATAAAATATGGTCCAATCTTATTTCGAGGTGGGCATCATGTTCATTTTGAAGATATACTGATGTGTATATTTTCAAACAAACTGACAGTAAGGACGTTTTTGTTGTGTTGACAAAGTGTGTGTGGAGGCTAATTGAAAAAAAAAAAAAAAGGATAACTCCATAACTGAATGCTACGTGAGCAACAAAGTCAGGCTAATTACACTGAATTATATGTGAGTGTCCTAACTGCTGACATGTAGTGCAATGTTTTTGCCTCAATTCCCCATCTCTATTTTTTCTCCATTATGCATGATGCTGTGTACGAGGAGAGAGGCAAAAGCTTTGGAAGAGATGCAGGAGGAAGTTTTTTTGGTTTTCTCTGGCTTGTCTCACTCGGCAAAGCCTCTTTATCTGTTTGACATGGCAGAGATAGCGAAGCATTCTTGTATTTCAGTGAGGGAAATGATTTACTTTCACATCAACTTTCTTTGGCTCAATACAAAGCACTTGGCCTCCATTTCTCTAACTATACAGTAAAAGCACCTGAAGTACCGTTTAGAGGGGAAACATAGGGCATGAAGTTACTCTTTTAAAGTATTCAGTTCAGACTGACAGACAGACAGATGCGTCACGACATCAAAAACACACAGTCAGGACACACTGTAAGGCTAAGTGTATCAGAAAGAACAGCAATATGCTTTTTTGCTCACAAGACAACTTGTTTAAAATGTTAAATCTGATTGTGGAATTATAATTTATTCATTTCATTTAATGCAGAATCGATTGTATTATTAGTATATGGGATGCCTGGATCAGTTTTTCAGCTGGCAATACAGTTCAATCATGCATATCTAAAGTAAAATTGGATGATACCTCTAATTATTTTGCCGTGGTAACCTGCTTGTTACCACAGCAAGAAATGAAACAAAGAAAGGAATTACTCAAAGAAAAAGAAAAAAATCCATAACACCCAGATTTTGGAGTGCTTCACAATCAAAAGTGGATATAATATTTGGCAGAAATAATAAAGCATTTTGTTGATGTGAACAGCTGAGGTCAGATGATATCACTGTCACTCACCAGTGAAATTTTTAGTTATTGTCAAAGATTCATAAAAGGTCTGAGTTCTTCTTCCACTCTTTTGAAGTTTTGTAATCATTTTCTCAGTTTGGCCACATTTTAAGAAGAGGAAATTTTATTATATTTGACTTAAATTTAGTAATAAAGGCCTTTTGTCCATTGTTTCAAATGGAACAGAGGGCAGCAACAACAGATTTCATCTAACGTAATAACTTACCAGTGAGGGCTGGGCTTGATAAGGAATCAGTTCCAGTAAAGTTTGAGACTTAAGGGTCAGATGTGGACAGATGTGCAGTGAGATTTCTTGCTAAGGTACAAGCAGCCTTATTCAGGCCTCTGAAGGCTAATTTGCCTTTGTGTGGATATTTTTTTAATTGAATATAAGAGAAAACATATGGAAAGTTTACAACCAGTTTATAGAGTTTTAACCTTGCAGTGCAGTTGAACCTGCCTAATTCAATGTCTGTAATCAGGCAGATACATCTTGCCAAGCTCCAATCTGCAATGACTGGGCTCTGCCAAAAGTAGCAGAGCTAAGTCACTGTCCTTTTAAGCAATAAGAGAGATGCTAACAGCCTCAGTAACAGTTTTAGCAGATCAGGACCACATTTCTTGATTAAATGAAAAACAAACAACAGAACTGAAAGCACATATTGACAGAAAGGATGTTTTTGCTCCATGTCTGACTTGTTTAAGTGACAGTTCGTTCTATGAAGTGGCTCACGTTTTGTACTTTACATTGCAGCAGTAGCACCTGCCTACTACATTATCTCACTGGCCTGTAATGAGTGTGATTGACGGAACAATCGCCCAATTACCTGCTGGATATGTTTTTGCAAGGCTCTGCCCATTCCCAAGCACTTCCCGTGTGCGGTTGCCCAGGTGGACTAGTGAAATACATCGAGCAGCCCATCTGGTGTGTCAAGTTAGAGTTTAGGAGTTCGTAATGTTTGATAATTAAAAACAAAAACTGGGTGTCTAAGACTCTTTTTTCGCCATGCTAAAGTCAATTGAAAGTTTATGATTATGGTGTTGCACAACCGTTTGTTATTTCATTACATAAAAATGTTTATTGTGTATAGCCTTTCAGTGATAACTTTTTGAGTTATGATCAATGGTCCATGTCACCTTATTTGGTCCTCAACTTACCAGAATGCTGACGTTAAAAGTTGTTAAGTTTATCATTATCAATCATAAAAAGTATTATATGAGTGGGATTTGATTGACTGCTCAGAGTTGACAAACATCTTTTCAAATCTTGAGTGTCAATTTCTGGTAATCAGTGATTCAATGTAAAATCTCTGCTGTGCCTGTAAAAGAAGAAATCCTTGTTATATAATAATCTTTTATTCCGACACTTCAAACAATCTAACACTAAAGAAAGCTGTTCTGTGTTTACTTGAACTGTTGTTGCAAAGTGAGGATAAGCAAATAATGCATCTTCAAGGATGACAGAGTCGATTCGCAAACTCCCCTAATGTTGTCCTTGATGTAAAATGTGTTGAAAAGCTGCTGGCAACTCGCAGCAGATGATGTGTGAGTGCAGAAAAAGCGTCATATTCAATAAAAATAACCTGTCACCTTGTTTTGTGCTGCACTCGAGTCAGACAACTCTCACAGTGTGATAAAAAATACTGCCTGAGTGTGGCAGAGGGAGGGGAGGGATGAATAGGCAATACACACACAAAGTGATCAAAACAGTGTCTGAAAGCCAATTTACAGTAATCGGAGGCATTTATCAAACTCTATTGGCAGCCTGCAGGAACGGCCACATGCATCAATAAAACACATTTGTCGAGACACAAGTCGCTGGCAAAGCTCGCTCTTAGCCTCTCATGCTAATTGAAGTAGAGACCCAACAAACAGTCCTCAAACAAGAGTAAGCAGACTCGTATAATCATCCATCATTATACATAACCAAACATTTGTTATAATTAGAGTAAGAATATCAATACTTGGCAGGAGTACAGATTATTGCAGCCATTTTAAAGGATAAAGCTGAGCTAATTTCATACAGCTCTTTTTTTATTTTGCTGTCAGCAGGGCTAACAATGAATCCATCCTGTTGTCTGAGAGCTACATTGTCTGTAATTCCAAAGCCTGACGTAATTTGTTCCTATGGGCCATAGAGCTCCATTGTGGCCCAAAAAACTATTTATAACACATCAATGGAACCAGTGTTGAACTGATTGGCATGTTCTTTCACTGCAATGAACACAAGCATTGTAGTATACGGAGAACAAATCCCACATAAACTTCTGCTGAGAATCTAGCTGTGCAGCAAGAATCTTCAGCTGAAAATAGTCCCCATTTACACGCTTTTCACTATTTCAGACTCGTGCCATAACCACACAATGCTGTTTTTGAAAAAGCTACAATACCTCAGAGAAAAATGGAAGTAAAGATTTTTGAAACAGCTTTGAAGCATTTATGAGGAACCCACAGCTTTGTGGGTTTTGGCTGTGGTCCACCAGTTTACAGGGGAGGTCAGGGTTCAACATGATGTTGTACATAGGTATGATATCATGGTCTTTGGTTGTCAGTCCTCCTGTTGGTTGTTTTTCACAAATCCCCCCACTGACTCAAGGGTGGCCTGATGAAATTTAGATCATCAAAAGTCAAAGATCATGGGGTTTTGTATTTACCCCTTGCTTATGCTCACAAAATTTTACCAAGACTTAAAGATATTTTATACAAAGTCTGCCAAAATGTATTGTGCAGCTTAAAAGTCAAGGTCATAGAGTCTCATGTTTATCCCTCATTCGTGCACTAAATATCCTGAAAACACTTACAGAGAAATTAGGAGCCCAGATTCTTCTTGCCCTGTAGTGCGTTGTAGTGCGTCTCAATAATGCTTTCATTCATACTTTGCATAAATTACCCTGACTGACAACACACTGCTATGATTCCAAAGGGGAAAGGTCAAGGTCAACGTTGCTGAGCCTTGTGTCCATCCCCTCACAGTGTATGTTGTATCTCATGAATGCCTTGACAGATTTTACCTGAAATTTGCTCAAATGTCCACTCTAACTGATGGATTAACTTAACCTGACACACCGGATGGACTTTTCGATATATTTTAGGGATGCACAATATTGGATTTTTGTAGATATCCAATGCATTGAATTAAGTTGAATTGAATTGAATTTGAATTTATTTCAAACATGTATGCAAAGAAATAAAAGTAGAAAAATGCCATTCACATGCAAAGAAAAAAAAATAATGTAATTATACACGTTCGAAAAGAAGAAGGAAGAAGTAAATACTTGAGTTCCCACCCCTTATAACTGTTACTCATGGGTCTTATAAAAATAAATTCTGCTATTAATGCAAATATATTATACATATGTACATTACCAAACATATAATATATATGAATATGTTTATCTACATATACACAACAAATATACATAATATATAATTAATACACATATACTGACATATAACATACGTTGATATTTCAAAACTTATCATAGCCGATACCGACATTTTTTAGCAAGACTATGACGGACCTCGTCTAGTAAAATTGACCTGTTGCTCGTTCTGACAGTGCATTCGTGTTAGAAATAGATGTGGACCAAGAAAAACAACATTTCATTCTCTAATAAAAGACACCATTGCTATTGAAATGTTAAGGTTCAGTAATAATAGTGTGAAGCATTAAATCCAAACAGATGAGGACATTTATTCTAATGTCCTCATCTGTTGTTTCCAACTGCTATACTGTGTATAAGAGCAACTGAAACAACCGAATTTCTCCTTGGGGATTAATAAAGTATTTCTGATTCTGATTCTGATTCTGATAACAGCTAATATATGTGATATATATGGCTAGCATGTATGGCCAAAATGTTGGCTGTAAATCTCAGCAGATATTTTGACATCTGCAGATACCAGTATTCCACTTTTTAAGCTAAAATCTCTTGATGTCGATATCATGTCAATAATATTGTGCATCCCTAATTTATTTCACTAGTCCATCTGGGCAACAGCCCATAGAAAATGTTTGGGAATGAGCAGCTTTCAAAAGCATATCCAGTAGGTGACTGGGCGATTAATCTGTCAATCACATTCTTTAAGAGCCAGTTAGATAATGTTGTAGGCGGGCACTACTGTCGCGGGGTAAATTTAAAAAACAAAAGCCACATCTTAGGACAAACTGTCACCAAAACATGTTGGAAGTGGAGCGAAAATACCTTCTTTATCGAGAAATACTTTCATTGTTGATATTTTTTTTTCATTTTATAGAGAAATAATGATCAGATCTGATAAAACTGCTATTAAAGCTGTTAGCATCCAAGCTAACCTCTGTACAAGCAGTCACTTCCTGCAGTCATCCCACTCTTTAAAGGACACTGATTGGGCGGTGCCCCTGAGACAAGCACAATCGTTTGAGTTGGCAAGATGGATCTGACGGATTACAGACAGTGAATCAGGCTGATCCAGCCTCACTGCAGGGTAAGGATTTATTTATTATTTCATCTTGGAAAATCTGAAATGGATTTTTTGGGGGTCAAATATTTAGTTCTTAAGTTCATCCTTAAAATGTTATCTTGATTTTTAAGAACTTGAATTTCTGTCAGAGTTTACACAAACGTCCTCTCTGACTGAAAATACCAACTGAGCTTTTTCTAAAGGGTTACCGTGGACCCCTAGAAAAGACAGAATATAAAATGTTTACTCAAAAAAGGTGTTAACCTTTCTTTTGGTGGCAATAACAAACATTTTTTGTAGCACCTGCACTTCCTTGCAAAACAGCAGTTTTCAGATACAGCCCTGACGTCCTTTATTGTTATATTTATCATCAACCCTCACAGTGCACTGCTGATTTACAGTACTGTGTTTGTTTTATGTTATTTATATTTCCTCTATGAGTGCCTTTGGGATATTAAAAAGTATGAGTTCAAAAACACATATCCTCCCTGCTTACTTGGCTTAAAAAAGACTTTTCTGTGTGCTATAAATACAGCACACTGGTATCTGCACACTCTTTTATTATTATGGAGCTTTTGGTCACACTTCTCCTGCTTTGCTCTCTTCAATTTATGACTAAAGCTTGTGTGAATTCTCATTTTGTTTCCTCCACAAAGAAAACTTGACACCATGAAAACTGTCTGCACTGAGTCAGCCGGTGTTCTCAGTGACATGAATAAAACACTAATTTCTAGCGTCTGCCTGAACTCAGCCTCTGTTTTCCTAAAGCTGTTGATGCTCCACGGGAGAAGAAATCAGAGTAATTGGGCAGCACCACTCCCCACCTCACATTAACTTCCGAGGTAATTGATTACATTAGCGTGTGGCCTGAGGCTGATTGGACCCTTTGTGGACGACGGGTGGTCAGTATGGGGGTAAGCGCATGTTGACCCACATCCCCGCAGAGGTAGAAACCATGCCTGGGTGGAAATTTGGAGCAGAGATTTGGTAATGACTGTTTCTGATAAGGCTGCTTGTTGTCTTGTTTCTCATCTGAGCTGCTGATAAATTGACAGGAACTGTCTTCGGTCATGATGCTGTGCTTAAAGGAGCCTCAAAGCTTTTTTTAAAAGGTTTAATCCTTTACTTATCAAAACACTCCATCATTGTCCAAATGAGTGTGATTTTTAGATTTCTGGGCTTTTAAATCACAATTTTCTTCTGTTTGCTACTTTTGAGACACTTCGGTGTTTGAAAAAAAAAACTCAAAATAAAAAAAAAAGTTCTAAGTTTCAAGTGTTTTGTGATGTCCTTTTTAGTCCGGATAATAAAAGAGAGGAATAAGAAGTTCTGCCTTCACAGCACAAACCAGAACTGGCTGATGTGGACCACAAATCATGTCTCAGTTTGATTTTTTTAATGTATATATGGCCAAACAATATATGATTAAAAAAAAAAAAAAAAAACCCTCACCAGCCAATTTCCCAGAAATTCCTGCTCAACTGCTTGTCAATGCAATAGTTAATCAGCAATTACATGGCAACAACTCAGTGCATTTACGCAACACATGGTCAAGACAACCTGCTGAAATTCAAACCGAGTACCAGATTGGGGAAGAAAGGGGATTTAAGTGACTTGAATGTGGCATTATTGCTGGAGCCAAGCATCTCCAAGTTAAACATGGTCCAAAAAAGAGAAATATCCAATGAGCTGCAGTTCTCTGGGCAAAAAATCTTGAAGAAGATAGGCTACAAAAGCAGAAGACCACACTGGGTGGCACTCCTGTCAACAAAGAACAGGGGACTGAGACTACAGTTTACACTGGCTGACCAAATTATCCCAACAGATCAGTGGAAAAATGTTGCCAGGTCTGATGAGGGTCAAAAATGGTCATGAACGACAGTAAAGCATGGATCCATCCTGGCTTGAATCAAGGATTCAGGGTGTAGCTGGTGGTGTAATGGTGTGGGGAATATTTTCTTGGCACCTTGGGCCCCTTAGTACCAACCGAGCATTGTTTGAACACTACAGCCCTCCTGAGTATTGTTGCTGACCATGTCCATACCTTCAAAACCACAGTGCACCCATCTTCTGATTGGCTACTTCCAGCAGAAACAAGACACTTCACTAGACACTTCACAAGCCCAGATCATCTCAAACTGGGTTGAATAAAGGCAGTTCTGAAGGCAAAGGAGGGTCAAACCTGGTTTCATGTACTAGGCATACCTAATTAAGTGGCCCATGAGTATATTTATAAAAGACAACAGAGTGTTGGGAACCTAAACATCTTCTGGTCTCATTTCAATGGAGACAAAGATAATAAATAAGTCAATAGTCTATTTTGAAGTGCAAACTAAAAATAATAGTTCCACATGTAAAGACATATAACACCAACAACAGCTTGTTGAACATAACCCACACTGATTTTAACATAAATACCAAGGAGGGTCGCAGCCTGCCTGGGAAGGGGCATGTCCATATACTGGAGACAGGGGCCCCATGTCAGAGGTGGGATTTATGGAAAAATCTGTGTGGGCAGTGTAACAACAGGCTTCTGTTGTTGTTTGTTGTTTCTGTTTTTTCCCCTAAAAAATGTGGAAAATTTTATTTTGGTAGAACTTTAAATTGTGACTCTGACCTTGAGTCTTGGGCTAGAATTTGAATTATAATGTATGTGGATATGGGCGAGAGGCGGGGTACACCCTGAACCAGTCACCAGCCAATCGCAGGGCCACATAGAGACAATCATTCATGCTCACATTCATACCTAAGAGCCATTTGGAGTCACCAGTCAACCTAATGAGCATGTTTTTGGTCTGTGGAAGGAAGCCGGAGTGCCCAGAGAGAACCCACATGTTCACGGGGAGAACATGCAAACTACAGACCTGAGGATCGAACCAGCAACCTTGCGGAGAGGCACGTGCACTACCTGCTGCACCACCATGCTGCCTTTATGTAGATATAAAAGGGCAAATAAATACGATTGGATTGTGTGTTTAAATGCTAAAACTAAATAGAAAAATTAGTATTTAAATGCTTGGATGTATTTAGAGAAATCTGAACTTTGACCTTTGAGCAACTTGTGGGTGGTGGGTTGGGCAGTGGCAGGAGGTGGGCAAATCAAAATATTGAAGGGAGCAATTAAATGAGAACCACTGCTTTATACTCAGCATGAGGCCTGGCATTCTTACCTTTTCATCAACTTTAATAAAGACTACATTTGTTAAAGTACCACCATGCTAACCTCTATCATATTTAAAATATGTATTCATAATTCTTAAACTTTCCCAGCCCTAGAACAAAGAGATGAAATCAGAGCTGATATAAAGTTTCCAGGTGGAAGAATAAAGCGCAGTGAGGAGGATTTATCTTCTGAAACCTAAAACTAAGTCAAATCAGATAGATCCTCTGCTCCTGAAATAAAATACCTCCCACCCAAATCTAATCCATTCTGATAGAAGTTCTCAAAGACTGGGCTCTCACAATCAAACTCCTCCAGCTCAGGATGTGGAATAAAACACGCTCTGAGGGAAGAAAGATCACAAAGCCTGTCCGTGCCTAACCTGTCTGGGCTTAACTTTCTCTTAAAGTTGAGGAGAACTGCTGCATTCTTTATCTTCTCTTCATTTGAATTCATCTCATCCTGCCTCTGATGTTCTTTATTACGGTCTCTTCATGTAAAACCGTTGTTGTTATATGAAACTTTCTCCTGAATGTGAATCAATGCACAGCCCTGATAGCCCACAGCTACCTCGTCAATATTACATGAAGCCCGACAGGACCATTTGGTATTCTGGAAACAAACTGTGTTTCACCTCCATCCATCACATGGTTAGCACAGGAAGTAATCACAGAGTTATCAACGAGTGTCATGCTGCTGTGCATCAGGGGGCCGTCTTACAGAAAACACTTATCAGAAGTCTTACATGAAGATAGGAGTCTCTCCAATTTGGTTTTACTGAAGCAAATCCCTTTTTATTGTTGGAATCCTATCTCACTGTGGTTTAGGAAAATGCTCAATCAAATGTTGCTTTTTAACTTTGTCAGTACCCCGGCAACCAGACAGGACAATTTTTCTTATCGCAGTATTCTGAATAACTTTGGAACCACTTTCTTTTTTTTTGGCCCCTGCATGGATAATAACGAGTATCCAACACTTTATGTGTTGGATAACACATAAAGTGTTGGATACACTTTATGTCAGGAGCGTCTAAACTATGGCCTAGGGAAAAACTGAGGCCAGCAGAGCACTTTCAGTTTCCCCAAAATAAGAATGAAATACGACCGACAATAAAACATGAGGCTGGTGCTTGAACGATGAATAAAAATGGAAACTGCAACTCAGATCATTTGCTATTGCTGTCTGATTTAAAATTGTCAACTGGTCTTAAGATTTTAACCGCTAGTGTATGTGTATTTTATATATTTTATATATTATTAATTAATTAATTTGTTTATTTTAATATGCAAGTTGTTTTTACTTTTTTCATTTTTGATATACTGTGTTCTTTTTTTACCTGTGTACTACAATTCAGTGCTACTGGAATCTTAATTTCCCTGAGGGAGTCTTCCCAAGGGGTCAATAAAGTTCTATGTAATTTCTAATCTAATCTAATCTAATGTTAATATGTGTGTCTATACTATGAAGGGTATGGCTTCGACTTGTTCTATTGTACAGTGTCTTGAGATAACACTTGCTGCGAATTGCTGCTACACAAATGAAGATTGATTTATTAAGTCCTTCACACAACAAATTCAAATTAAAAGCACGAGATAGTTAATATTTCTGAGGTGGTTTTAATTTGCCTTTTTATTCACATTAAAAGTGACCCATGTTTGTGTTGATTTTGCGTGTGTTCTGTGCAAAATCTTGTGAAAAAGAGACCCAAGCTTTGAAAAAATCGTACATAAAAATAGTTGTGTGTTCTGAGATGACTGATTCTTTCTTAGAAAATCACCTGCATTGTTCCCACCATTACCTAACTTCTTTGGTTGTTTAATCGGTTACTTCATGAATCAAACCTAGACAACAAACAGAATATTCCAGAACATCAATTCTGATGTGTCTAAAACTGCGAGCACAGACCTGTGGCCTGTGCAGTCTAAATATAAATTTAGTTTCTTTATTCCATAACAAAATCATATATCTTTCATCTGTTCATTACCATAAAGAAAAGTGTATTAAATTATATAAAGAAACGTTTACATTAATGTTAGATTAAATGTAAAATAAACTGAAGGTTTGCATCAATTCTTTTCAAAAAGCAAATTTATGGAAATTAAACATTTGAGATAAACCAATATTTATGTGAAGTGAAAGAGCTCTGTAAGGGTGCACCAAGTTAGTCCAAATCAAAGACATTTTCATTTACGGTAAAACTTCAATTATCAGCCCTGATTTTCATCAACTTCAATCGATGAAATGACCCTGTCTTTATTGTGACCATCTTTGATTCAGGATTGATCATTTATATTTTTAACACAAAACAAAAGACAGGCCATGGATTAAATTTCTAGATTAAAACTCATGCATAGCAATGATGTGAAAGACTGTTTCCAGCTATTATGTCATCATCATATCTTGCGTATGTGGGGCTCTTTATTTTTCATATATTGTTTTCAGTTTTCATGTATTTGGATAGGACAGTGCATATTAAGGAAAGTACAATGTTGTGGGAGCCCAGACAAAATGGATGTCCATGTGCCAGATTTAGCACAATGCTAATTTCCATCTGTAGTCCCAAACATAATTAAGCTGTAATTAAGAATTGCCCTCATTTGTTTAAACATGAAGTAATACCAGGCAGGTGAAACAGACAGGGCCTTGACTTGGCATTGGCTTTTGTTTTTACTTGTATTTTTACCGTAATCTGCTTCCATTCTTAAAATAACCTAATTTTTAATGAGCAAAAAATCATGAGTACTACAAATTGTTCATTCAAGACTCTCAAGGTCCAAGGTTGAGTGCTCAAAAGTGGTGCTTCATCATTCTATAACAAAAAAAGCTTTTGTTTTTACTCGGCATAGCAGCTGAGCACAGTATATTCAGTTATTTTTTCATTTCAAATTTGAGTTGATTTGATTCTGCCCTGATCTTCTCTATCTGTATCGAAACATTCCTTATTTGATGTTACACCTTCAGGTTCTTTGTTCTTTTCGGGAAGGTGAAAAAAATATAACAATTATGCTGTATTTTAGCAAACTGTATGTCCATATATAATCACAGGTGATTGGTGAGATTACCATGCTTGTGTTGACAATAGTATTTTGTTTGTAATATAGATGCAATTAGAAAAATTCTTGTCACATTTTGAAAACTGACTTCTCTGACAGTTCATCAGATAATCCACTTTAAAGTATGCATCTGGAACACTGAATACAGTGAATCTTTCCAGGCTGGGATCATGCTGCAGTTGGAGCATTTTCTCTGAAAAAGGCAAATTAAAAATTCATGCATGTCTGGAGCAGCATCCTATCAACGAGCCTGTGTTGGTGCTGCTGTCACCAGAGCTAAGTGAGAGAAGAGTAGCACAGCGTTCTTCCTTTTGCTACCTTACAGTCATTTAGGGTTATCACAATATGAGAATGCAAAGGCTCTGCTTTCTTTCTGCAGTCGATGCTCTGCACCAAGTTTGTCCCCCTTAGGCAATGGGCTTGAACCGGTAAATACAACACTGGTTGGGAGTAACACTGATGGGCCCTTGGGGGGGAATCAGTCATTTCAAGCAGCTACTTGTGCTGCAAACAAATTCCGTTGTACTTTGTTTTTCTCACATTAACCTTACTTCACTTATTATGTCATTTCTTTCTTGTCTTGACGGTTTCCTTAATAATTTAATATAAAATGGCTTTATGTTAATGAGCCATAGACCTTATCAATCATGGACAAAGTCTTGGTGGTGTCACCCGTCAGTTCCTCAAACAAACTTTTCTAGTCTCTTAACTACCATATTAGAGAAGTTACCTCTTTAAGTCAAGATAGAAACAAGAGAAAGGTGGAACTGAAGCTTTTAGGGGTCTAATATGCCCTTACTTTTGCTACTTTACAGACATTTAGGGTTATCACAATATGAGAATGCAAAGGCTCTGCATTCTTTCTGCAGTCGATGCTCCACATCAAGTTTGCCACCCTTAGGCAATGAATTTTAACCAGTAAATATAACAGTGGTTGAGAGTATCACTGGTGGGCCCTTGGGGGGAATCAGCCATTTCAAGCAGCTACCCCTGCTGCAAACAAATTTCATTTTACCTTGTTTATTATGTCATTTCCTTATTTGTTGAGGCCCAAGCTGTATCTTGACCACAGTTTCTTTAATAATTTAAGATAAAATGGCATTATGTTCATGAGCTGTAGACCTTATCAAACATGTCATAGTCTTGGTGGTGTCACCCGTCAGTTCCTGAAACTACCATATGAGGGAAGTTGTCTCTTTAGTCAAGACAGAAACAAGCATACTTGTATGAATAAAACAAAAAGTACACAGACTTCTGCCTTTCCCCCTCTGTAAGGCACCAGTAGCTGCTTAAAACAGCTCATTACCCTGGCCCCCAAAATAGCCAACAAAACAATGGCAGGACATCCCAATGTTCTGCCATTATGAGCACTGACAGCTGAGGCGAATCACTCTGATCATCTCTTCATCATGGCACCTGCTAGTTGGTGGAAAATATTAGGCAGCGAGTGAACATTTTGTCCTCAAAGTTGATGTCAGAAGCCCAAAAAAATGCTTTCTTACTGTACACCACTGTTGGTGACCATATGCACTGATTTCAATCAGGCGGTCATGTATTTCTGAGAAAATATTGGCCAACTTTCAATCGATCGGAGTACCTCTAAAACAAGCTCAAGTCCATTTACCATCCATTTGATATTGATCCACTGCAGGGCTCTGCACAATTATAGAGAGTACAGTAAAGTTAGCTTTCTTTTTGTTCAAGTTCAATACTGTGCAAGGATCCACAATGTGCAAATGAGAAATGTAGATATAGGGGTTGCTATAATGAAATTTCTGAGGGCATCTTCGGCTGACTGAACAATCAAGTTAGCTTTATCCATTTTCTGTGGGCTCCCTTATGGTGTCTCGTGCAGGTCCCCTGAAGTCCCCTTGCACCCCTCCTGTTTCTTTAGGTCGAACAACATATGTGAAGTGTGATATCCTCACTGTCGGGGTAAGAGTCTGATCTCTGACTGGGCCTCGAGTGTCTATTTAATGAACAGCGTCTTTGTCCCTGCAGGGTCAGCTCCACTAATGAATGGGTCACTGTGTCACACTCTCTCACTCCCTCTCCTCTCGCTTGTTTGTTTTCTAGTTCTCAAGTCAAAGATCACCTGTGCTGTCTGGCTGGCACTATGCCTCCAACCTAGAGCCACTCCAAATCAGACAGTCTGGCCTCCATCTATGTGTAAAAGGTCGAATGAAGTACAGGCTGACTCGATCAGTAAAAATTAAGTTTTTGCAAAGCCCCGCGGGATCTCTGAGCCGTTCAGGAAAGTTTATAAAACCAATCTGTCCTTATGGAAACACGTCTGCAGCTCGACAAAGTCAAAACTCCCACTGCTATTTGTCAGAGTCTATATATGCATAGTCTGTATACTCTGGAGTAATCAGAAGCTGCAGTCTGACAGAAAAAAACTGAGCTAATGTATATATTGTGTAAGTCCCAGGTCTCCATGGATTTGTTCTCCCACACAGTTTCAGTTAAATGAGTTCGAGACTGGCTGACATGTCAGGTTAAATCAAAGCTTCGAGGGACAATTAAATGCACAGCTATATTTATTTTTTTGACAAGAGCTCCCAAATAAACCATCTTGCAATGTTTTGATAGTATGTGAAGGTATCGCCAAGGCCTGAATTCTTCATCAAAATGCTTTAGTAAAGCCTGTCTCATGATCAAAAGAATGAGAATGGTGTTTTAAATCCAGAGCAAACTGCACTTTCAGACTGATCCATCAGCTTTGAATCAACACAGTGAGATGTCAGTTTGACTTTGAGTAGCACTTCACTGCATTAAAAAGTCAAAAGCAGTTTTCATACACTGCTGATGCTGCTGTTTGATCTGATGAAGAGATAATCTTCACATTAAGTCAGCAGTATTTGACAATCCATTTGGTTTCACATTTTGGAAAAAAATCTATGATTAAATTAGGGCTGGAGAGTAAAAGCTTTTTGAGATGTACAGTATTGTCATATTTTTAAAGAGGTCATAATTTTTGTGCCTGTAAGTGTGTTTCCACCACATGAATAAGTGCTTCTATGAGTACTCCACAGCATCTGGACTTCTCCCTCTCTTCCTGAGCAAAACACCTGAAGCTGCCTGAAACAGCTAATTACCATGCCCTCTTAAAAAGACCTACCACTGTGACATCATACACCTGTTACCTAAGTAGTTAACGCCTGAATAGACTTGCCACTGTGACATCATACAACTGTTAGCTAAGTAGTTTAGGCCTGAATAGACCTACCACTGTGACATCACACAACTATACAATCTAACTATACATCATACAACATTTTGATTTTAATTTTATTAATATATATTTTAATTTTTGTTTTAAATCTATATTTTTTATATATCCTTTTTAATCTGTAATACTGAACTGCTACTGAATCCCAATTTCCCTGAGGAAGTTTTTCCAAGGGACTAATAAAGTACTTTCTAATCTAATCTAATCTAACTGTTACCTAAGTAGTTAAGGCCTGAAAAGACCTACCACTATTGCATCATACCACTGTTAGCTAAGTAGTTTAGGCCTAAATAGACCTACCACTGTGACATCATACAACTATACAATCTAACTATACATCACACAATAATTTTATTTTAATTTAATTAATATTTATTTTAATTTTTGTTTTAAACCTATATTTATTATATATCCTTTTTAATCTGTAATACTGAACTGCTACTGAATCCCAATTTCCCTGAGGAAGTTTTTCCAAGGGATTAATGAAGTACCAACTGTTACCAAAGTAGTTAAGGCCTGAAAAGACCTACCACTAATGCATCATACCACTGTTAGCTAAGTAGTTTAGGCCTGAACAGACCTACCACTGTGACATCATGCAACTGTTACCTGAGTTAATTAGATCTGAATAGACCTTCCACTGTGACGTTCTACCCTTGGTGCCTAAGACGTTTGGCATTTATTACTGATGTTCAACTTTTTCAGACAATATCTGTCAGTACTAATATTGCACCAGTGATATTGTGCATCACTAAAAAAAAAAATAATCCCAGTTATTTCCAGCTCCAGATCCTCATACCCCTGTTTACAGCACCGAGATCAACACAAATAGAACTACCAGTGAGACAACCTACCACTGTTTTGTCATCAGTGTCAGTGCATTGGCTGAGAGGGGTTAAGCCCAGTTCAGATCATAGACTGTAGAATGAGAGCAGAGTCATTGTCAACATGGAACCAAGCAGCACTGAACTGACCACAGAGTACACAGGTCAACCATTGAGAGTGGGCCTGACCCACATAATCAAACAGGGCCTCAGAATTGAAGGGGCTTTAAAAGAGCGTCTCAGGCTGACTGAGAATACAGCTGGATCAGGGTTCCCAGTTGTTAAAAACAAGAACTTTTTTTTAAAGATATTGATTGAGGACATACTTTGGCAGTCATTACGATTAGAAATGTTCAGATTCCGATACCAGCATCGGAAATTGCTCTGATACTGCGGAAAATGCTTATATCGGTGACTACTGGAGTCCAGGCACCATCCAATACCACGTAATTTATTAAATTAGTAATCTATTTACTGTTTAGAACCGTTAAACTCTGGTACAGTTCTTCTTCGCTGCTCTTAAAACAGTAGCGCTGGGCTTGAATTTGCTGTATTTATTCATGTTTTACAAAAGGTTAAACCTGAGCCAGGCCTTACCACAATGATAATCATATCACAGTCATGCAGGTGTAGTATGTTTCTTTTTTTTATAACATACGGGTGTCGGATTGGTACTTGGTCGATACCCACAGCACAAGTATCGGTATCGGGAGGGAAAAATGGTGTCAGATCATCTCTAATTACAATCAAACATATGAACCAAAGTTAAAGGCAAAAATTGGCTCTTTGATGCCCTCTAACATGTTTCAGTGAAGCTTGTGTTGATCCTACAGATCCATATCAACGCTGCAAGAGGTCAGTTTGATTTTGAATATCCTTTTACAACTCTGAAAGTCAAAAACTGTTTTTATATTCAGTGATTCCTGCTCTTTGAGTTGATTATAAAGGAACTTCAAACTGAGTCACAGATCATTAGACATGTGGTTTCACAGCTTAGACAGAATTAATGGTTCGTACTACAACCCGATGATTGCATGTTTGTATAGCCCTTGGGAGAACTCTTTATCACTACACTGAAGTCGCCATGTTGAGTCACATTAAGCTCAGTGGAATATTTGTTTGCCAAGAGCTGAAAAACAAACCCTGTGTGAATGAGTAAAGAGCCAGGAGTGAGTCCCTTTTGTGCTGAAAGAGCACAGACAGCTTTAAATACAGCTCCCTGATGGACAGTCTCCACTCACATCATGGGTTTTTATATAGAAACACTCCAAAGATCACTACGGACAGTGGCCTCTTGCTGTTAAGGTGCCACACTGTGGTCAGCGTGGAAAAGAGCACAACTTGTAGAATGAAGAGAAAGGACTGGAGGCAATTCTGAACATCTGAAGGAATACTTTGAGCAGCTTAGCATTCATGGCTGATTGTTAACCTCGGCCTGCATTCAGTGTGATCAGTGCCCTGGGCTGCACAGCACTAAGCCGCATTGACTAAGACTCCCTGCTCGTACTTGATCTAAATTACATTAGCTGTAATACCACAATTGTCCTCGCATGGCTTGAAGGAGCCTCTTTGATGACTCTTTATTCATCATGTCCAGCACTGAACGGCGAGGCAGACATTTCAACAAGTTGCATGATGTTAAATAACACTCTCCAAATTTATCTTCTTGCTCCTTTCTGCATGTAAAATAGTAGTTTCAATTCTACAATGGCAAGGCCTTTATGACTGAATTTTGTGTTAAAGAGCATGGAGTATGTGATTGACATGTTGCTTATTGTGTGATTTATTGTATTCATACGTAACCATGTGTGGCAGGTAGTGCACATGTCTCACAGTAAGAGGGTTGCTGGTTCAAAGACTTGCGAAAATATACCCTTCTGTTAGTGAATCCTGTAGCAGTTGTAATTCATCTCCTGTGAATCATGTACACATGTTCTAGTCTTGTGTTAAACTAAAGCCATTTTGGTCATATATTTCCGATGCATTAACTAGGGCATATGGTTCTGCTGTTGCCCCGAATAGTCCATCTGCAATTTTCAGTATTGTTCCTTCCACTGGTGTCCCTAAAGATTTGAAGCAGGCCTTGGCATTCTCCACCCTGTTGGCCTGTCAGCTGATTCTCCTTAATTGGAAACTCCCCAGTCCCCCTTCACATTCTTGGTGGGTCTGTGTGGTGCTTTATAATTTTTAAAGCTTGTGAAGCTCAGGTTTTACATGAAAAGGCTCGGTGAAATCATTTCATGCTACATGGGATCTTTTTTCTGGACTTTATACATTCTCTAGAGTTTTCATCTGAGCTGGAGGATTGACGTGTGCTATTTATCTACTCTTGAGCATTTATGTTACATAATATTATCATTATTATTACAGGTTTTTCTTTTTATTTATTTATTAAAATTATTCTTTTTTGGACATGAATGGTCTTGTATGGATGAGGGGGTGGGCGGTAAAGGGTGCTGACATACAGATGTCATTTAATTGATGCTTATTTTGTATTTGTATACCTCATGTTGTATATCACACTGTCTGTCCTTTATGTGCGGCCAGACTAAACAGGGACGTATCTCTCAGGAAAATGCTCCGAGGGGGTCACTAATGGGGACAATGCATGCTTCACTACCCCTCCCACTCTTCCTCCCCTCAATAATGATGCAAACATGTCAAAACGGCCGCCTGAGACACCGGCTAAGTTGGCACAGAAGTAACAAGACTCCCGGCTAATTCCAAAGTATAGGACAGAGCAGTTTCCCAACGATTATTATGTGTCAGGTGATCGAATGTTCTGCAAATTTTGTCAACATACTGTTAATTGGACCTGTAAAGATACATCTGAGGACCACCTGAAGAGTGAGTGATTATGTTTTAATTACTTTAAGCAGAGCCGCAGGGTTAAATTTGCATACAATACTAAAAAACAGATTCTCAAAAAAAAAAACGGAAAAAAACGGAATATGAAAATAAAATGGAATTTGGGAAAAATAACACAGATTTTATAAGGCCCTGTTTATGTTTCAAATTTTCTGTAAATAAAGTTGGAAAAAAAAGGAAGGTTGCTGGTTCAAATCCTGTGTTGGTCGAGCCTTTCTGAGTGGAGTTATGTCAATTGGGGACTCCAGATTGCTCTTGGGTGTGAGTTTAAGCTTGGATGGTTGAGAGAGGGACAGAAAGTGTGACCATGTAAGTAGTCTGGTTGTCAATGCTTAAAACATTACGCGTCTAGCAACATTTACATGTTGAAAGGAGGTGAAAATGCACAGAAAACCTCTTTTTAAAAAAACTCGCCTTCCTGTGGACATAGCCTGAGGCGGGCTGTAGGCCAAACAAACACCTGGCTCAGCTGCATTTTATAAATCCAGGGTAACAAGGAAAAAAGAAGAGGTAATGTAAGACAGCACTCCATTTTTGATCATACAATTCCCAACACACACCTAACAGGTGACATAATTGTGCCTCTTTTTGCTTTGAACCTCAGATTGTGTGCTGTGTCATGAGCAGAATGAAGACATGATGTCCCAGATCCCTCTGACTCAGGCAGTCTAGACAGCTTGTTTCACATTTTCGTACATAACATCCTTCTATCCCCTCTCATCATGTGAAAGATAATGATTTCAACACTTACAGAACAATTAGTCATGCAAAAATATGCACGCTAAAGCTTAATATTAGGCCCTTGCTGTCAATTTAAGTAGTAATCTTCAGCAGTTTTACCATTTTTAGTTCTAATTTCATATTCAAATGTGGGTAAGCAGCATCATTACGAGCCTAAGCTCTTGGAACTAAAACAGAACCAGAAAGACATGACTTGAAGAGGAAGAAGCCAAGAGTGAGCAACAGAAACTGGAAGACAGGCTGTGTTTTCTCCTGTTGTTTACAGATAGGTTGTGTTTTCTTTTTCTGCTGGCTTGTAAACACCCCCAGAGGATGGAGGAGTGACAAGATAAATTAAGGGAGAGTGCAATCCAATCCCAACAACACCCACATGCTCAGTAGTCACAATATCACCATTGGCAACATGAAGAGATTTAAATTATTGGAGTCACAGGGTCAGGAGCAGGCAGGGAGGTAAATACCTGCTGTCTGTAATACTGCTCCTCTGTTTGACACCGCCACACCACCGCTTGAATCTTTTATTTAACAGGGAACTGTCTGACTCGAGTGAGCCTCCAACGACCTCATAATTTAACCTGTCAGGGTCTGACACACACATTCACACCAGTGAAAAGCAGTGGTCTGTGTCCAAGGAGGTCATCAATAAATGTCGATGAATGCCAGGTGCTGTAAAATTCAGCAGCAAATCATTAAAGTCTTACTTATTTGCACTTAACCTCATCGTCCATTCAGCACCTTTAATGGGGCTGTTTGATGATTATGGTTTAAAAATGTGATCAATCACTCAGTGCTTTTAACTGATGGCACTTTTAACAGCAACATGTAATTTGTCTGCCTTAAAGTAGTAGTTTCAAAGTTGATCTGACAGCATGAGGACTTCAGCAGAGAGAATGGTGTCTATCACACTTCTTCCTCTGTATAAAGCACTATGTAAGTTTGGCAACAAGCCACAGTCATCTTGTGATGCGTGTCCTACAGGAGTTCATGTTCAGCTACAGCAATGGTTCCCCATAAAGTTCTGTCATGGGTCCCCTTTCAAAGTCAACACTTTTCTCTCATTCGTATGCTTATTACCCATTCATCAATTATCTATACCACTCATCTCTTTTGGGAGTCACGGGGGGCTGGAGCCTATCCCAGCTGACATTGGGCAAGAGGCGGGGTACACCAACAAAAAAGTAGCAACATTCAAAACTCCCGAGCTTATTTCCCTGAAGATTCAAAGAACAGATGTATGCCCAAAATTAAAATGCAGACTTTTGAAACAAGGCCCGAACTGATCTCAACATAGATTCTACCTCTGGCAGATCTAATAACAAATCATAGTTTAGGTTTTGATTACAGTGCAGTTGTAGAGCCACGGGACTGAGTCATTTGTGATATTGATCAGGTTAATTGGTCAACTCGTGAGAAAATCTCTTTCCTGTTAAGCATATGAATCATACGTTGTGGGTTTAAATTTTTTACAATGATATCTGCTGTGTGCAGGAACAGTCAAATCAATCCCATTTGTTCGCAGTATGTTTTACTTCCTGTCCTCCATCTGGCTTTTACATGTCACCAGTAAAATGGAACTCAAAATAACCTATACATGTCTACAATCCCAGTCAATCACTTTGTCTTAATTGCCATGCATCCACCTTGCCATAGTTCTCTAATGAGAACATTAATGGATGGCATCTTGTAGAAAGAAAGCATGGTTCTGCGGTATTCTAATCCAGAAAATTTAGAGACACTCAGTGTAGGCTGTGCTGTGTTGGTTTCATGGCACAGACTGGAAGTGCAACACCACTAATGTTAGCACTCTTTTGGCAAACGAACTTGGCACTGTTTACCTGCTGCTGCTGTGGTTCTGTTTTTAAAAGAAAAGCAATGTCTAATTTTGTGAGTATGACATGAAAACGATCCATGAAACTATGTTTGGTTGAATTTATGATTGGGTGAAAAATTTCAGAGCATGTTATTTTCCCTCAAGGAAGTCTTTGCATTTGGCACTATTTTATCACACAGCAAATGTCTGTGTTCATCCGCATGTTTGCATTGATGTTTTTTTCCCTCTGAATCTGATTCGAAATAATTTTTCTTCCATAAATTCCGGTTCATAAAGGTGACCCGTGCATCCACCGTAACAGAAATGTCATTGTCAGGTATATTGGTCCAATTTCAAGCCAAAATATTATCAATTTAAAAAAAATCATTCAACGAGTTCTGGTAAACAACTTATTTTACCATATTAAAATCTAAAATTGTGAAATGCAGGCTCGTAAAAAGGTAATTATATCTGACAACGTGGAAAAAGATTACCAAACTGTTTTGAAATTATAATTTCAGTCTTTCATAATGAACTAAGTAACATTTCCTTGCTGTATTGGCAATTTTTTTTTCACCTATTACAACCTACCCTGATCTTAATTTTGCTTTTAACATCTCAAAATAAAATGTAAGCAAGTTGGTCAAACAAAATTTTAATAAGCTTTTCACCAGATTTAACAATATTTAGCAAGGAACAGCCCTGCTCCCAGACAACCTGACTTTATCTTCACACAGATCATAGTAAATGACAAGACAGCAGTGTTATGTCTACATTCAAACTGTCACAGAGCAGAAGTTAAAGCAGCAAAATAACAGTGACAAGAAAATGCTTCACTTCACATCCTGAACATGCTTCAATAAAGATGGCTTCAAAACACAACAGACGACCTTGACATCCTTCAAAACAAGTAAAACAACAACATCATTATCTTTAAAACTTTACTGACATGATAGATGTCCTCCCTATTCTCTTGTTCAAGAGAGATGAAAAAAATACAGCAGAGTTAGAGAGGTGCTGACCCAACAAAAGCACTGATGTGAGGAAATGAAGGTGCACCCTTAAGGCCAAGATGCAAAGAAGAGTTTGAATAATTTATGATTGTTTGGACAGGACAGTCTTCTGCAGGATATTACACTTTTACCCTACTTTACTGGAACATTCAGAGCATTCTTTAGCAAAGGTTACACTGACCTTATTGAACATACAGCACTCATATTCGTCACAGCTTCCATCAAATTAAAAATTGTTTTGGTGGGCCAGAGTTCAGAAGGCGGGATATATTTATTTATAGGCTACTTAATCAAGGGAAAAAACAGATGCCAAACACCTGCTGGTGGTGGAGAAAGCTGAAGGTTGAAGAAAGGAGTTTCTACCATGTTTGAAGCCAAGCAGTAATGGCTCTGGAAGATTCAACAGTCCACCACCATTGCTTTCATTTACCAGCCATTTTTTTCACTAGAAAGCACTCGGAGAATGCAAACCTCCACCAAGGTAGCCCACATATTGCTGTTACATCTATAAGCAACAGTTCCACGATAAAGTTACCATTATGATATGTTTCCTTGACCCTGAAAACCCACACCTAGCACTCAGAATCATGCTGATATTGTTCGATTGTTCGCTGATGGTGGTTTTCTGGATCACCACCAAAATCTAATCATTTTTAAGTTTGGTCATTACCAACATCTCCAAAAAATTTCAGCAAAATCCATCCAGTAGTTTTTGCGTAATCCTGCTAACAAATAAACATACGCCTGTAAAAACATCACCTCCTTGGCGGAAGTAACCAGCAGTGATGTGTGATGATGTTATGATTGTAACGCTTTAATTGTTTAAATAAAAGGCTCTTTTATTGGGAGAAATATTCCAAATACCAAAAAAAATACTGGCATGGGTTGAGTCTTTATGTACTTAAAGGGCACTTAAGCTACAACAAAACCTCATATCCGAGGCTAAATAACCGTTTTTCTTACGTTCGTCTTTTTGAAAGGGCATTAGCTTGTATGTCGATGTGTCCTTGGGCAAGACACCTAACCCCAAGTTGCTCACACTGCTGTGTCAATGGTATTTACATGAGTCTGATGTCCTGTTTACACGACAATGAAAACGTTTTCATTGCGTTTTTGCATTCCGTTTACACAAGAACCAGGGTCCATGGTGAAAAGTTTGGAAAACACTTCCATATCCGTATCTGTGTAAGAGGGAATCAGCGTTTCCCCCAGAAACACTGACATGCAGCACATTCGCAGTGCTCTTTCAGATAAAGGTTGTGCGCACATCCCAGGACAACAACAACAACAACAACAGCTTTGGCCGTCTACTGAGCAACATGTGTGCTGCTTATCGTACTCAGTTTGTTATCCAGACAAAAATATCCAGACACATTTGTTGTCCTGACAAGAAACTCCTGTGTCTTTGTGCATCAACTCGTCATTGTTGTTCATGAAAAGTCTGTCTTCACTGGAAAGCATACACGTGCTGTAACACTGTTTCACTACAAACCTACATCGCCAGCTACTGGCCTGGCATGCACGCTACAGCGTTTTCAGTTGTTCTTGCGTCTCTGTGTGAATGCAGAGCGCTTTGATTAAGCAAAGGGAAAACCTTCCAGTTTCTGTTGACAATGTTGTCATGTAAACGGAGCCTAAAAGAGAGAGGATGTGTTTTCAAATGCTAATGGACACCTAACATAGAAGCTTGAGTGAGTGAATGTGAGTGAATGGGAAGATGTGACCTGCAGTGTAAATGTGCTTTAATTAGTCGGAGAGACTAGAAGTACCACAATAGCCCCAGCCTGTTTACCATTATTTACCATAAGCCATAGAACAATACTTTAAAGGCACTTTGTGTTCAATTCTCAGTACTTTGCAGCATTTTAGCAATTTAATAGTAACAAAGGCTTTTATCATAATGAACTTAAATATGTTTGGAGAATCTTTTGCCTGGGCCAAGTCTTTCCAAGACTTTTCTTTTCAGGGAAAATGTGACTATTCATTACTTAAAATGGTAAGAAAGTGTGTTTGGGGTGTCTACAAGGGCAGTTTAAGATGTTCACATTGTAATCCAGGAGTATTTTTCATCCAGTTTCCTAAACTGAAGCCGATGTGAGGCAAGAAAAACCTTTAAATTCTTTGATAAATGATACCTTGGATTGATAAAAGTGGAATTCTTTGACAATGGGGTTAAACTTTTGGTACTCTTTTGCATTTTGCAGTATTATAGCCAATATATGGGATATACATGGCCAATGTGTGCAGTCAAAATATCGACTGTAAATATTGGCAAAAAAAAAGTAAATCTGCAGATACAGATGTTGTTCCAATAATATTGTGCATCCCTACCATCAGTTTAACCCATCAACAATCAAAAAGAATGACTAAATATGCTTCAAGGTAACAGAAAACATTATAAATGGTTACAAAATGTCTTTTTTAACACCATGTTATATTTAGAATTATTCAAAAAAATGGAAACTCAACCAATTTTGGACTAGCTCAATGTCCAAACACCCTGGATTGTCCCAACTCTGCATTATCTTACAGCTGAGAATGAATCTTTTGTTATTGATGGATCCCACCGCTTCTTTCTCTTCATACTATATGAAAACAATTGTTGTTTTAATTGTTTTCACTGACCTGAGCTGCTTTGATTAATTATTCTCTTCAAGCAAAAGGTGACAGATCGATTGATCAGTCTGTCTTTTTCGCCCACTGAGCTGAGCCAGGCACATTATGACTCATCCCTCATCCAGTGATTACAAATAATTACACGACGCTAACCCGCTAACAAAGACTTCATTTAATTAACAGTCTGTGAGAAAAGAAAACTTCATCTGCAAAGAGGGTAAAGGGTAATTCTGTTATATGATGGGTGTCAACTGGAGGAATGAGACAATATTTCTAAATGCATCAGTATGGAGCTTTTCTAACTGCCTGACTTCTACTTTATAATGCATGTCTCACTTTCTCATTTACAGTAAATCAAACCACTTTCACACACTGGTTGAGGCTGCTAAATATGGAGTGTCATCACGTGTCAACAAGAGTTAGGAATAAGTTCTTGCCAGCTCCCAAATGTAGCTCTGTTTTTGAGCAGTCGCAAGGAAAATTACTTCACCAACCTTCAATGGCAGCAGGTAAAAGAAAGTAATTAACAGAGGGATTTGGTAGACAAAAGACAGTCCACACTGAATACTGGATTTCTTCTTGCCGTGCTTCACATCATAGGTGAAGCCAGACAGGTCTTTATGTTCGCTAACACCAAGGCCGTATTTCTTTTTGTCAGAACAAGAGTCTGAGGTTTATACAAGGCTATGCTTTTTATTAATAAGCTGTACTGGAGAGGCTTATGTGGTGAAGCCTCACTTATCCTGGAGAGGCCAGATTATGTTTTGGGGCTTTAAATGCCCTTCAGTGTGTTTAACTAGTCTCTTTTACATGATAGAGTACTTCTTTACTTGTACAAGACAACACCATCAGGACTTCTCCCTCTCCTTCTGTAAACAGCACCAGTCGCTGCTTTAACTGGCTGATTCTCTGGCTCCTCTAGACCTGCCACTGTTACATCATGTAACTGTGGCCCCAGTAGTTAAAGCCCACTGACAAGCACAGTGCAGAGCCGGTGAAAATGGCACTAAACGGACCAACTGAACAGGGCAATAATAAGTTCTAAAATGCAGAAGTGTTGGCATTTTATCACTACCAGTTCCCTTGTCTGAAAGACTGGGATTTTTGGATGGATTTTTGGATGAATGCCTGGAATAAGATTGGAGTGGGCACATGAAAACAAGATTCATACTTTTTTCCCAAGACATACATATCATCTGTATTTCCCACTTGGGAATTTTAAAGTGTTACTCTATTTTACAAGTATGGTTGTCAACAAACCACCAGGACTACAAAAATGGCCAAACCATGTTGTAGTTCCCCAGCAGCCTATCACTAGCTTTTGCATCTTGCTGATTACATTTATGCTTCAACAATCTATAAAGTTGTGTTCATTCATAAATATTATCATTCATTCATTCATTCATTTTATATACCGCTTATCCCTTTTGGGGTCGCGGGGGGGCTGGAGGCTATCCCAGCTGTCATTGGGCAAGAGGCGGGGTACACCCTGAACTGGTCACCAGCCAATCACAGGGTCACATAGAGAGACAGGAAACCATTCACACTCACACTCATACCTAAGGGCAATTTAGAGTCAGCAATCGACCTAATGTGCATGTTTTTGGTCTGTGGGAGGAAGCCGGAGTGCCCAGAGAGAACCCACGCATGCACAGGAAGAACATGCAAACTTCACACAGTAAGGCCCTGACCCAGGGATCGAACCGCCGACCTTCTTGCTGTGAGGCACGTGCACTACCTGCTGCACCACCGTGCCACCCTAAATATTATCATGATAAACAAAAAGTGTTCCAATAACTTTTTACTGCCACAAACTTTATCAATTAAAACACCCAATTGAAAAATCTCCTTGGCTTTTCTCCTAGGTGAGGTAACCAGTGTGATGCTAACTACTGGGTTAGCCTACAAAATATGTCATCCCATAACCACCAGTACCAAAGAACAACCTGGTCAACCAATCAGAACAGACTTGGGTCATGTGGGGAAAGTAGCCTTAAAGTGACAGGAGCGGCAACACAGCAACTCAGAGTGAGCATAAGGGTGGATCAGGCGTATTCAGTGCAGGAAAACTGGCAGTTTTTTAACATAAGTTATCGTGAACATATTCCAGATGTGGAAATCAAAGAGATGAACATAAATTTAGGCAAACTATGACCTCTTTAAGTACAAGGTCATTAGAAGGAGCAGGCTGTAGCCGTGACTCAGGGTCAACAGAGTTGCCTCAAGTGCCAACTCTTCATAAATTGATTTTAAAAGTCAGTGCCACCTAAATCTAAATTTATTTGATCACATAAAAAACGATTTCTGTAGAGTTCTTGACAATTACAGAACCTGTTATGCATGTTGTTATCACAGTGCTTTATTTTGTACAAGCCATATCAGGAAATGAGATATTTTCAGCAAAGGTGAACTAAAGGGAAGGTTGAGTATTTCTGAAGTGGGGTTGCATGAAATTTTTTCAAAAGTACATTAATTACAGTGATTCTGATCAGCTCTGCCCCTGTAAGGAAAGAACTGGCAAGGAGGTAAGAACACATTGCTGCAGATGGGGCCAAGAGCTCAGAGTAATTTACTTAATTTAAGTTAAAACAAACAAAAAAAAGAATGTGGGGATGCCTTATTTGTCTGCTAATGAGCATCTTTGTTTTGATATTACTTTGGCTCAGTGCATGTAGCCTATGTATCCTTCCACCTGGGGTAAAGTAGAACCAAATCAAAGAAGTGTGCTTGCAGAGAAATGGAGCATTGTGAATGTGTTCAGTGCCTTGTACTATCAGCCAGATGCTGTTTTTGTCATTTAAGATTACCTAAAATTCCGTAAATTAGGCAAGGCTATTGGCCCCATCTGCACAAATGTACAGTCTTACGTCTGTACTGGTTTTCCCCTCCAAAGGACAAAGCAAAATCACAGTGCAAATGTGATGAAATTAACTTCATACAACCCACATTCAAAAGTACTAAACTATCCTTTCAACAAAACATGAACGCAGGAGAGAAACACTGGCTGGGAAAATAAATCAGTGGCTTGTAGATCTTTAAATCCACTAGCCTTAGTGGCATGTAAGTGAAAAAGTGGGAGCAATTTGGTGTTAAATATGTTGCCCCATGCACTCATCCACATGTTATAGACCCTCTGGCTTAAAATGACCACGTCTTCAATCAAGCAATGTCACTCCCATGAGAAAACTAAAGAAAGGAGACAGGAAGAAGTCAGCACAGTGGATATCAGTGGCTGTGCTTATCAAAATCAGGGTAAAATAAGTTTGTTGCAGTGAACTGTTTTATCTATATTTGCCAAAGAATGAATGTTGTGTCCTGCAGGGAGGTGATATTAAAACCCAAGAATGCCCAGTACAACCTGCGTCCTCAAACACTGGCCTTTAAGAAGCCTCACATGTTTGCTTTTGCTGATTTGTTGACTCAAATCAAAGCTGACAGGCCCATGCATGTTCCCTAAAGGGGTGTGATGGTTTGGCAAAGGGTATTGATGCAGGAGGGGCGGGGGTGTGGGGAGTCTGGGTGCCACACAGAGGCAGTCTGAGGCTCAGTTATTCTGCCCCTGTGGATGAAAGCCTGTGGCCTGTGAGACGCCGCGCTGGCAGGTTTTACAAGAGAAGCAATGACACAGACTGTTCAAGGTGTTTTACTGTAGCAGAGAAAGAAAGAGAGGAACGCACAGCGGGGATGATATGTCGTCCCAGCGGATGGTTTTCTCCCAGTGACGGTGTGCTATTTCATCTCCATCTGAGCAGCACAAACATACAATATGGATGCGACTGGTTGCAGTGATTTGAGGACAGACACAACAACAAAAGGCATGATGACATGCTGTGTCAGCCAGTCAGCCTTCTTTTAACCCAGACTTCCAATCTAACATCTATTTTCCTGCAGCTCATGATATGTTGTCCACCCCTGGCGTGCAGAGGGAGGACACAATATCATGAAAGTCTGTGCCGTATAAATGGAAACCAAAACAATATCTCTGGGAAAAATATTACCTGTGTGAAGTTTTGATGTATGAGGTTGTGTGAGGCTGAGCGAGAGAGACATCCATGCAATTATGGCTCCAGTTTTGAGGCTTTGCTTGAGATGTGGGGCTATATTTCCATTTCCAAGGTGTTTTTGATATTATATTTTATATATGTGGAGCCTTTTTTCTCAGTCAGGCAGAATTTAATTGCACAGAGTCACAAACTAGTGTAATGATTTCTAGCTTAGGGCTCAAAATATTGCTGTCAAACTTGGTTGCACAGTGGAATTAAATTGACATAATCCACTAGGTCAACTTACTGACATGCTTTAAAACAGGAAAACAGAGGTAACACCTCAGTTAGTATGATGTCAAACAGAACCAGAGAAAATGACTGGATACTTTATGATATGACCTCATGAAATGCAAACTGATGTTATAAAATACCCAGTAATACCATACAATAAAATATGACATAATGCAGTGCAGTATATACGACACTTCCAAATATAAGTATGATTGTGGCCTCCCATGATCATAAAAAAAGGATAATCATTAGTAGACGTTTACAGAGCAGCATGCCGCGCTAGTTCTGTCATGTGTGGCAGAAGTGTTGCCCCTCCCTCCTATCACAGCGCTGCTTGTCTGCCCATTTGTGCCTCAGGTTGCTTTCACACCCAACACATTCAATCTGCACCATACAAACATGTTTTTTGGAAAGTTTGGTTGATCTGGGGTGGAAAGAAAGTTCTTAAAAACTCTGGTGCAGACCAGTGTGTACACAACAGTACTCAATTTCCTGATGTGGAGGGAGACAATTCAGGCAGAAGACCTAAGAACTAATGAAATGCCCATCAGTATTCAATAAAAACATCAGAACAGTTAAGGCTGATGACCGAAGGTGTAGCGGTTTAGTTAGTTACTGTGTCAACTGGTGACTTTCAGCCAACTGTGTTCCTAAATGTCACTGATTGTTAATCAGCTGATAAAAACAGAGTAAATCACCATGAATGTTTTTTTTGGGGGGGGTTTAGAAACAAACAATGACTCCCTATGATCCTGTGGTATAGTGAGTTATACTACACACAACATGCGCCTGACTAAATTGTAACACAAAACAGGGCCATGGTACAAAAAGGTTGGAAACCATTGCTCTTAGGCTTTGGCATAAGGCAGTTAAGTCTTTTTATTATGTTTCACAGTAAATGTCTGGTCTGTTTTCTTCAATGATGCGACTAACTGCATTTCCATATTAAGCTTTTATTTTGAATTCATTTCCAGGCCGAAGGTTTCTTAGGAATTGTTCACCACTTTATCTTTCAAACTTTCTCACAACGAAACCTAAGTTTTGAATCACAACGTCAAATGTTCATGCTGTTGTAATTAAGTAAAAATCTTAAAACAGTAATATATCTTGTAGAGAAATATCTCCCTCCTACCTCTTTGCCTGCCTTTCCATGCGTGCATTGTTGTGTCTGTGTGTTAGTTAGGTCTATGTCTTGAATATAAATCATACATTAATGATTATGTAATGTATCATAATCATGATAATGTTTGTTTTGTTATTTTTATCTTATTGATAGTACTATTCAGTTTCACAGGTCCTGTGACATGGCATATGATAGCATATCATACCACAATTGAACAAATACTCATTAGTCCTTGCAGAAGTAAGGAAGCTCATAACACAGCAGTATTGTGCATCAAATTAAACCAAAATGCTGTTACTTTTGGCTGTAAATTGGATAAAAAAAAGTCAACATTGCTGTTTCTTCATCTGACATACACTTTCATTTCAATAGCTGCTACATGAAAACCATACTCCCCATCAACTTTAATTTGCCATTAGAAGCACACGCTGAAAAGTCCTGATGGTTAAAAAAATATCAGTCTGATGTTAAAAACTGTTTGGAAAGTGGCCACATATTAGCAAACTTACAAGCATACATACATTTACAAAGAATTTGCTTTGTTATTGTTATTTTGAACACTTATACATTTAGAGAAAAAGGCTAACAAAAGATACAAAAGCTCAACAGAAAGCCCAGCTGTAGCTGTGAGAGATGGGATATGCACAACATAAAATGGGGAATAAAGACAGGATCAAAAGTCTGTCGGTGCTTTTGTAACTTCTAACAGAATTTTGAGGTTTAAATTCAGCTGTACTCCTACACGCCCTGGTAAGAAATGTGTCTTATCTAATATGTTCTAATCTCCTTCATTGGAGCTCCATTTATGTTGTGTGAGTCATTTACTCCAAAGCATTTTAAATTCCTGTAATTTATGCAGAATTTTCAAAGGAAAAGATGAGACCTTTTATGGAATATTAGCTAAAAATATATTTTAAATGTCACTCACTGAGGCAGAACATTGTTTCTTCTGTGTTAGTGCTGCTGTTGTTTCATATAATACCCATGCCACATACTACTGACGCAACAGGGCCTGTAAGATTAGTGGGTCAGGTTTAAATATGGGCTATAGGGATTAGTATAAGTATCAGCATTAGTAGTGAGCTGATTATAAGAAGAACAGACTGATACTGTCGTTTGCCAGAGTCAACGCACATCAATATAGTAAATGAACTGTGCTTAAAGAGCCCTTTTCTAGTCCTCGGAGAACTAATAGCACTGTAACACTGCATGTAACACTCACCTAACCAGGTCACATTAATCATTATTTCTATTTCTCCTCTTAATAAATGCACACAAAATGGCCACACCACTCTCACTTCCATAGATTAGATTTTTATTTGTTGTTTCCCATTTGAATGTATCCATCAGTAGCACATTTTAAAAAGATATCTGATAACAGCACTATGGGTGATTGGACAATCATGAGAATCACAACAGCTGTCCTGAACTAAGAATGCAGGGCAGATGGGCAGAAAAACATTCAAATGATGGCAGGGAGCTACAGCTTTCACACGAGGCTGCACCTTCATGCATGCATTGACAGAATTCCCTGTCTCAGCAGACTATCCCAAACTTCCCAACCCCTCATCTGTAACAGTAAGTGTATGGATAAAAAAAACTCTGCTCTGATTCTTGGGCTGCTGTACTATGGAGCTAAATCCAGGCCAAAAGTGTCGCAATTTGAAAATAAAAAAAATATTGAAAAAACAAAATTTGAAACTGAAATGTTTGTTCTTGACTTAAAGCACAGGTGTTAAACTTAACAATCTGGCACATTTTCCAGTTTTCATACATCAATAATTACCAAGAGTTGAGTCATATCTATCAAAGTGCCCACATTTCCTCAAGGCAACATCATATGAGGATGCTTTGCTATGCTGTCACTCACAATCCCACAGCCTTCTCAGTCAAGCCAAGCCCCTCAACGCCAGAACACGGCCAAAAGTTTGAAACTCCAAAAAAAATAAAATCTGAAAGTGAAAACAAGAAATCTGAAACCAAACAGATAAGATTTGAATCCTGAAATATTGATCCTGCAACTGAAAAAATGACTCATCACATTTAATATATAATATATACATAAAATATTTTATTGAAATTATTTCAGAGCTGAATCAAAAGCATGTTTAAACAAAAAAAATCTCTTACACTTGTATTCAATTTAATTTAGTGTTGTTTATTTATTGTTTTTAATTTCAAGAACAAACATTGAAATTTCAGTTTCACATTTTATTTTTTTAACTTTTTTTTTCATTTTCAAATTACAACACTTTTGGCCTGGATTTAGCTCCATATTGTAAATGTTCCCAGGAAACCTGCCTTGGTATCCTATTTGTGTGGGGAAACAGTACATCCACACATATTCACAGGCAGATGGCATACAATCAAGATTTAGGAAATTTCACCCAAAACGCATTTTCAAAAATGGTGACCATCAAACCTTAACATGGAGTTTGCATATTCTTCCTGTGCGTGCGTGGAATCCTTCCAGACACCCTGGTTTCCTCCCACAGACCAAAGACGTGTTAATTAGGCTGATCGGTGACTCCAAATTGCTCTTAGGTATGAGTGTGAGAGTGAATGGTTGTCTGTCCCTATATGTGGCCCTGTGATGGACTGGCAACTGGTTCAGGATGTACCCCTCCTCTCGCCCAATGTCAGCTGGCCCCCTGCGACCCCAAAAGGGATAATCGATATAGATGATGGATGGATGGATGGATGAATGGATGGATGGAAATCATAACATGGGGCATAATCCACTCTATTAATGAGCCACAGCCCCCCCGCCCCCATCATCGTAAAGGGGGAATACTGCCTACCTCTTCCAAGTCTTTGAGCACCAATAGACAGAAAATATTCATCCTTCCTTGTCCCAGAGTCATATTTGATTTCTCTGAATGCTTCTGTGTGTTTAAAATTGCAGATGTTGAAAAAATATATATACAGGGTAGTTTAGAGTCACCAATAAACTTTAGGCCAAGTTTTTAGTTTGTGGGAGGAAACCAGAAATCCAGGAGAAAACCCACACATGCACAGGGAGAACATGCATATCCCTTACAAGCCCAGTCCGACTAGGAAACTGTCCACTGTGAGGCACCAGCAATACCTGCTGAACCACCATGCAGCTACACTACCATAAATTAGTAATTGTGTTTTATAATTGTGATGTCAAAATAAATCAAAATAACTGCAGTTATGATTTTTTTTCTGTATCTGAGCAGCCCTGGTGTTCAATGATGGGTTGAAAAACTCCTCCCCTGATGCCACCGGATAACAACACTGACACTCAATCCATGTTTTCTGCAGCCTGTGGTCTCAAACTATGAAACCGTAGCTTCTCTAAACCGTTAACAACCCCACTCTTACTTTAATGGCTACAGCTTGAGGAGAATTTTGAGTTTTGGTTTCATGTAAAAAAATTCCAAAGAGGGGCTGGTAGAACAAGTATCAGTCTAACAATCCTCTTATTGGTTGTTGACCTTACCTTTGTCTGAGATGTACCCTCTGCTAATCATCTTGTTATGCCAAAACAGAAAGAGCTTGTCTGTCTAGCAGAAGGATATGGGTTGTAAAAGTTGTTAGAATTGTGATTAATTAAAGTTGAACACATTTCCTGGACAATTTCAGTATTAACTGAACTAACTTCCTCACCAACTTCTTTCTGTTCTATCCCAAAGCTGTGGAGGTGGAGGGATTTTTCATTTTTTTGCTATGCACCAAAAAATTACATTTTAAAAATTCAACACAAATGCATCTTCCAAGGCATAATCCACAACTTATCTGTCAACAGATTTCATTGTAGAAGTACATTTAGAGTCCCACAGAAAACTCCTGGCAGAGAAACAGGGACGCACTTCCCGGAGAGTAGCATTGTTGAATTTTTTAAATGAAACTGTTCAGTGCTGTCACAAAAGCTCTGTACCTCTGTTTTCTTTGTCTACTGCTGTGAAGGAAAAAAGAATCAGAGGCGGATATGTGGGGGAACCTAGTTAAAACACTGGAGTCTCAGCATGAATGGAAACTACTAGAAATAAATCAGTCTCTACTTTCAATGCAGGAATGTGAACCCTCAGGATTCTTCAGGATGGAAATTTAGAGGTGGTTCTAACTACTCTGAGGCATCAATATCATTAATATTTATCCTACACAGTTCCCTGTCTAAGCCTTTTACTTCCCGTCTAACAAAACAATGATGTCAGAGGCACTCAACAAGAAAAACAGTAAAGATTTCTGGTAATAACAGTGCCGTCAATGAGGAAGAAGTGATTCTTAGCCTGAGTGATTCCACCTGCAATATGCTGACACATTTGTGAAGAAGGCATGGCTTTAAATATCAGGAATGCTTTTTGGGTTTGTGATATTTTGAGATAGAAAATCTGTGTGAGTCCAAGACTGGGCAGTAAAACAACCATACCTAAGGGCAGTACCATACTCCAAAGCAGCCATACAACCTCTTTAATCCCTATTGTAAAATGTCTGCAGTGCAATGTGCACATGCTTGATAAAGACTGTGAAATCCAATGTGACTATGAATGACTTACAGTGCCCCAGTATGTTCTGAAAGAGCTTTTTTTATTTACTAGTGAGTAAAAGAGGCATTAATGAATTAAATTAAATGTGTGAGGTGCTTAAATGAAGAAAATCTCAAACACCATGACACTCAACTAAATGCAGCTAAAGTGGGTGGAACAAAAATCTCCTCATGCAGACACTTCACTAAAAGAAAACAACTTAACCCTTTGACCCCAGATCACTTCATTGGCTCTCACATTAAAAATGTACATGCGGGTAATTAATAAAGTATATATCTGGAACTAAAAGGTCAGTTTGAATAAATAAGGTATAATAACAAGGATAAATATAATGAGAATTAATATACAGATTGTTTAGAATGAAGTAGAGTCATTTTGGGTTGCAGTGTATAACTATTTTAATTTCAGACATCAGGTCACATGGCCGACATGTAGTGACAGACAACCAAATATACCTAATAAAGAGTCACCAATTGACCTAACAGCATGTTTCAGGTCTTTGTGAGGAAACTGAAGTGCCCGGAGGTGCAGGGCCATGCAAACTTCAGACCCTGGTCGGTCATCAAAATCAGTTTGAGGTTAATAGTGGTGCATTTTATCCAGAAAACCAAAGCTTCTGTGATTACTTGTTTTGGCTAAAAGGGCGGATTTGCTTCTCCCAAAATGGTGCTGATGTCATCTGGGAATTTGCCAAATTTGGTTTCTTTTGATATATTTCAGATACCAGTGTATATGTAAAAAATGGAAACTCACTGAAACGTCACCAAAGGTTCTCATTAATTTTACTGCTAACACCTTTTCAAAAACGTATACATTCATTAATTTACTTGTTTTGTGTATTTAGCGGCATGTTGCTAGAGAAGATCAAGGTTAGGTGGCCCTTTTACAGTCGTGCTCTGTCATTTTTGTGGACATCAATCTGCTCAATGTTGAAGTTGCCTTTGATTTAGGTAAAAACGGTGCTAATTAGCTCATCGCTGAGTTTGTTCTGTTGTTTGTGAAAGATTTTTGTGCTCTGGGATGTTCTTTATTTCAGAATTTGCTGCTAGAACTTGTTTGGGTTTTGTTTGGGCTGAAGAGGTTAAGGTTACTTTCACACCTAAAATACCACAGACTTGCTCGGTTTGGGGGTGAAGTTACAACATTGTTTCATTTTTCATTTTTACCTCTGCCAAGTCGGTTATGTTTTTGCCGGCGTATGTTTGTTTGTTAGTTAGCAAACTTACACAAAAATTACTGGACAGATTTTACTGAAATTGTCAGGAGATGTTGGTAATGGCCCAACTTGAAAATGATTAGATTTTGGTGGTGATCCAGATAACCGACATTAGTGAACAATCATTTTTGCTCAATAACTGTCTCACTAATAATATCAACATGAGTGCTAGGTGTGGGTTTTCAGGGTCAAGGAATCATATTATGATGGTAACTTTATCATGGAACTATTGCTTATAGATGTAACAGCAGTTTAGTTTGGTTTGCTTTCACACTGCCCCTAGTCAGGCGGACCAAAGCCTGTCAAAGAATAAAAAAATCTAGCCTCCTACCACCAGATGTGGCTGTGGACTTTACTCCAGCCATCCAGTCTATTGTTGCTCTACGAGGCGGAAATACAGAAGCAACTTCGAGTAATAACAGTAAAGCACTTCAGAAGTATTCTGTGCCATAAAATATGGATAAAGATTAATATAAATATATATAGATATCGATTTAGGTTGCATCAGGTGGCACTTGCATGTTGACTAGAGCCATGTGTAAACATATTCCTGGAGGCTGGCAGCATTATGCAAACATTGGCCGCACTCTGCTTTATATTATCAGTGAACTCTAGATTAGCTTTTCTGTTATATTCTGCCAAATCCATGCCACAGTTCATTCCCTTTTGCTCAATTTGCCTTTTTTAGTCCTTGTTTGGTTTGGATTGCTTTCACACTGACCGCAAACTGAAGTCTGATCCACTTGGAAATGAAGCAAAGCCCCTGTTTTTTGGCAGACCAAAGTTCAGACCTTTGGTCCACACCAGAGCTCTAGTGAGCTTTCACACCACCCCAACGAACTGAACTTTAAAAAAAAAACAAAAAAAAAACAAAGTTTGTTTGGTGTAGACCAAACACGGACGGTGTGAAAGCATAGTGAAATTCACCTGTAAATATGATTTTACAGCAATACCATTTGGCACAAGAGGATTAGTGGAAGGTTTAATGGTGTACTAATTCAGATACCACCCAAACCTGTGCAGGCCCAAAGGAATCAATGACAAAATCAATCAAGATGGAATAGCATGGATAAGAAGAATTGATAATGGCATTGTATCTTAAAAATCTTATCAGTTCCCACCCCTATCAGGTGCTGATGTTATTGTATCCAGGCAGCATACTTAGGTCTCCGTATCTACATGTTCTCATCTGCTCTGACAAATCCCCTTTAGACAGTAATATCCAGATACGTGCATGCAGTAGTTGGATAATCTTTTGTATTTTGTGGATTAGGCTCATGCTGCGTGGATTTTCTTGATGGCGGGATGAAAACACAGCGACGATCCGTGAATTAATTTACACGAGGGGGAGAGGGAAGCATGGCTGCAGGCTCTAATAAATCTGTATTACTCCCACAGGATGTTACAAATCATGCGTTACAGGTGAGGTGTCACAGTGTTCTTCAGTTCAGGTGATGCTCCGAGGGGTCGGGGGGGTGAGATGATGATGTATCTGTCACTTTATTGAGATAAATTTTCCAATCACATGGCGAGAGTTCCCACCCTCAGGAGTGCCAGCATGTGGGATTAGATTACCACCTCCCACAATGCATCACGCTCTACATCTCAATCCAATAGGAGAGAAATACTAGAATTGGGATGCTCGCCTTCCTAAAAGGAGAGGTTTAAAATGTGCTGTGGGGATGTGCGGCAAATCAAATCAACAATACAAATCATTGTGAAAACCCTGACAGTTATCTGCAAATGTAAATCCCAAATCTGGGATCTGCATCCAACAACATGTCCATGTAAATTAAGCACTAAAATATTAGGAAAAATGTAAAAATAAGAGCATTGAAGGCATTTGTTGTTCCCTCACGCTTTGAATTGGTTTGATTCAAAATTTATCACTCTCTGCTCTGTATTAATAAATCATAACAACTGTTCTGGTGGAATATAAAGCAACAAGATTAGAAAATAATGAATCTTGGCAGTAATAATAGCCTCACATGGGATATGCAGTGGAACATGACATCAGTGGTAATTATTATTAAGAGAAGCTCATACAAGCTGCTTTAAAATCCTGCAGTAGCTTCATTATTTCAGCGCTACGCTGCACTGCAATGAGATACAAGGATCCCCAGACAGGCACTTTATATAAAGCCATGTGTTAGGACAGGAGGGTTTTCATTTTTCTGCCTCAACAAAGCTCAGAATTAATGACCAATACAATTACAATTATCTCATAATCCTGTAACAATCACCTAAAGTACCGCCAAAGACTGTGGGAGGACATGGAAACAGTAGAACAGGAGATTTACTCCAAGAGGCGATAAATGATTGGAATAAAATGAGTGGTATAAAATGTTTGTCTAACAGGCTGAGGCTGATCTAAAGATGAAAATCACCTTCTGCTTTTGTCAGCAGTCAGTAATGAAACAAAGATCAGGCTTGGATACAAAGACTGTGCACTGACTCCAGGTATCCGTACTGTGCCCAGGCATGCTTCCTTCCAGTCTTGCTCATTTTGTGTGAGTGCTCAGTACCACGTCCAAGCACGGTGCACTTCCCTGGCCCTGTCAAGCTTGGATGAGGTGGGTTATTCAGCATGACACAGGCATGGGCGAGTGCACAGGACAAGAATTCTCACAGTAACAACCTGTCATCTGTTGACCTTGGACAGTTTGCAAAAGTTACAGAGAATACTGTTTAAATCACATGTGAATGGACTGTGCCTTTAATTTGCAAAGCTAAAAATACAGGGGAAGAACCTACACTTTCTAGCACTCAAAGGTCCTGTTTTAATGAGTTCATATTTTGCCTTAAGGTTCATACAATAGATTTTGATGATACTGACAGTCACTTATGTTCAGAATACCTTAAATTATTCATATACTGAGCACCTCAGATCCAGCTGTATTGTTAGAGCTCTTTTAGGCCAATATTCTGCATGGGCCCAGTCTGCTCTGATTGGCCGACTGGTCTAATGCTGCAGTAAACACGGCTTAACCTTTGCTAGCTTCAGTACTGCAAACTGGACTATTATCATGCTTCCACCTCTGTCAAAATGATGCTGCTTCCAAAGCTACAAATGTCACCAACAGTGGACAAAACTCGATGTTAATTAGTGTGTCAGTATGTTGACTGGCGACCCATGGCTGCCTGAGCCTGTAGTTGCTGTGGTTACAACAGAAATAGAAACCAGTAAGAGTACTCATGAATGGTTTCTAATGACAGGATCTCATATGACTCATCAGATTTAAATCTAAATAATTGCTAAAAACACCTGCAAACACCAGTTGATATGTCACAAGTTAAACTGTAACACCGGTAAGACTTGTCGTAGGAATTAATTTCAAAATAAAACATTTTGCATAGAAATTACAAAAAAATGCATATTACAGTCATCCTTGCATGCAAAAAACAGCATTAAATGCTGCATTTATGCATTTTTATGTGTACAAGGATGTTTTTTATACTTTATATGTGTGGGCAGGATTAATTTTGAAAATGAAAAAGGAAAAAAATAGCTGCCTAGCTGTGGTCATAGCCTATAAAGGTACAAAAATGCCTGTTTTAATCACAATATTATTGTGGTTATATAACCTGACACACCAGATGGGCCATTCAATGTATTTCACTACTCCATCAAGGCAACAGCCCAGAGAAAGTGTTTGGGAATGGGCAGAACTTTTCATGAGCATATCCAGCAGGTGACTGGACTATTGATCCATCAATCACAATAACTGCAGGCCAGTCAGATAATCTAGTAGTAGGGTGCTACTGCTGTGGTTAAAAATATAAAACATAAACTACTTTGTAAAACAAACTCTCAACGAAACTTGTCTGAAGTGGAGCAAAAATATCCTTCCTATTGAGAATTGCTTTCAGTCTTGTTTGTTTTTCATTTAACAAAGAAACATGGTCCACATCTGATAAAACTTCTACTGAAGCTGTTAGCATCTAAGCTAATCTCTGAGAGAGCAGTTACTTCCTGTTGTCAATCCACCCTTGACTGCCACCTCTTCCTGCTTTAAGGCCGCTTTGGGCCGAGCATTATCGTTGGCACGATGGATCTGTCTGATTACAGACATTGGTCAAGCTGATCCAGCTAAACTGCAAGGCTAGTGTTTATATCCCCAGTGAAAAAAGGAAGTAGCACCAAATGAGCTAAAGAAACATGTTCCAAAAGACGTGAAGAAAACAATTCAAAACTGTTTAAGAGTTGCATGGTTTTTAATGTCCTGCCTCCCTTTATCTAGCGTTATTTCTCTGATCTGTTCTTTGTTTTCAGGTCTCACAGTCACATATACTGAGAAAAATGCTGTTTGTGCACTACATTTTTAGTAGGCCATTGTTTCCAAAATCATGGAGGCGTAGAAGTGGGAAGGTGTAACATTTAAAGGGTTTCTTTATGAATTTACACTTAATTAACATAAATTTACAGAGTGGTTCGCTACAGCAAGTCCTTTCAAGTTTATTTATTAAAATTCAAGAAATGAAACCTGCAACATTCTTTTGTTTAAGTTAATTAAAGGCCCTCTTGATGCAACAGTGATGGAAAATTACCGCCTGTCAGGTTGTTAATTCAGTCACAGCAGGGTTTCCTGTTTTACCAATCAGCATGCTGGAAGAAAGGACAGAGAGGAAGAGGAAAGAAAGAGCCAATTCTACGGTGGTTACTGTTAAACTTATTGAGGTAAAGGCCCACTTTTCAGGGCCTACGGGGATCCTTCTTGGACTCTGATTCAGCAGCAGTATGGAGGTGGGAGGCGTTGGACAGGGAGCGTGGATTTTAGAGCCAAGCATTCATGATTCAAAGCACACAAACACACATAGGCACACATGTACTCACACACACATGCACGCAGCAGGCCCGAGCAGACAGACTGTGATCGTCCCACCACACCGACCCACCGCCTTCTGTTAGCTCTTTTCATGCTCGCCTTCATCTCGTGTCAGCGTATGATGAAAACAGAGAATGAGAAGGTGAAATCAGGGTAAAAACCTTTGAGTTTCATAATCATGCCTTCAATTACAATCAAAATCATTCTGCTCTGTTTCATCTTTTTTTTGTCTTTGTGTCTCTCTCTGCAGTAAAAGTTTCTTTTCATGAAAACACTGAACTGCTCTCAGCTTAAACTCCTCACTAGCAAAATGGGTCAGATCCAGCAGACAGATGAACTAAAGGATTACTCAAATCTGTAATCTCACAAACTGTGCACACCTGCACTTTTTAACAGCTTACAGGCCACACCAGATGACAGACGTCTTTGCATGTGCACAGACGAAAGTGAACCGTACACGACCAGACTCACCCGTTCTTTCTGCAAAAGGTCTGATTTATTCATGGAGGAGAAGGAGGTGAGGTGGGGGTAGCCCCTAATCCTGAGAGGTTTTTCTTTTCTAATGACTTTTTTTGGGCAGGACAGCTCACACGGAGCCAGCCGCGCTTCAATCGGAGAGTTTCTGCTGTTTATCAGGAGAGTAATGAGACATTTCCAGCCATCTCAGCAACTAAATTGACAGCGTCACTGACTGGTGGTCCACTGGGAGGTCTTGTTAGGATGTCAAGCTATAATTGCACAGTGTGTTGGCACGGGGGACATAAAGAGAACTAAAAACCACTGCCTGGTGGTTATGTGCCTCTGTGAGGTACACAATCACTGGACATTGACAATGCAGCGGTGGGGAACTAAGAAGGGCTGTGGTGGTTTTTGTGGTAGTGCGACCTGTATAAATATCTTTAAATTATGCAGTTGGTACATGTTTTATAAGGTGAATTAAGGTCTCTGTGACCTTGAGTTGTAGCTTTCAAAATAACACTCACAAGCAACGGATGAATATTAGACTCAAAGACCTTGACTTACGACCTCAAAAGTGGAATCAGTACATTACTGAACTAGAACCTCCACCAAGGCATTTCTGACATGAGCCAAGTTACCAGAATCAGAATTGGTATTTACTGTCAAGAACATCTCCACATGCAAGGAATCTGACTTAGTAAATTGGTGCAAAAGACAATAAACATATAGTTAGAAAAACAATAAAAATGTCAAGAGCAAGAAATTAAAGTATAAAAATAGGTATGTGGAAAACTGCCCTATCCTGCATTTTAACAAATCATTTTTTCTTTCTTTTTTTTTCTTTTTATCAAAATCTATTCAGAACCTAAATTCTCTTGCTCATGGACAGACAGACAGACACACAAACAAATGCCAGCAAAAACAAAACCTCCTTGGCAGAGGTTACAAGATTATTGATTTTTGAGAAGTTTGGGCTAAATCCCTTGAGGCATATTCAGGTGAAAGTTTGCAAAAATAAATAACAAAAGGATTTTTGCGATGTGTCCACGAGCAATAAGCAATACACATGATTACGTTGACCTTTGATGGACCTATGGGCGTCTGTGACTGGCTGTTTTCAAAACACCTGCTACATACCACTGCTACAACGCAGTATTCAGTGTATACTGCATACTGTATGTGAAAGTAGTATGTAATATGACTGCCAAACGGCTTTCAGTTTGTATGCTACACCCAGGTGATTCCTCCTTTTTCTCCTTGTTCTTCTCTTTGTTTTTCTGGCAGGTGGCAGCTATTGTATAAGGTGCATTACAGTCACCTACTGTGCTAAAGTTTGGATCAGAGCAATCATTGCTACAATGCAAAAATGATATTTAACACACTAATAATAGAGTTAATTTTAATTATGCAAACAATCAGAGTGAGCACTAATGCAAAGTTTATAGAAAACCTGTTGAAGCTTTCTTGGGATGTTGGGTTGACAAGCCAAGGACAACCAGGAAGCCCAATAACTCTACTTATGACCTTTGACCCCCCCAAAAAGCTAATCAATACACACTTTAGTCTTTGAGAACAGTTGTGCCAAGCTTGTGGAAAATCCCTCTAGGATTCTGGAGATATCACGTTCAAAATCAAAGTATAAACATTAAGCACGCTGACCTTGACCTTGAATCTATACCTTCATAAATCTTACCAGCTTATCCTGCAGAGATGACCACTTTGCAAAGTTTGAAGATAATCTGTCAAAGCTCTTTTGGAATACTGTGTTGACATGAATAGGAATGAGAACTGATAAGATTTTATTCAACCAATGCCATTATTGATTCTGCTAATCCATCTGATTCTCTAATGATTGCTTTATCAATCCCTGTAGATTTCTGTGTTGGCTCATAGGTTTTCAATGGCACCAGTGTCAAACACATCACTCCTGATATTCACTGCTGTGCTGCAAAGATGAATAAGCCACAACATTGACCACTTCTGACCCCTGAAGGCCACCATAACATTTTTGACATCTTTGTCATAGCTTCTGTTGACTGTCTCTGATAAACATGTGACGCCCTTAGATCACAAAGCATGCAGAGCAAAGTGAAAGGAATCGATAAGGGAATTGTTAAGCTCAAAGACTAACTATATGAATTCCTTGAGGGAGTTGTTATCTATTTTCAACTGGAATTGGTTTTCGATTCCCATCCCTAGACATGAATGGGTAAAACAATCAAAAACATTCTGTTTGCGACCTGAGCTGTCATGGTATTTGAGGCAGAAAAGAGCAGTAGAGGCACATTTTGACATTTCCTGGCTTGTTGTTTGGTTCTGGTATCTATCGCAAAGAGAAAAGCATGCAGCATGCACGAGCTCAAAGCATGGACAGTCATTTATATTAATCCTTTCAAGAGGCAAACACATCCTGCCCCCCTTTGATACCTCAGAATAATAGCTTCCTTTCATTTCTCCATGTCGTCGTTCATATCAAATTGTGTAACAGCCGTGGGACAAATGATTGATTACTACAGAACCTGTCAGGTTTCCTCTCTTCTCTAGTTGTGTGAAGCCTTCCAGTGCCAAGAATAGATCTGAAGACTGACAGCTGCCTCTCCCAAAGGACACCAGCCTCTCTCGCTTGTGCTAATTTGTGCCAATGCCTACGCATGTGGAGGTGTGAGCGTATAATACCACAGAGGTTTGGGCACACTTGTCAGAATCAGTGGGTCGGCCTTGATTGAGAGAAAAGACTAGGTTTCCGGAGCGGCTGCTGCTCATACGCTTTCTTGTTTACCATGTAGCATGTGTGCATCCCTGCAACATGTGTGATACAGCATGCAGTGCAGAGACTTTTAATCTGCATTCAGAAGTTCACTGTAAGACGCTGCCCCCTCTATCTTACAGCATACAGTAGTGCTTTCTCCATGGGGGATCCCAGAGATAAAGAAATGACACACAACAAGCTCAATGTCAACTCCGTAACGAAGAACAAAACTGATGAATAATTCATGAGAGATAGTGCGAGCATCCATACGTGCGAAGAAAAAGGAGCTCTACTCCCACCTTGGCATCTCTGTGAGATAAAAGACGCAGGGGATATAGAGCATTGACATTATTGTGTGCCTTCAACAGAGGCAGTAAAAAAAACCGCCAAACTGTGGAGGCAGATGAAGGCTGTCGCAGAGACGGGGCTGAATTTGATCCACAGAGCACCTGAGCGATTGTGCCAGATGAAGGCGGATCCAACAATCCGGCTGTGTGAACATTAGCAGGAGGCGTCCTTACTCATGGGAAATTCAATTTGGTTCGTTTAAGGGAGCTTGAGCTGCGTCCTTGCTCTCTACTTTTCAGCATGTGAAGTCGTTAACCTTGTGAGAGCAGGTATATCTGTTTGTCTATCAAAGAACAGCCTCTAAGTCTGAAGAGCTTATGGGTGAGCAGGTGGCCAGGGCTCAGCGGCGATCCTTCCCACACGACACAGGACGGTGTGCTGGGTGGCACCTAATCAAATCATGAGGCAGAAATTAACACAGGGGGAGAAGTGCCACCTGGGCCACCCAGGAATAGCTGATATTATCCAGCTGCAGCCTCAGACACAAACCTCTGACGTGACAAAAGTTTCAGGTGTAATCATAAGAACTTCTGGGAACAAGCAATTCAAATAAACACAAGTTCAACCAAGCAATGCAGAAGACCATTTCTGAATGCACCACATGTTGAAGCAGATGTGCTCCAGCAGCAAAAGTCCACACAAGACCCCACACCTGTCAGCTAAGAACAGAGAACTGAGGCTATAATTCACACAGGCTCACCAATACTGGAAAACAGATTTTTGTCTACCTGATGAGTCTTAATTTCTGCTGCAACATTCAGACGTTAGGGTCAGAATCAAACACAACCAACATAAAAGCATGGATCCATCCTGCCCGTGTCGACGGTTCAGGCTGGTGGTGGTGGTGGTGTGATGTTTTGGGGGATGTTTCTTGCTACACTTTGGGCTCCTAATTACCAATGAAGCATCATTGTGGGGTGCTGGTGGCGCAGTCTGATAGTGCGCTTGGTCGGTTATCAGAAGGTTGCAGGTTCAAGCTCAGCTCACATTTTGATGTGTCCTTGGGCAAGACACTTAACCCCAAGTTGCTCCCACTACTGCGTCAGTGCTGTGTAAATGGGTATGGAAGGGCATGAAGGTGTTTGTTGATATTGATTGACAACTGGCATAGAAACTCCAACCATGTGAGAGTGAATGTGTAGATGTGACCTGCAGTCTAAAGCTGCTTTGAGTGGTTAAAGACTAGTAAAGCATTATACTAGCTCAAGTCCATTTACCATTTAAAAGCCACAGCCTACCTGAATATGGCTGCTGACCATGTCCTTCAATAACCACAGTGTTCTCATCTTCTGATGGCTTCTTCCAGTAGAACAACATGTTGTTGCATAAACCTTAAATCATCTCAAACTGTTTTTGTTGCTTTAAAATCCATCTACAATTAGTCCAGTGGTCCTCAGAAAACATCATACTCCACCAGCACAATATTTCTCTCCACTTTAGACATGTCAGCCTGCGCTGAACATGGCAAAACTGACCCGGGAATGTACTTTCACTGCATTTTTGATTATTTCTCAATGTTGGTGAATGACAGCTAATAAATGTTGATGTGTGAATGGGCCTGGGCAGTGTGAATACAGCTTGAAGGATTTGTTTGGTGCGGTATCACTTGTGACTACCGTAAAGAAAAGATAAGATGCGCCTTCAAAAATAGACGATTGTTGATAAGCCTTAAAAGTTGCACTTTTTATAACAAAATCCCAAAGGAATAAGTATATTGGCCTTTGGAATACGCTGGTCATTAAATGCAAGCTGGCCATTTTATGCCTGGATGGACCACAACTAGGGATGTACGATATTGGATTTTTGCCGACATCCGCTATGCGGGTATTTTTTAATTCATTTTCGCCAATACCAATACCAATAATTCTAGTCAAGAGCACAAGCTCTGTACTTAAGAAAACTGGACTTGTTTCTTTAGTGTGACAGTATATTTTTGCAAGGAACAGAAGTAAAACAAGAAAAACAGCATTAAACTCTTGTAAAAATGAAACCCTTGATTTTTAAATGTACCCATGCGGTGCATCAATATTGTACATTTGTGTTATTTGCTGATATTCTAGACGATTTATGGCCGATATGTGTGGCCGATATATCAGCTATAAATGTCTGCAAAAATTTCAATATCGGCCGACATGATACTTAACTTTTTAGGCTGATATCGGCCGATACCGATAGTAAACGGATAATATTGTGCATCCCTAACCACAACCTATCATACAGGCCCAGTTTACTGGTCTTTATCAGATAATATTTGGTACTTGTGGTTGCCTCTAATAAATTGTAAAACACCACTCAACAATTTAAAACATTAAAAAGGCATTTAAAAGTGAAAAGACTAAACTAAATTAATTATTCAAACCAAGGTCATTTCTTTAACCCTGCTGTGAATGTTTATTCCAGCTAATTAGCTTTTAACCATCCACTTTCATGTGATTGCCAGTTTTTATTCTGCCTGCCTCAAGCACACACATGAAACTGTGGGTATTGGCACTTCTGCAACTGCTTCATTTTAAAACACCTGAGGTTTACAAACACCTGTGCAGGTGTCCAGCCCCTTTAAGACTTGTCAAAGCACAGAACCGTTCATGAAAATAATCAGAAGTAATGTCCTTCATTTCAGAGGCTTCAGAGCTGCAGCTGGACACAACTGAAATTCACCTTGGAGCAAAAGTGATGACGCTGTAATTTAAGTCTCCAGTATGAAGCCTTGATCCAGGTCATCATGCCTCTGACCCCCCTCTCACACCAAAACCACTTGTTAATTGGCTAGATGGGGGAGATTATGGAGCCCCTGGGAGACTGTTGCTAGGAGATTGAAGACGAACACAGCTCTGGACGTTTCTCGCATCTCTTTGGTGTAAAGGTCTCTCATTCGATTTTCTGAAGGATGCTGATTGTTTTTTTTTTTCTCCTTTTTCTATCAAGAGCTTTAAATTTATGGTGGTGTCAAGAGGTTATTGAACATCAGGTAGAAAAGTCACAAAATAAAAACCATAAGCTGAATCGTTACTCAAACAAATTAGCTCTTTAATCTGCATGAACACAAATGTGCTTAAATGATAACCCAGCGTCAATAATTAATGCTAAACTCCAAACAACCTCTTTAAAAATCATCCCGATGCTTGTGTTATTCACTGAATTATCATTTTCCCTCAAAGCTCCCTGAAGACGTAATTTACTCCTAGTGAAAGATTGACTAGAGGGCAAATCAATAACAGCAAGTGACTGTTTGTACACTTCCGCATGGGCATAAATCTCTGTCAAACATTGTGAAGTGCCAGCGCACAGTCACACAGCGGCGGCAGGTTTTAGTTCGCTTCTCCAAACCACTCAACTGCATGAGCAGTGGGGAGGCTGCCACAGCTTCCATATGGCGAATGCAGCCATGTGCTCGGACACATATGCTAACTGTAAGCTGGAGCAGAGTGGATTGGCGGAGAATTTGTTCTGCTAATGTTTACTGTAAGCATGAATAAAGACAGTGCCAATGAGTGGAAGGTCAACCAAACAGTGAAGGGAAGTGAAGCGAATAAATCAGCTGAAAAACAAGTGAAGAATGCTTCAAGTTTACACAGTGCATGCAAATAGGCATCATATCTTAGGATAAAAGCTTGTCCTGAGGCTTTATTTTGTTTCTTCCATAATTTATGTGGGGATTTTTTGCTGTTATGGATTTTTTCTTTTTGCTTTGACACAACTTATAAACATTGGATGTTTTTATTAGTCTTCCAGACAGACTTGAAGGAACGTCTCTTCAGTATATACAAGCTTTTATGGGCAAAAGGTTGAAATCTGAGTCGTGACATGGGAAATGCAGGATTAGACGGTTAAGCTTTTAGGCTTATTTTCACATTAGGCACAACTGTTTCACACTGTGTCCGAGCATAATTATTCACCTCCCTCCAGCTACATGATGCTTTTTTGTTGCTTACTTACTTGTTTATCAACCTCGTTAGTTATTTATTTTATTCCATTTTATCTACACACTTAGTTTTTTTGTAATTACCTTGGATTGGGTAATTAATTCAGTTTTAATCTCAGTTACAATTACTGCCTACCACAATTATGAAACTGAGTAATGGAGATCAAAAGAACACTGAGCCACATGACATGTTAATAATATCATTTTAGCATTTCTTTAGGTATTTGTATTTCTACACATTTGTTTCTACGCATTACCATTTTTAACGCTCAAAATTATATCGTCAAAAGCACATAAGTTTAATAATTGCATGTGGTGCATGTTTTAAAACTGATGAGTAAATCAGGAGCAACTGCGTGATGCTATCATTTCAATATGGACCAGAATCTCTGAGGAATGTTTCCAACAACTTGATGAATCTATGCCATGAAGAGTTAAAGCAGTTCTGAAAATAAATTTAGGTCCAATCCAATAAAGGTGTACCTAATAAAGTGGCCAATGAGTATGAATGCTATATGATATGTGGAAATGTTGAGGTCTCAATAAAAACATGCTGTAACCAAGAGAAGGAGCTGAATATTACAAAAATAATCATAATATTAACAACAGGGTTGGACGTTCTATAACTAAAATGGTGGTTGTGTTAGAAGAATGATACAGACAGACTTGAGAGATTTGTTGAGGAAAACAGTGCAAGAAAAGTGCAGATGAAACCAGGACAGAACTCATGAGGCATTTTGTTGCATCAGCAAAGACCCAGGTCCGAAACAAGTCTCAATAATGGGATTAATGTCATCCCCTCACTATCTCGCCAAGGACAGAAGGACACTTTCAGGAGTGCAGAGGAGGTGTGCAAAGGCCTTCAACTATCTCTACATATGGGGATGCTGCAGGTTATGAGCTCCACCAGCTACTGAACATCCTTGTTCTCCAAAAGAGCCAGGAAATGTGTTAAAAATTGTGAGTTTCGAGCTGTTTTCCCGCCCAGGCTGTAAACAGGTCAATGCTGCAGGACGGTGCCGAGAGCGAGCTTCCAGCAAGACATTTCATTCTCCAGGGGATGGAGATGGTTATTTTTATTTTGCTGAATTTTGCTTGGTTCTGCTTTATGAATTTCTTTTTCTCTTTACTGTAACAAAAATGTAGACTATTGCATGGTGTAATTACATGCAATCTTTGAGAAGGGTTAAGAAATCCTCTGATTCTGTGACTTTTTAAAAACAACATGGACTCCAAGTATGGAGGCACCAAATAAGGTCAGCTTCAAACACTCAAACACTTTGTGATGTATGTTATTGATGTGTATTGTAGGCCAGTGTGGAAGTTAGAATCACGTTGGTTCCTCCGAATGCAAGCCCACTAAAAGTCTATCGGGATTTTTCACTTGTTGCTCTCTATTGAACAACACTTTTAGGAGTTGGGGGATTTTATGCCTCAGTATGAGAGCAGAGGATGGTGGTGGTGACTTCGGTTGGTGATATCAGACAGACTCTTCTGGTGAATATTCAAGGAAACAAGTGCAATGGGGGTGATGGTCTTCATCAAATTAATCACAAATGGCAGCATGACCTGCTGTGAGTCATGTGACTCCTACATTGCGTATCTTGCGATGTTACTTTTGCACATGCTCACATTGCAGTTGCAGTTTTTAAACTAAGGATGTCCCAATACTGTATTAATTTCCATAAAAGTATCAGATCAGATCAGATATGAGCATTTTTAGGTGATTGGGAATCTGAATTAATACAGATCACTTCACCTAATTGATTTTTTCTTTTAAGATTATTTTTTGGGTATTTTAGGCCTTTATTGACAGAAGAGAGAGAGAGACAGTGGACAGGCTTGTGAAAGGGAGCGAGAGAAAGAAGGGGAAGACCCTGCAAACAGGCCACAGGCTGGATTTGAACCTGGACCAGCAGAAGCATGTTTAAGGGTTGTGCCTAGTTGCTTACCACTCCACCAAACCAGCACCCCTCCTCACCTAATTGTGTACATCACTTTCTGTGAGTTGATCACACGAGCAGCCCTTTGGCTAACATGTCATCCGAGTGGAAATACTTTTATTTCCACAGCAATAGGTGTCCAAGGGCCACTTTGAAAATATAAAACATTCAGAGTAGTTTTGTTTATTTCTAGAATAATGCTAATCAGACTTTGCTAAAATGATTCAAATAAGGGCATCTTTTAACTTTGTTTGCTTAATGTTATGTTGTTAACAAACAAATAAAAATAGAAATAAACAAAAAAGTGTACAGCTGTAATGTCTGGGTAAATGTAAATATCTGATCAGGACTCAGAATCAGCAGGTACTTATCATTTAAGAATCAGATCCAGATCAGGAGCCAAAAAAGCTGATCGGGACATCCCTACTGAAAAAGATGTATTGTTCAGCCCTGTACATGGCTGACATTTTAAAAGTGTTGCATTGTACTGGAAAGAGTATTACACTCCAAAGGCCACATCCCTGCTTTTCGCAGTCTCTCTGTATAGCAGCTGTTCCAACAGGCTATACCCTCCTCTGCAGGATAAAGAGACAGGGTCTAAGGCTGGACAGGGTCTAAGGCTGGACAGGCCTCTATGAGAGCGACAGGTGCGTCTGTGCCCTGCCAGGTTTCAGTCAGAAACAGATAGTCCAGATTTTGACCACTAATGAGATCATTGACCATAAAAGATTTGTTTGTGATTGACCTTATGTTAATAACAGTCATTACATATCTGTACATTTTTAACATAAGGTCCAACAAGCTAAAATTCAACAAATCAGTGAGATTTCAACAGCATGTTGCAGTCCTCTAGGTCATCTCATTAGCAGAGCCTGCAATCTTTTCACACATACTCACATGGCTTTGTTTACCTCCGCCTGCACACAGATTTGTGCCAATATAAAAACAGGTAGGAGGCAATCAGAAGCAGTGCTGTTTTTTATCACAAATACTGCACATTTATCACTCTTCACCCAAAAAAAGTGGATATCTTACATTTGTTATTTTTTACCCATAAGCCTTACACCCTTGATGACAGCCTAATCAACAGTACCCTGACTCAGCATTATATACTAGTATATTGGTTGAGCTGCTTTTGGATAAAAACCAGTTTAGGTAAGGTAGAAGAAATGCTTTCTAAACCCAGTTTAACAACATCACCTGTAAAGCTCTGACATAACAAGGAGACTTGTTAAGTTTTTATCCACTCTCTGACCTCCATATCTTTGTTTTTCACAATGGCCGTAAATAAGGGGCACAAAAACTCCCATTTTGGCTATAAAAATGATTTTGTGTGGGATTATTCAATGTGAGAGTAATTATAAAGGCACCAAAGCTGCATTCACACACTGATGTTTTTGCCAGCTTTTGCATATGTAGATGGAAACATCAGGCCATGTTGAGCTTAGTGATGCCACACAGAACTAAGTTAACATCGGTCAGGCAATGCTGATGTTCGTCAGGTACATCAAAAAGGTTCACACATACTGAAAAATCAACCTTTGATCCATGCTTGTTAACGGCAGCAAGAGTTGACCTCCGCACACCTTGGCTAGCCTCAGTTACAGCTGTGCTCATCTGTATTGACTTCAGCTGTTCCTCCTCAGGCCTGGACTCCTGTTGTATGACTTGTGGCATTTCTTTGTTCTCTGTACATGGTGTCAGAATACTGAGATCAGCTGCAGCTGCAGGTATTGAAATGGCATACGTCTACTTTACATGGTGATCGTTGAGTGAAGTCACAATGTGTTTGTACAACGTTCAGCTGTGCCAAGCTGCATTGGGTCAAAGATCCCCTACGTTTAGCGCACCACACATGCATCATAGCATAGATGATAAATAGAGGTTTAATGCCATGTCGGCAACTAATGCCATATTCATGGTGAAAACAAATTAGACAGACATGTCAAGATCGAGAATTAACAACCTATAAAGGTATGTAAAGTCTAGCTGCTTTCAAAAGCTCCAAAATTATTTCAGCTTTGACTGTCAAAAAAGATCTTGCAGACCAGCTACTCTGTAAAACCTTTCTCTTAGGAGGTTAAGATCTGCACAATCTAAAAGAATGTGTTTTCAAAGGACACTGACAACCATCACATTCAGGAGGAGGCTCTCCTTTTAGTTAGAACGAGTGAGTCAGCCTTGAATTACCAATCTGACATCTAGTAAAGACCAATTGGTCCTTGCAGTTTTTCAGCCATGTTGGTCTTGGACCATTTATCAAAGGCGAAAATTTAATATAGCTTGTTGTTTGGGCAGTCACTCCATTCAGCTTGCCATTTGGCAAAAGGTATTTATGAATGGTAGGCCTGAGATCAGAGTGAGGAATAGGACATCGTGTTACCTCTTTTCTGAGAGCTCTTTTTGCTGCTGAGTCTACTTTCTCATTTCCAAAATGCCCACAGGTCCAGGCACCCAACAGAGATGGACATCATACTCTGCTCTTTCAAGGGAAAATAACTTTGATAGTATCTTGACAATGACTGGATGACCAGCGTTGAGGTTGTCTAACGTCTGAAGACAAGAAGTCAAATCAGTGCAAACCCCACGTGTAATATCTACATTGGCGACTTCAAAATCCATCTGTTAGTTGGGAGACAATAGAAGACATCACCAGCAAACTGAATACAAAAAGTAGCCCAGGAACATCCTTTCAGCTTAATTTGGATGATTTCTCAACATTGGTCAACATCAGCTTATATACGCTTACGTTCAACGGGCCTTAAGATGGCTTTAACCAGGAGAAATGGGAATGAAACCTTGTTAGACTGCAGCTTTTGAATCACATAAGAATAGGGACATAATGATGTAAAGGAATAAATCTTGTTTTAATCAACCTTTAAAGGGGTAAATGACATGGAATAACTATACCACTATAGTAACAAAAGACTCACTAAAGTATTAGGAAAAGGTACATCTTATCAAAAACAAGAGGATAACTGCATTACAATCCAGATGTTAAAGTTTCACTTTCAGTTCAAGTAGATCCTTTTCAAAGGCGCCTCATGTATAGGTAACATAGGTTGCTCTGGGAATTGCTCTACCTGTACAGTACATGCATTTCTTCATCTGATCCTCATGCACAGACCGTCCTCTCTGTCAGGGATAAGATAACAAGAAGTGACATCACAAGGAATATGATTATGTATAAATGAGACACCCACAGCCTCAGTTTCCTCCATAAATTAGCAGGAAAAGAAGAACAAAGCTTTCAAGGCACAGAGACATGACATTAAAATCTTTCCCACAGCCTTGTGAGAGGAGCTAATGGACTGCTCAGAGCGAGCGGTGAGGAGGATATCGCTGTCGGATAGATCAGGAGGTCCGAGGTGAAGGGAGAAACACACACACATTCACACACAGCGCACACAATCCGAGCGCTGTGATCGCACCGGGGGGTGTGAGCTGTAAAAACTGCCACCCTCCATGTGAAGGCGCTGAGATAAATGAGCACACAACTCTCTGTTTCTGGCCTTTGATTTCACTGCCGCGCTGCTCCAGGTAAACATGAGAGGAGAGGGAGACGATATGGGGCCAGCGAGCATCACATCTCCCACTCACACAAAGGCAGAAACAAGCGCACAAGGACAAGGAGAGGGAGGGTTTAAGAATACATTTCACTGCATATACCGCTACTGCTTTTGTTTTAAAGCATGGATCTCAAAATCTCACCTTCTCTCAGCATAGCAATAAAGTGGAACAACCAAACCTAAGTGGGTAACAATACAAAGGGTTTATAAGAAAAGGTACATTTAAAAGTGGAATTCAATATAAACATGGAATATCATGGAAATGGCCGACATTTTACGTGCAAAAGCGTTTTTTCAGAATAAACAGGAACGTATCTCTCAGGAAAATGCTCCAAGGGGTCACTAAGGCTAGGGACAATGCACGCTTCACTTCCCCTCCCCCTCCTCCTCCCCTCATTAACAAACATGGTTATGTGGCTGCCTGAGACACCGGCTAAATTGGCAAAGAAGCTACGAAACTCCCAGCTAACTCCAAAGTACAGGGCAGAGCAGGTTCCCAACGATTATTATGTGTCAGGAGATCAAATGTTCTGCAAATTTTGTCAACATACTGTTGACTGGACCCGTAAAGATACGTGTGAGGACCACCTGAAGAGTGAGTGATTATATTTCATTACTTTATACTGTGTCTCGCAGTTAAAGTAAAGTATAACTTAGAGAAGGTTGTCTACAATCAGTTGTTACCATTTTTGAAAGATAATGGTATCACAGAGTTGTTCCAGTCCGGGTTCAAAGCTCTCGCCATAGCACAGAGTCGGCACTCTTGAAGGTGTCAAATGACATCCTTTTGTCAACAAACTCGGGAAAGTTTGTTGTCTTAGTTCTCCTAGATCTGTCTGCGGCATTTGACACTGTTGACCACAGTATTTTAATCTCTCGCCTGGAGCACTGTGTAGGCATTAAGGGTGTCGCCCTGGACTGGTTCCGGTCATAATTAACGGACAGAAGCTTCTGTGTTAAACTTGACAACTCTGTGTCGTCAACAGCTCTTCTTCCACATGGGGTCCCCCAGGGCTCAATCCTCGGCCCTTGCTTTTTATCTACTCCCCCTTGGCTCTGTTTTTAGGAAACATGGCATCTCCTTTCATTTTTATGCTGACGATTGCCAGATCTATCTTCCTCTGGCACAGAACAACTCTGACTCAGTTCAGCAACTCACAAACTTTCTTACGGACATTAAAGCCTGGCTTTCTTTTAACTTCCTCAGTCTGAATGAAGCAAAGACTGAGGTGGTGTTGTTTGGGCCGGGTGGCGGCCACCCCCCCAACATCGACCTGGGCTCCCTTTCACCCTATGTCAAGGATGTCGTCACTAACCTCGGGGTTAAGTTTGATTCTGATTTTAAATTTGAGAAACAGATCAGCGGCGTGGTGCAGAAAAGTTTTTATCAATTACGTCAAATAGCGAAGGTGAAGCCCATTTTATCAAGACCCGACCTGGAAAAATTAATCCATGCTTTTATCACAACTCGTCTTGATTATTGTAATGGTTTGTACGTGGGGATTAGTCAGGCTTCCCTTGCCCGCCTGCAGCTTGTGCAGAACTCTGCTGCACGTCTGCTAACACAGACCCGCAGGCATGAGCACATTACTCCCATCCTGGCGTCCTTACACTGGCTCCCTGTCCAGCACAGAATCAATTTTAAGCTTTTACTATTTGTTTTTAAAGGCCTGAACAACCTTGCTCCTCCGTACATCTCCGAGCTGCTCCACCCGTACTGCCCACCCCGATCTCTAAGATCAGCCGATCAGCTGTTGCTGACAGTCCCCAAAACGAGGCTGAAGCTCAGAGGTGACAGAGCGTTTGCCGCCGCTGCTCCCAAGGCCTGGAACGAGCTGCCCTTGTCTATTAGACAGGCCTCCTCGCTTCCTGTTTTTGAATCCCTTTTAAAAACGCACTTTTACTCCTTGGCTTTCAACACAATGTAGTTTTATTCATTTATTTATTTATTTATTTATTTTTTTGGGTTTGTTTGCCAGTCTTTTAGTTTGTACTACCTGGTCCTTTGTTTCATTTTCATTTATCTATGAATGTACAGCACTTTGGCTACCCCTGTGGTTCTTTTAAATGTGCTATAGAAATAAAGTTGATTGATTGATTGATTGATTGATTGAAAAATAAAACAGAATTTGAGAAAAAAAATGAATAAATAATAAAGATTTTATAGGGCCCTATGAGGGTCCTATCATAATCTAGGAAGAAAGCATGCTGACATACAGCGTTGGTGTCTTCTCTAATGATGTTGTCATTTTTATACTTCGTGCTCCTGCTGTATAAATATAAACGTTGATGTTCAGGCCCAAACCTCCTATTTTTCAAAATTACTATTTTTCAGAAAATGAAAAAGTCGCTCTGCTACTGAATGAATGGATGAATACTGTTTTGTCCTGATAACAAATGTTTTTTTGTACTTTGATTTGCTTAAAAGTGTATAAAACCCACTCACCAACATGGAAAGTGACCAATAGCACTGTTTTGTGGAAAAACTGCTTGTGTCTAATGAGGGCAGCTAAGAAGGCAGCATCGGTGTCAGATCTGTCCATGGGAAAAGTAACGTTGCGCCACATTAAAAATGGAACTATGTTTCTTTACCACAGTTTCAGTAGTGGTGCGTTAATTTACTTTTAACCCGAAAAAGTAGTTACATTACTGAGTTACACAACACTGCTCATATCCAAACAGAAATATATATATTTTTCTTTGTCATAGACAGATATCAATGCAAAATAATACAATTAAAAACATTACATTTCTAACAGATGTAACAGATTTGTAAGTAGAACTTTATCAAGTTTTAATTATATTACTGAATAATCATTTTTAACTTCACTTCATGTCGTCCGCAGGCTCAAATGTGTAGCTTTAATAGTCCAGGGCTCAAGAAATCATCTGTGTGCATGATGGAGGAAAGCACAGTGCATGTAGGGGGTCTGGCCTCTATACTCCTGCAGTAGGCAGCGTGCTAGGTGCATGTGACTGATCAATAGCATAGACATTCTCAAGTATATTTGCATGAAATCTGTTTGTTCTAGTTAAGATTTTGCTCAAATACAATTTCCCTAACAACTTTAAAATCCCCGTAATGTGTAATGATCAAAATTTCAATTTTGCTTGACAAAATACACTTTATGTACCACTTTGCTTTGTTATATTCTATTTCTGTGTTGGCGTATTCTCTCATTTTGGTAGACTGTGTTATTATTTGATTTTTGTTTGTTCTTCTTTTATTACTAGAATCTACTGTTTTTCTGTTAATTTTATCTGTATTTACTCTTAAGGTAATGTTTGCAAATAAGTCCACATTAAGTTTCTACCTCACCTGCACATGTGACCTAATCTTATTCTCTGTTTTCTTTGACTTTTCTTTTAATATGCGTAAACATATTAATCATAATTCTTGTTTTTTATGTTTAAAGGTACATACTGGCCACATCAAAAACTTGGTTGAAGTAAAAAAGTCCAACCACAGGATGACTTCTCCATCATGAACACACAGGCACACTCAAGATAAGGGGAGCTGTGACCTCTGCATGAACTTCCCACTGAATTTCAACAAGTCTGCAAGGGGCAAATGCTGGGGAGAGAAATAAATGGGTATAACAGGATTTTTCTGGCTAAGCGTGCAATTTTAACTCTGAAAGATTTAATACATGGACATAGGAGTTATAGATGGGAGGCTAGAGAACTCACTTCTTTCCCAGGACGGGTTTAGGATTATTGGATGTTTTTATTGCACAACTGGTGACAACAAATCCTTTTGTTACAACTGATTTTGGACTCCAGCAGTGATTTCTTCTGTTTTTATTCCATCATTTTTCTTCTTAAGTGTTCAGAGACCAAGAATTCATGATATTAGAGAAGATATCAAGCATGATATTTGGTCCCTACCCCCCAGCCCTATCCTTTGTTCTGTATTTGCATCTTGATGCACCATCATAACCAATAAACACACAAAACTGCCTCCACGTCCCTCGTCAGTCCTCAGTCGGCGACAGCAGAGCGATCAAACACTTCTCCTCAGACTCCTTGTAAAGGAAGACAACACAATCGGATTAAACACACACAAGATAATAGCTTCTCTGTAGCTGTGATTGAACAAGCCGCCCCGGGGAGCCAATCAATTCTCTCGACTCGAACCGGAAAAACTCTGTGCTTGGACTCATCTAAACACCTTTCTCCTCTTCCTCGATGCAGTCATGACATCTGGATCGTAACACAGCGGAGGTTTAATCAGGGGTAAACATCGGGACAGGAGGAGAGAGTGTGTGCTGAATCCATTAAAAATGGATTAACGTGGTAATCGCCCGAGAATGGGACAGGAGGGCACAAGGGTGCTGGATTGACGCCAGAAGGGTGAGCTCGGGTGACACAACAAGAGGTAAACAGTGACAGAGATGGAGTCAGAGAGAGAGAGGCAGTGATGCCCTTAACATGCAGATATGGTGTTAGCATTAGAGTGGCAACTATTTTACACCCACGATAATATCTACGTACGCTTTCATGTGATGGAAGGTGTCACAGTGCTGTAACATAATGTTTAGAGAAAGGTGACATCTGTGCCTGCAGCCTGGCCCAAAGAACAGACTTTTATTCTTTGACTTTTATTAATCAGGCCAGGACATATATGATTCCTGTCATTAACAATATAGCTCACTGGCCAATCACATAACATCAACCCAACATATTTAGTAGAGCTGAACAATATAAGGAAAAAACGATATTGTAATACTTTTCCTTCCAGGGATATAGATATTACAACTTTTTGAGGCAATTTCTTGATTAATGGTATTGTCATTGGCAGGACAAAAGCAAATGAAAGAAAACATCACTACTAATTGAATATATATCAGGGGTGCATGATATTGGATTATCTGATATACCAATATTTCTAAACTCATAATCACCAGAGCACAAAGTACTTTACAAAAATGTACTTGTTGCTTTCAATGTTACAGTCTATTTGTGTAAGGAGCAGATGTAGAACCAGAAAAAAGAAACTACTGATTTTTAAATGTACATATGCAGCAATGACAAAGTGTAGCGTTATAGTAAAATATATATTTTGCTTAAATTACAGGCAAATGTGGCCGCTATTTTGGCTGTAAATATTGGCCAAAATTAAAATATCAGCCCATATGGTATTTTAATTTTTAGGCCAATATCAGCCAAAACCGCTATTGTATAGATGATAGTGTGCATCCCAAATAAAAATTTGATTGTACAAATTATAACATGTTTTGTGCACTTTCAGTTGGTTTGAGGATTTAAAACTTATTCACCCTGCACGATTGCTTTTAAGGGAAAAAAGTAATTAAAAATTTTGATAATATGGGGTTTTGGCCCAACAGCAACAATGTGTCTTTTATGTACAACAGTGTCAAAACACGTGTTCCCAGAAAACAAAATTCACACTATTTTGAAAAATATGACTTAAAAACAAAGAAAAAAAATCAGTTTAAAGTCCCGATTTGACCGAGTCATCCTTGTACCTGTAATGAACATCGTCTGTACCTTAAATACCTTTAAAGTGCTGATTACAGGATGACTCTGCGTGCACCATGGTCTCTGGGAAAGCCCACTGATGGTGACATCTGACAGAAATGAGAACAGCTCCAGTTTTGGTTCCCATCACAGTAATGATGAGTTTTGAGTCACGTGACAGACACCGCACCTCCTACGGTGTGATTATTGAATATGTGCACATTACACTTGCAAAGTAAAAACAATATACTGTGCAGCCCTAATATTTAGCCATGCAGACATGGTCGAAATGACACGCTGAAGATCAAACTAAGCATCAGAACAAGGAAGAGATGATTTAGGTGACTTTGTATGTACAGGCTGGTCTGCTTAAATGCTGATGTTCATGAATTTTCACACAAAAATGTCTCTAGGGTTTACAGAGAATGGTCCAAAAAAGACAGAATATCTAATGAAGGCGGAGTATAGGTCAGAGTATATTAACCAAAGTGGTTTGAGATAAAAGTAAGACAACAGTAACTTAGATAATCACCTTATACAACCAAGGTCAACAGAAAAACTTTTCTCAATGCACAACAGGTTAACTCTTGACGCAGATGGGCAACAGCTGCATAAGATTACACCAAGTGCCACTCCTGTCAGCTAAGAAAAGAAAACTAAGGCTACAATTTGCAGGGGATCAACAAATTTGGACAATGGAAGATTGGAAAAATATTGCCTGGACTGATGAGTCTTGATTTCTGCTGCAAGCTTTAAATGGTTGGATCAAAATTTGGTACCTACACAGAAGCTTTCTTTTCTTTGTTTACTTTGGGCCCACTGGAACCAATTAAGCATTGTCGAAATGCCACAGCCTACCTGAGTATTTGTTAATGACCATAGTGTCCCCATCCTCTAATGGCTAATTCCAACAAGATAATGCACCACGTCTAAAAGCTCAAATCTTCTAAATCTAGTCCCTGAACATGACAGTGACTTAAGTGTACTCCTGTGGCCCTCATAGTCACCAGATCTCAATTTAACAAAGCACCTTGGAGATGTGGTGAAATGTGAGACTCAGATCATGCAGCTGACAAATCTGCGACAACAGGATGATGCCTTCATGTCAATGTGGAGCAAAATCTCAGAGGAATGTTTGAGCACCTTGTTGAATCTCTGCCTCAGTTCTGAAAGCAAAAGGGGGTCCAGCTCAGTAAGAGCAGGGCGTACCAAATGAAGTGACAAATAAGTGTATATTACAAATTTGCCTCTATAGTTGTGACATCATTTCGAGGCTGAATCACCCAACATTAACAGCTACATGCTGATGTATGTCTCCACCTGTTTAAGACCAACTCTTGGCGAAAAGGAGCAGACAAATGGGGCTGAGTGCAGCATCTGCGAGCTAATAGCAGCAGGAACCAGAGGCTGTTTGGGATTTGTTTGTTTGTGTCTGTACATGTAGCCCATGGAGGGCATCGTCTGTGACAACACCGAGCAATCTGGGAATAAACGTGCGCTAATGACGCTGCTCACCAGATGTGAATCACTCACATGCTGGACGCTGTGCAGATGCTGCAGGAGTGTGAATGGCTACACCATGGCTGAATATTTTCACACTGACTGTTTAATGTGTGATTTTTATCTGAAGCAACATCGGAGTGGAGTCTGAGTCAGCGTGTCTGATGTCATGTTTGTAAATGGATAAAATGATGCTTTAAAATAGCAGCACAAAGATCGTCTTTGAGGCAGATTTCATGAAGATTTGTAGGTCCCTTGTCTTGCTTGAAAATCTCCATTAAGTTAGCGGGACAGCTAATTAAATTTCAGGGTGTGTTCAGATCCAAGAAGATTGTAACCATTAGAAATAAATTAGCTCTGCATTTAAATATCTAACAGCTGTTTTACTATAAAAATGTGAAATAAATTAAATCAAAGGCGATTGAGAATACCCATTTTAAAGAGTGTAAACAAATAATCAATCAATGAATATTAGTCGAATGTTAAATAATAATACCAATTGTGAACATGTTGGGGTTTCTCACTCAGGAGTTATCTGTCATTAAATGTTGTGTATGACTTTTGTATTTGATGGAGCTTATAGTCTGCTGCCTCAGGCCTGGACCAGCCCACAGTTAAGCTGCAATAAGGTTACAGGTCTCTGTTTTTCCACTATAGGATATAGGGTATTCATATTGGCGTTCTGTATTCATTCAGTAAAATATAGTCTGTTTTTGCAAAACCATGACTCAGAGTTTCACTCATGTCTTAAATATCTAAGTAATATCTAAGGTTAATAATAAAAAAAGCCTTCATTTCATCAGGGCTAAAGACTTAAAAACCAACATGTTTCAGCCATTCAGGCCTTCATTAGGCTAGATACAAAATGGCCACCTAGCTACTTCCTTAAATGCTGCGTTCCATTTACATTGGAACTGGGAAAGGAATGGGAACGACGTCATATTCGAGTTATCAGAGTTGCAGGTACAAAGTCGGAAAAAACACTCGCCGTCCCACCAGCCATTGTTAGCAAGCCCAGCGCTGTAGTTCTAATATACCACATGAGGAATGTAAATAACACGACAGCAGTATTTCTATATATAAACATCAAACAATACTATGTATTCGGCTGATTTAATGTGATAAACACTAGTCAGAAGTGCTAATAAACAGAATATTTCAGGACCTTAGTAACGGTTTACACTGGGGGCAACCATATTAGATTGTCAACTCGGGGGTGGTGAGGATCCCCCAACTTCCAGATTAAATATCCCACTTGGAACTTGGAAATCCTGACTTCCTATTACAACTGGAACGCAGCAAAAAGCTTTGACTAAGTCACATGATCAATACAAGTCACATGATGAGGAAAAAAGGTTACATATCAATTTAATATCTAAATGTGCTCATGGCACTTGTGCAGTTAGAAAGAAAGATACTTTAAACGACAATACATATGATTTAAAATAGACCAAATACACAAGAAAACAGAGAATAGTTCAAATCATCAAACAAGTGGCTACAGGTGAGAGAGAAATCCAGTTCACCATTTAGACCTAGAGGCAAAGCTTTGAATGTACCAATCCAAAAAGACTCTTAGTAAAAGCTGATTCAGTCTGCCCCCCCTCCTCTGATATGATGCCAGTTAATTTTGAAGAATTGCAGCTGCCTGTTTGTAGTATAAAGCCATGGGATGTTGAGGATTGCCAGTACTTATTGCCTGTCTATGCTCTGCTCTGTACTTTGATCTGCTGATGTAAAAACAGCCTTAGTGCTACTTTTACTTGTGCTTTAGTAAAATTTTATTAAAGGTCACCGGTAAAAGTTTTGAAAGCATTCATAGAGGTCTCAGGATCCTATAATTCTCCACTGGGACCTCAATTATAATAAAAGAATTCATTCACCAGGCTGTCAGGATGCTCAACTCTCCTCCTCCTCCTCCTCTCCTCCCCTGAAATCCCCAAGCCCTAAACTTCACTACCTCAACTTTTAAAGGGTTACTATGCACCTGTCACCTTAATAAAAGGACAGAAAACTCTCTAGCACTTTATATATCTGTCTTTATTTATATATCTGTCCATATTGTTCTCCAACTAGGGCCTTTTTTACATTCATCTAAACCAATGCCCACCCACAGTCCATTCTCTATAATTTATGTCCTTGCACATTTGTTATCTTTAGTCTTTTACCTTGCACATCCTATGCATTATTTTTGTAACTGTGTTTTATATATTCACACCTTAATTTTGTACTTTTTTCATACTGCTATTCTTCATGCACATAAGTGTTACACTAAGGGTCGAAGAGAAATGATTTTTTGATTTTTTTCTGTATGTCCTGTTCATATGACAGAAATTGACAATAAAGTGACCTTGACTTTGACAAGCTGTGAAACAAGCTGCCATGAAGCAAAAAACTAAGACTTTGGTTGCACATTATGATAAGTTGATCCTTAGCTCAATCGGGTTGCAAAGCCTTGAATCAAAATTTGACTCAGACAGAACATTTATTTTTGGACCAAAAAGTTTGATATTCCAGTCAAAATGTCAAGAAAAGACTAACTTAAAATAGTAGAGCTGTCCTTAAACTCAAAAGTCAAGAGCAAAGTTTAACTGTAGATTATAAAGAAAAAAGTCCAGAATAAATCATTAACAGTCAAAGATACAGTTGAACTCACAAAGAGAAGTCGAACTTTTGGACTTTGTATCTGGATAAGAAAAGATAAATGTGTAGGAAGTTTTTTTATGAAAGATTCTTCACTTTTTGGCTTTTTGCCTCAACATTTTCACTTCAGCTCCAAAGTAAAAGATATTTTACTTTAGAAATCGTGTTTTCTTGACCTTCATCTCATTTTTGTATTTAACCTTTATTTAACCAGGAGTATTCCCACTGAGTTTAAAAAAAAAAAAAAGTTTGACAAGGGAGTCCTGGCAAAGGAGGAAACGAAGTTTCACACAAATAACAAAAAAAAAACCAGAATGACAGGCAGGTCCAGAGGGTAATATCCAGGTAATATCCAGTCTTGTAGGGATGTCTTGGTTTTTGTGATTTTCAAGAGGCCAAATGAAGTCTTAAATACTTCTTCTTTCCTTTTCTCTTTCCATAATTTCAGGCTGTGCTTTGGAACAGTACCAGCAGGTTCCTGTTTTGGTGCTTCATTGCCCTTTACACAGCAAGTTCACTGAAAAACATGTTCCCCTCAGAATGATCACTCTTCACTGATCTAAATCACTCAGAGGCAGTAATTGTGGTTTTGAGTGTTTGTGGAAGCAGGAGCACCTTTTATTTGAAACATGGCATCTGGGTATGAGTGCTTTTCTGACAGGAGTCAGCTCACTTGAAGTACCCCACATCTGAGCGAGCGAGGAAAAAAACCTAAATTTAGTATGAAAGAGTTTGAGCTGGATTTGGTGCAGAGTGTCAGTGGACTCATATTTTGTAGTTGAGACCCCTGACAGGACGCTCTTCTCTCTGAGGAGTCACTTTCAAAGAGGACCCAATAGGCTCACGATCAAAGCTCCTCCATCGCTGCCCCTGGACCATCTTCATAAACATGCTGGTTTATGGGGAATCAAAAAACTGCACTGCAATATCCTGTTTACTCAGCAAAGAGACGGAGTGGAGACGTTTGAAAGCACAGATAGGTGATGCGAGGTTCTTCTTTGATATGGGATTTGGAGAGAAAACAAAGTAAAGCTGGAGATAAGAGTAAATAAAACATCACTTTGAACCATTACTGCTTTTATTCTCCAGATGATGGTGCTGTATTTCGTCTTGAAATCTACAGTAGAGATAAAACTCCAGATTTCAAATACTTTAATCTACGCACCATGGTGTCTTCAAAGCATGTTTGGTGGCAGCAGCCTTGGGAGTCTAACCATGCACATTGTTAATGTCATGATGTGTTAAGAAATCAAAAAGTAAAGAATTCACGAAAACTTGGACATCCTTATAATTTCTAAATCAATTCATACCGTAGCTCAGAGTGTAGTAAGTACATTTCTGACGGCCAGTTAAATGTTTTTAACTCACAAAAGCAACTGATTGGCAGCTTTATTCCAAATGTGTTTTTAAGGCCCTGCCAACACAGAGACGAAAATCATTTTTAGTTTTTGTTTTCAAAGAGAAATGTGTCTGTCCACATATAAATGCACCAAACACGCTGTAGTATATATGCCAGGGCTATAAGTGGTGCTGTAACACTGCCACAGACATAAACCCAGAGAGCAAGTGGAGCATGCAGATCAAACATGTACGATGTCAACAAATATGACAAGATGAAGAAGAATGATTTAAAAACATTTGCCGTATGCTGTTTTTCGTGTCCACTTGTTGCTCACAGTGGTTGTAGAGGAGCAGAAGATTTGACTTTAAAAGCCAAAACAGAGATCAGTAGCTTCTGCAGCATGAACTGGCATAAAGGCAGCACTGTATACCGCCATTGTTTGTATCGTTGTCAGGGCTAGCGCATGCAATTTAAAGTAGAAGTGGGGCTTTGAGATCGTTGTTTCTGAAAATAAAAAATAAAAAGAACAATGGCATTTTGAGATTCATTCACTCTGGGACCTGGTTTAAAACACCGACTCCATGTGGACAAAACACCCCTACGATAAAAGACTTTTGCGGATAGTCCTAAACGTGACGGCTTCTTAGAATTGAAGCCCAGTTGATGCAAAATACTTTAGTTCCATTTAATTTCTGTTATGGACAAAAGATATTGTTTCAAAATCACAAATGACCCATCGCCAGCACTCTGGTTAGTTGACTGATCCACCAATCAGAGAGTCCCTCCTCATCGTAACCACTGCTAATTTAATGGTGCCACTTTACACAGAGAACACACATAGGGCACTGTGTAATATTAGTGCTCAGATTCAAGTGCGTTTTTTCCTTTGAGGCATCCAGGGCACAAGAAACGATCAAAAATACAAGACAGAAACTTCTAAACAGAGAATTCTCACCAATTATCAAAATCTCTAGTTAAAGCTGCCAGGATAAAACTTATATATGCCTATGATAGACCTGTTTACTGTACACCAAATAGCTGTTGGCTTTAAGTGATTTACTTTCTCCTTAACTGCAGGAATCATTGGCTCTATTATATTATGCTCATAAAACGTACTGTACAGCCTGTATTATTATCTGTGAGCATAATCATTTGCACGATTCATTATTATGTATACCAATTTCAGAAATGTAGCTCTGTGCTGTGAGAAATTCGTAAGTCCTGTGTGTGTTTTTTGTTATTTACTGAGCAATACTAATGCTATTATATTTGCCAAGGTGCAATGGAAAAAAAAGACCACTGTGTCTCAGCTCTCTGTACTGTTATGAACCTTAAACTGAATTTTTCAACAAATGCTCTGATATTTATGCATAGAGGTGGACTGCTGTGCATCCCACGTGGGTGAAACAAGCTTAGTAAAGTGTGAAATGTGATCTTGCAGATGTGTGCCAATCTCTAATGTGTCCTTAAAAAACCAGAGACACTCTGCACCACAGACTTAAGGCCAGGTTTAAAGAGGTTTAAGTGCAGTCAATTTTTGCATCCTTACATCAGGAACACACTACCAGACCACTACCTGCACCAGACCACTTTTCATTTTCAGACTAACCTGAGCACGTGATCATCACCTCCGCCAAGGAGGTTATGTTTTTGCCGGCGTTCATTAGTCTGTCTATCTGTCTGTCTGTGTTCAAGATAACTTGAAATGTTATGGACGAATTTGGATGAAATTTTCAGGAAATGTGTGGAATGGGATAAGGAAGAAATTATTAGATTTTGGGACTGATCCGGATCACCATCTGGATACAGGAATTTTTTTAAAGGATTCTTTAACATTGCCAGATAAGACCATTTTCGCCAAAGTGGGCTGAAGCTGCTTGGCGGAGGTCTGCTCTTTCTGAGTGCTTTTCTAGTTTGTTATTTTAACAGCATGTGTGCACAGCGTATGAATGACACCTGTGTCAGGCCAAATTAGGGCAGACACCTGCTCTTCACGCCAAAACACTGTGTGCCGGGTAAACAACAAGGCCCTGAATTTAACTTTGAGCGTTGTTAGTCAGGCTGATGACTCAGGAGACAGGTATCAGAATCTCAAGCCACAAGTTTATCTATAGAGACTCTGCAGAAACATGTTGCTCTACCTACTCTTCCTGTGTCATCTCTACTCCTCAGTATATGTATAACACAGTTCTATATTAACTCTAGATACATTTTGGCTGCTTGACTGTGAAGCATGCCAATTTTCCTCAGGGAGCATGTTATCAAGTCATAGCTTTAATAATGCCAGCCTGAGCAATACACCTTTCACATGTGCAATGTGACAAAAATCTAGACAATAGAAAGTGTAAAAGCCATTTCTGTGTTTTGGGGTTTGGTTGACCTTTGTCCTCCCACCACTTGGGGGAGCTGGGTGACATGGTGACAAGCATGAATGAGTGGCAGAGTACAGGCATTGCTGATTGGGTTAAGAACAGACAGTATTTAGACCGTGGCACTCAGATCATTTGTTTGTGGTTTATTTTATTTTGTAATTGCTGTACTCTGAGTGTGAGACTGATATTGAATTGATTTATTTTTTGAGTTTGAACACTTGCATTAAATCACAGTCAAACAAATGACGGAGTTGACCTGAGTTGTTACGCGTCGGAACATTCATTACCACAGCAACAGCAGCGTCAATTTGAAAAGCAAGTGGGCGCAACAGTAGGGTTGGTCACATCACACATCACCAACTGTTTGAGCGTACATTTTCTGAAAGATTGGGCAAACAACAGGCAAAGAGGAGGGTTTTTTATTAATGGTTGCCATGGAGACATCCTTCTCTTTATCAAAACCATCAAAAAGTATATTTTGCATAGTCAATGACCTTTAAAAGATGGATATTTTCCCAAAAATTTGAACTATTACTGCTCTTACTCCTCAGATGATGTTGCTTTATGTACTTCATATCTTCAGCAGGAAAAAACTCTAAATTCGAAATCTCTGATATGACAGGGAGACGATCAAACTTGACTGGTATGAAACAGTATCGCTCAAAGGCCAACATGGTCTCTCTGAAGGATGTTTGATGGTGGCAGCTTTAAAAGTCAGCCCGTTTCATTTGACGAGCGCACTCCGACAGACATATCAGGGCATTCCGGCAATATGGCCGATAAATTGAACCTGACAGATGGAAATAAATTCCCAAAGAAATTGAAGAGCGCTCCTTCCGTCTCATCCTTAAAGTCGTGTGGGAAGACCCCGCTGCCAGCTCTGTATGATCAGCGTTAATAAAGAGAGGAGCCCTGACTTGATCAATCATAGCATTTGGCTGCAGAGTACACCAAAGGGAAGCCTTATTATTTCTCTCCCCCGAGTATGCCGCTCCTTCCTGAGAGGATGCATTCATTTTCACAGTGGGTCTCTGTTGTCTCTGCTGCTCTCTTCCTCTTTCACACCCATTCAATCATCTCTATTCTCTCAGGCCCCCTCTCCCTCTTCTTCTCTGGTACTTTTTTCCACTTTCCCCTTTATAAACAGCATCCCACCAGGGTCAGTGCATACGTGAGAGGCATTATCAAATTTGCTCGTGCACTGTAAAGCATCAATAAAGGTTAATACAGTCAATTCCCATGCTAAGTACTAAAGCCTAATGTTACAGCCCTCTTCTTTTATGGAGATGCTTTTTGGTCACGTTTTTGGAAGAGCGGATGTCCCAAGAGTTGCATTTCTAATCTGAATCCTCCTCTCTGTGTTTGCCCCCTTCATCCATGTGCATTTTAATTTCCTCCCTTTCGGCTGATTTCTCATTTCTTGAAGGACTTATTAACCGTGGCTTCATGCAGTAATACAGGGCAAAGTGTCATGATGGAGAACATTGTGAGAAAATGTTAAAATAACTAATTAAGGAGCTGGGATGACACAAAAGAGAAGGCAGTGTGACTCATGTTGGGAGAAATGATAATGCTCTGTTCTCTGTGGTACAGCACGTCCCTTGTGCTGTTTATAACTGCTTTAAAAATGCAATGCCTAGCCTTCTCATTTTTCTATTCTTTATTACACATGGTATCAAAAAACATAAGAATACCCACAACCATGATTTCATATCAAATACATTTAGGGTCTCGCAGTTCCTTATATAATTGTATACTCCACATTTGTGTCACACATTCAGTTACACAATTGAACAGATCATCAACTCACAAAACCATTTGAAATAAAAACAGCTTTATCACTAACTTAGTCTTTTATAGCTAAATTGAGGCAATTTTTCCCTGTTTCCTTCATTTCCACATAATTAATTCCAACAGAAATGATTTCAGAGGAACAATATCTAATCAGCCAATGGATTACTTTTTATTGATTTGTCTCAGTTGTTCAAAATTAATATGAGGTGTGTGAGAAAAAGAAAATCTTCAGAGCATCAGCATAAAAAAGCTGATGCAAAATCAAACATTCTGGCAACAACCAACACAAAATGCTGGCCCTACCTCGAAGGGACTGGGTGGCAAATGTGACAATATTTAAGGTTCTTCTCATTGACTCAGAACTGCTTCTGACCTCCACTGTAAAGGTTTGTGGACAGAGGAGCTAAGAAAGATGCAATGAAAAAACTCAAGTATCTTAATCATGTTACGAAATAATGCTTTCAATCTGCCAAGTTAATATAAGATTATTGTACTTAAATGAAATTGGCTATCGGAGCTAGATATCACTCACTCCTTTATTTTACTGTTGACCTGATCTTATACTGCTGCATTCACTGCATATCTGTGTATCTTGGCTGAGGGGTTTTTTCCTATTATGACATTCTCTCTTTTCCCCTCTTTATGATTATAATGGGATTTCTTTTCAGCAAAGAATAAGGGCTTTTTCTGCTTTCAGGATTGTAAAAACTCTTGAGACAAATCTGTGAAATAGGCCTGTACAAATAAATGGACTTGACTATTTTGCTCTTGATTTATTTTACTCATGTCGGTCAAGTCAAAACCAGGACAAAGGCAGGACAGAGAGAAGAGGAGTAGAAAATACACATCGTGACTCATGCAACAATGACATGAAAAACAAACAAACAGAAAAAAAACATGTTTCTCTGGATGTTGACAGAAATATCTCATGATAATGAGGTCATGCTGCACTGGCTGAAATAAACCTCAGGGAATTTGGTGACGGCTGAAACAACAAGTTTCAGGTTTGAATTTCTGTCTGACAACTTTGTCTTTGTTGAATTCCCAATAACGTCACAAGTAATCGTTAGCGTGCTCTTTGTGTCTGTGGTTTCAGAAAGGAATAGAAAATTGATTTCTTAGCCATGACCAATTTTCATTACTCTTTTCCATTCAGCAGGCGAGGACTCACCAAGGACTCATGACTCACCTTTCATTTATATTAAAGAAAACATACTGTTAACATGTAAGAGAAAGTCTTCACTCTGTATCTTCTAGGGAGGCTTTTTAATTTCCTCACGCACTTTGTTCCTGTCATTGTTCCTCATTTAATCAAAAACAAACTTTAAAAGATTGAGAGGCTTCCTGGTCTTGATAACAAACTTGTGTATGTATTTCCTGTTTGTTAGTAACAGGAAATAAGTTCAACAAAATTCTGATTTTTAGCATTCTGTCTCTATACTGTGTAATAAAACTTCTCTTGCAACCAAGGTGGTTTGGGAGTGGTTGTATTTCAACCAAAAGGTTGAGGGTTTGAAGCCAAGCTTCTGCAGTCAGTGAAGCTAAAAATGCTGCAGTCTGTTGTTTGATTGCAAGAATCATGACTTAACGTACAACAGCAGCTAAAAAGAAAACAACTTACCTACTAACTAAAAAGTCCACTAATTTAGGGAGTCAATCACATGCTTTAATATTTCTTAATTTTCACTGGAGTCAAAACAGTTACCATCATATCTGAGATTTTAGTGTCATAACCCTAATCCAAAGTCTGCATCTACAGTAGCCTACATTCGTTCAATCAGAGCAGTCTCTATTCGATGTTTGTCCACATCCTTCCAGTCGGAGCCACTTACAGTCCTGTCCTCCACATTATTCAGAGCATAAATTCTCAACAAGATGCTGCATTACAAGCAGGAGAAACCCTGGCAAGTGACCTCTCTCAAACCTCCAGTGTCAACATAAGAAGCAGTGTGACATATAAATACAGAGCAGAGAAACATAAAAGCTGTGGAGGTCAGGGCGGTGCATGAGGAGATGAGATGTCTTTGACACTGAGGCCTCAGTTTGTGTCCTTGTGTCTCATACAAGCATACAGCACAGTATCAAGTACACTGAATCTCACTATAACCTGGAAGACTGGTTTGTTTAAGTCAGCATTTATATAGTAACTGTTAATCATTCCTCCAGTCCATTTCTGCCCTGAGGCAACTCTAAGTGACTCTATTGTACTAAAAATGAGGTCAAATCCACTGTTTGCAAAGTTCAGTCCCAGTTAGGCAGTTGTGTTTCCCTGGACTACTTCCTTGTTTAGCAGCACTCTGGGAGCTCAACACAATAGATTTTTGTTCTAATTTTGAACTGAAAAGACTCTCACTCTAGAAAATCCCCTCTTGATTCAGACTGCTGAAACATCACTGAATATTTGGCTCTGACACAAAAATAGACAGTGTTGTTCTCATCTTCTACAACATGGTTACTCTAGGAAGCAAATTCAGAGTGTGATTTTGGAAATACATATTCTAAGAGTATTTAACTATGCAGGTAAAATTCTATAGATTTCAACCATCAAAACTTGAAAGCATGGAATCTGAGCTATGTTTCTGCACGCCTATGCAGTTTTATTAAAAAAGCAATTCAGAATCATTAAACTAATAATAGGAGGAGATGATGAAGCTGTTGCACATGTTGATGCAATCCTTTAAAACCATAAAAATAGGCAGATATTTACTCACCAGTCCTGATGTGCAGTCTCTCTGCAGTCAGGACTGACTAAGGAACCACCAATGTGAATGGATGGATGATTGAACAGATGGATGGATAGACTGCTAAATGGACAGCTGAACTGATGGAAAATGAATGGATGAATATATAAACCTAAGTATGTAGGTATGTATGTATGTATGGTTGGATGGATAAAGGAATGGATGGATAAAACTGACAGGCATTATGGTAGGAAGTTGAGGGTATGGGTTGATGATTGATGGGATGATGAGTAAAACGGATGAATGAATGACTGGAAGGATGTGATGGGTATATGGATGGATGTTGAAGTGTGGTTCTTGATAACAAACTGTGTTTGGAACCCCATGTTGATGCTATCTCCAAGAAGGTTCAACAAAGATTGTTCTTTTTAAGGCAAAATGAGAACCTTCCATGTTTCTACTGAGATGATGACTCTCTTTTACAGAAGTTTTATTACCTCCTCCAAGGAGGTTATGTTTTTGCCGGCGTTGGTTTGTTTGTCTGTGTTCACAATAACTTAAAAAGTTATGGACGAATTTGGATGAAATTTTCAGGAAATGTGTGAAATGGGATAAAGAACAAATGATTAGATTTTGGGACTGATCCAGATCACCATCCAGATCCAGGAATTCTTTAAAGGATTCTTTAACATTGCGAGATAGGACCAGGGGTGGACTAAAGCTACTTGGTGGAGGTCTGCGCTCTCTGAGTGCTTTTCTAGTTGAATCTGTTTTAACTTTTTGTATTGTTGCATTGTTTGGAAACCTGAATCTGTCCAATAAAAAAAAGTCTTGTTAAAACTGCTGGAAAAATCTCAGGAAGTCAGCAGGCTGGGGTAAAGCCTATCTATAACAGACAGGTCTTGAGGAAGGCTAATGCTATTCTAGATTGTCCTTATCAACCAGTTGGAAACGAGTTTGAGCTTTTGCCCTCAGGCCGTCATTTTAGGGCTTCTATGAGGAGGACTAAAAGACTTCAGGTCACTTTTATCCCCAGTGCAATTTATTTACTGAACGGCAGTTAACCCTTCAGTTGCTCCTGTTCTTCTTGCACTTTAATTGCTCATTTGCACATCCGCACATTGCACTTTTAAATTACTTGGTATGAGCTCTGGACTAAACTTTGGTTGGTGGTTTTTTGTATGGTGTTCTTTTTTTTTGATACTGTGTTGTTTTATGTTTTTTAACTCTGATGTTGTTACCTTTTCTTTTTTGTGCCCTGCTGCAAAACTAATTTCCCTTCAGTAAAGCGATTCTGATTCTGATTCTGAAGAAATGGATAAATGAATGGATGGATATGGATGGATGGATGGATGTTTAAAGAAGGGACGGATAGCTGGAAGGCCACAGGGTGGATACATGGACAGATGGATAGATAGATAAATGGATGGATGGAAGTGATGTGGAGAATGGATGGAAGTTAAGGGAACTGAAGGATGGACTGACGGGTAGACTGGGATGGATGGATAAAGGGAAGTGTACAATGGATAGATGGAAAGATGAGTAATATGTATGGACAAATGAATGGATGATGAATGAATAGATGAATAGAAAGTTGGATGGATGGATAGTAGGAAGAAATGGGGAGGATGGTGTTGGTTGATGGATGGATGGGATGGACAGAATGTACAAGGTGTGTCAGAAAAGTTCCAGGACTGGTGTCACATAAGATTTATTTAGAATCCAAACTACAAACTACAAGTTTTCCCCTTCAAAGTAATCCCCCTGGAGTCTAATGCACTTTCCCATCCTTCTCTGCCACCCATTCATGCACTCCTGGAAGGATTCTTCTGGGATCCTCCGCAGCTCTGTCGTCACAGCCTTTTTGATGTCGTCCACGTCTTCAAAACGGGTCCCCTTGATGACCCCCTTGAGCTTGGGGAAGAAGAAAAAATCACAAAGAGCCAGGTCGGGTGAGTAGGGAGGTTGCTCCAGCACGGCGATGTTCTGAAGCAGCCACGACTTGTCCTGCAACAACTCTCACCTCTTCTCACGCACTGAACGAAGCAAACATCGCAGTATCTCTTTGTAGACATGCTGGTTGATCGTCTGGCCCTGTGGCAAGAAGTTTGAGGTCTGAGTTTGAAACAAATCTTTACTGACACTAGTCCTGGAACTTTTCTGACTGACCTCATATGTATAAAAGTATTAATGAATGGATAAATAAATGGATGACTATTTCAAGTTAAGTTGATATTTTACATGTATGGGGTCAGTAGGATGGTTGGATGTTGAGGAAATGGTTGGACAGAATGTATGTATAGATGTATTGATGGATGGATAAATAAATGGATGAGTATGTGGAGATAAGTAGATATTTTTATCTGTATGGCATCAGTAGAATAGATGGATGTTGAGGAAATGGTTGGATGGAATGTATGTATTGGATGGATGGACAGATGACAATTGATCTGATGGATGTACGGATAAACTGTTAGAGACAGGTGGTGTATTTTGGTCTAGCTCCACCAAGGTTGCAGTGCTCCCACTGCTGCATCAGTGGCGTGTAAATGAATATGAAAGAGCGTGAATGTGTTAGCTAATACTGATGGACACGACATAGAAACTTAAGCCGTTAGTGGGTTAATTTATGCCTTTCTTTTTTATGGTCTTTTTTAATCTCATTTTGAATAAAGTGATGCATTGTGTGGATTGTGTTTTAATGTGTGAACCTCAGGAAGAGTAGCTTCTTTGGTGGTAGCTAATAGGGATCAACATACATAAATAAATTGATAAAATGTGAGAGCAAATGGGTGTGAATGGGTAGATGTGACCTGTAAAGTAAAAGCACTCAAGTTGACAGAAGGACTAGAAAAGCACTATAAGTTCTAGTTCAAAGTATGACAAAGGTGCTAAGTCCATTTACCATTTTTCATCTATCCATTAACCATACTACTACATCTCTTTTAAGGTCTTGGGATGCTGGAGTCTATTCCAACTGGCTTTGGGTGAAAGGTTGGGTATAACCTGGACTGGTTGCCAGCCTATCCAGGGCTTGGTTGGTAAACTTAAAACATTAAATATATGACTCTTTTTTCTTAAAGATACAGTGTGTGCCAAAAAAGTTCTTTTCACAAGATGGTAAATTTGCTGAAATAAGATATAACCAATATATTTGTCGAAGATAAGGTCACTCTTGTTAGCAACGATAAAAGAGCAGAGGCTGAAAAATTCTTCGAGTCTGAATGCAACAAAAGATTTCTGAGTATGCAGCAACAGAAGATTCACATTTTTATTAGTCTTTATATGAAAAGTGTGAATGACATATGAAAACCCTGGAGGTAATCTCTTTCTCCTTCCACTGCTTCTTCTTGAAATAGAGGTTCATTCACTCGTCTTTCATTTTCTCTTCATCAGCAATCAAGTAAACAGCACAGCGCTGCAGGGCCTTCAGACTACAGTTAGCTCACTGGGGACTCCACAGTCAACGAGAAGGGCCGTGAGTGTGGACAGGCGAGCTTTAATGATTTTAATCCTCTGCAAATCAACAGTGGACCGCGGAGAGATTGCATCAGAAACAAGAGGAGATGACCTGATGGAGCTCGCACTGCTCCCACGCCTGCTCCTCGTGCTGATGTCTCGTTGGAGTGTTGCAGGGTGTTTTATTTTAACGGTGAGTACAGTGAGACTTAAAAACAAAGCAGATGTGGAGGATCAATGGAGGGGCGGGATTACCCAAAAACAGTGTGCCCATGTGGGGGTGAACTCATGCCAGTTTAGATTGTCCACAGTCTGACTGCAGGGTTCACCAGCGGGCTACAACAGCAGGACTGACCTACATTTCATTCACACACACATACTCACACACACACACCCCTTTACCCAAAATACAGAAACACACACACCAGAAACTACAGAAACACATACACCAAAAAACACCAAAAAATACAAAAACACATACACAAAAAATACAGAAACATACGCACACAGGACAGAGTTTTTGTCACAGTCTCATTCTTGTCATAGAGCAAATGTCTCAGAAACAAGAAACATCTGGATGGCCACTGGATGCTTCAACTCCAAAATAAAATCCAGGGCAAGAGGAGATTCCAGGAGATTGACCCGAGGCAGAGTTACCATCTTTACTGTAACTTAAAGGAACCATATGTGCTTTTTTCTGACGTCAATCGGAATCAGAGATTGTATTTTTTGCCAAGCGCATTTGCACATCCAAGGAATTTGCCTGTGAAACATCTCTCCTGACTCTGACTCCTCGTGCTGGTCACATAATGCATGTCTCTTACAAATGTGCGACCACTTAAAAGAGAGACAAACAGGCTTTGCATAGTATAAATATTATTACTAAACAGCATTGGTACAGCAAAGAAATAATATACCAAACACTAATTTCCTCACTTTTTATTTACATAAGATTGAGCATATTTTTTGAGTCATACAAGAATAGACACTTGAACACACTTGTACTGCAGTAATTGAAGAATAAAGACAAATGCGGTCACATAGTTTAGAGCAAATACTGCACCAGCCTGAGGCCACTAGGGGCACAAAATTTAACATATGCTGGCGCTAACACTGTTTTAACAACTCTAATTACTTCATATTTTTGTTGGCATTATAGTTTTACAAACATGCATTGACAGGAACTGTTTTTGAACTGAAAAGAAAAAATTGACATCTCAAGGAGGTCCACTTTTCAGTAAAAAGGATTTCAGATGTATTTTGGAGGGAAACTCGAGTGGAAAATGTAGCAGTGCATGTTAGCCTTCAGGTGACCTGAAAACATGAAATTCCCCTCTTGAAGACATGCTGAAATATGAATGATCACAAAAACCTGTTGGCATTATTAATAAAGGTAGATTTTTGGTCTGAGAGCCTTGCTAAAGCCTAGAAAGTGTTTTTTATACGCAAGGCAAAGGCACATCTTCAGAGGGAAAAACTGTCGGTGTAAAGTGTTGCTGCTTTGATTTTTTCAGTTGGAAAATTAGAGGGGACCTTATTAAAGAGCAGATTCAAACAGCATAGTACCAGCTATTCTGAATATTCTATTCATGCAGGCAAAACCGAGAAAACAAGCTGTGTTATTTCAAGCCAACATTGGATTAGTTGTTGTAGAGTGCCCACTCACACTTTGCAACTGAATCATCTACAAGGCATGACCAACACACACCACTCGTGCTCACATTGTATTATCAGCATGATGAGTGTGACCCATTATACAGTTATTGTATGATTAATATTTTGCATAATGTAAAAAAACTGATTTTTCTTTATACAAGTATTGGTATCGGAATCAGTATCAATATCAGCTTAAAAGGTTTTGAAATATCGACCTACCAAGTGGTTAAAAAAAAACACAATATCATACATTCCTCATCTATAACCTAACTGATATTGCTGTGGAGTCTGATGGGTAATGGTATAAATCAATTAAAGTTTGCCGATTTATGAGGGCTGATTGGTAAGTTGTGAGCCTTGTATTGAAGAAGATAAGCAGGGATGTCCTTTTTCAGCTCTACTATTCCCTGACTATTTAAGGCTGTGTACCCGAAGACTGGTGTCTTTTGGTCAGTTTATGTCGAAGAGGTAGCACTCTAAAGGAAACAAGGCAAGTGACTTTTGCAAAATGGATAAAATGCCCCTGTTCACAAGTCTGTCATTGCCATGGCTGCCTTTAAAGATTGTGGCTTTGAATTGATTGAGCATCCTTCTTATTGACCTGATCTCGCTCCATCAGACTTTCATGTATTTCCAAAATTGAAAAAGGCCATTTCCGGTACCAACTTTTGTTCAGATGATGACGTCAAACATGCAGTGGAGGACTTTTTGAACGGTCAAGAAAAGGACTTCTTTAAAAGTGGCATTGAGGCCCTTAAACATCACTGGCAAAAGTGTATAGATACTGAAGGGGTTTATGTTGAAAAATAACACAATATGTCTGCCAAAAGTCAAACCTTTAAACATGAGGCTCACAACTTATCAATCAATCCTCGTATGTCAAATCACTGCTGCAAAGTTGATTCTGAAGTAAAGATTTTTTAACAGCACGTTTTAATTTACTTTTAGTTTTAGTCTTTTACCTAAAATATCTTTTAGTTTTAGTCATAATTTAGTCATCTAAATTGTTTTAATTTGTAAACTAGTTTTAGTTGACGAATTCTCACAACATTTTAGTCGATGAAATCTACTGTAAATTTAGTCGACTAAAATATGAAGTGTAAAGTGGAAGGCATTTTTGTGTTTCCTTGAATTTCTGAAGTCATGTTTTGCACTTGAATAAAATGAAACATCTAATAACCCTTTATTGAATGCTCGTAAAGTTTGAATGTATAAATTAACAGAAACAAATTGAATTTTTGTGTGAAATGCGAAATGTGAAATTGACCAGTGAACCTGCTCTACATGAATATATCAATTCATAAGGAGAGTAGCTCTGGTTGGATCACTCCCCAATCTATCCGCCACCACAAAGCTAAGGCAGTTGTGATTGGATGTCCCACTTAACACATCCAACCTTTCCACACAACCAAAGTAGCTGTGATAGGATATATTCCTAACTTGTCTCTACTTTCTATATGACGAAATTTGGTCTCTGTCAAACATTTTCATCTTGTTTTTATCTGTTGATGAAAATGTCAGTGAATTTAGTTTTAGTTTTTGTCCATGTGCACTTGTTTCATTAGTTACTGTCTAGTTTTCATCTATGACGAAAATAATAAGTCAACAGAATTAACTCTGACAGTGGATAAGCACAACTGTGTGAATCAAACTGAACCAAAATGAAGCACCTTTGACATGTCAGCTTGAAAACATCAATAAAAACTCTGTTACTTTGTCATTTAAAAATGCACAGTCAAGTAAAAGCTTGTCTGATGCATGACCATAGTTCAAAAGTATCAATAAAGATATCACTAAAGATACCAAGTAAGATGCAAAACCACCTCCACCACATGTTGACAACATGAACTCTGACAAACATCCACACTAAACTGTGTTTTCGTCAACATGTCCTCATTACAGCGGATATCAGGCATGTGTGACAGGTACAGTCACAGGTAGCACAGCGGAGGCTTTGACGTACACACAGTCATCAAATTATCTCTGTTGCTATGACAACAGCTGTCAGCGGCTCACAGATGTGGGGGGGGGTCAGGGGAGATGTGCGGAGGTGGAGGGGGCAGCTCGAGTTTTGATTGACAGATGTGACAGCTGTATAATCCTGTTGGCTGTGCTCTCAGAAACACACACACACACACTCGTACAGTATTCGCTGAGGCAGGTGTGTGCGGCACAGGGAGGGCGGGGTCAGACGATGACAACTGATGAAAACCACTAATGACACACGGAGCTGAGGGTCCTCACACACAAAGGGGCGTTTGTTTTGTTATTCTTATTTTACATATGCTGCTGCGACAGCATAGTCAGCAGCATGGTTCAGTAAATTGGGGCTGCTTGTGAGTTCAAACTCGATAAGTGACGGAGGATGGGAATAATATATCGTGGATGTAAAATATAAGGTCCAGCTAACCCACAGGGTGTGTTTATTCTCATTCCATTTATTGCTTTGTCAGTTCTTGCATTATCTTTCTCCTTTCTGCAGGTTAAAGGAAATTAATCCAATAAAAGGAGAGCTGTGTTTTTGTCTCGACACTTTTAATAATAGATTATGGAGAACAGACTCAAATGAAATGCACACTGGCAGGTCTGGTAATAAATTAGAAATGTAAGTCAAATATATTTTTTTCTGTGGTTTCTTTTTTTTTTCTACCGATCAAAGACACAATGATACCCACTGATCTGCTGTCAGAGGCCTCTGCACGCCACTAAAAAATGCAGCCGCTAAGCATCTTGGGTGTCAGTCAGACCTTTATCAAGTATAAAAACTCATTCTCTGTTATCGTTGAAGCTCCAGCTCAAGTACAGCAGAAATAACTGTGTGCTCCAGGGGGTTGTACGGAGTCACAAGCTGAGGTAGGGAACAAAAATGGAGGCAACCCAGAGATGTGAATTACAAAACTCAATCACAGCAAATAAAGAATAAAATCAAGCCTCCACAGATTGATGATACCTAACAGCAGAGAGATCATCAAAGGTTGGGTTTTTCATTTAAAAGAGTGGAGGTCTGGAGCAGAAAGCGGCGTGCCCTTTCGAGGACTTTTGACTCGGATGTGATTCCACAAAACTAAGTTTTCATCCCGACAGCGAGAGAGAGCCAGAAAATGTCTGAATGCCAGCAGAAAACGGGCAATTTCTCAGTGCTCGCAGGAGGAAGGGACCCTTTTTCTTCTTCTTTCCTCCGTGTGACCACCGGGGCTTTCAATAAGAGTCCTTTCAGGGGAAAAATGAAGCAGGAGAATGTAAACACAGAGGTGATGGATGACATTTTCTGAGGCATTGTCTTGCAATTAGTCGTGGTTCAGGAGCTCTGGGGCCCCTCCAAAGGCGTTCAGACATTTTCTCTTTGATGACAAAGACGTCCTGCTGGGAAGTTTTTGGATTGATTTTTATTGAACTCTGCACAGGTAAAATAGCAGAATAGAGTCTTCAGTGATGTTTTATTCACCTTTCATTTTCACCAAGATGAAAGTTGCTGAACATGTTTTAATGGAGATGCTGCTTTGAGCCAATATGGCAGATTTGTTTATGAGAATGAAATTTAATGTGAGCAATAAGCTTCATGTCTGAGGGAAGAACAAGAGGATTCAGGTAAACTAGAACTAAATATCCAAGACTTCAAAGGTCTATTATGAGAGGCAGGCACAGGCTCTGCTTTGGGGATTATTGGTCTGTAATAACATGATATAAACTGAATGTCACTGGGCAAGAGGCAGTGGCATACCTTTGATTGGTCACTGGTTCATGCAAATAGCTACCCAGCTAATCCCATTGCAGTAACTCAAAGCATTTAGATATGTAGACAATGTCAAAACGATCTGCTAAAGTCAATCATGACGGTAAAGAAAGGCGATATAGGTGACTTTGAACGTGGCATGGTTGTTTGTGCCAGATGGGCTAACATGAGTATCTCAGAAATAGCTGATCTACTGGGATTTCACAATCAACCATCTCTAGGGGTTACTGAGAATGGTCTAAAGAAAGAGAAAGTGAGCAGTGGCTCTGTTTGATAAAATGCCTTGTTGATGCAAGAGGTCAGAGGACCTTGACTAGAGTGGTTCGAAATGATTGAACGGCAATAACGACTCAAAAAAACAAGTTCGACCAAGGTGCACTGAAGACCATTTCAGGATGCACAACACGTGGAATCTTGAAACAGATGGGCCACGGCAGCAAAGACATCATCAGGTGTCAACACTGTCAGCCGGTAACAGATAATCAAGGCTACAACTCACAGGGGTTTACCGAAATTGGACAACAGAAGATTTGAAATATGTTGCCTGGTCTGATGAGTCTGTCTCTCTGCTTCAACATTCAGATGATGGAATCAGAAATTGGTGCAAACAGCATCAAGGGATCGATCCATCCTGCCTTGTATCAACAGTTCAGCTGATGGTGGTGTAATAAGAGTAGGGCCTGGCATCCAAAACAATAGACCAATAACATATTTTCTCTAAAGTTCTTTGCACAAGAATGTCTGCACAAGCTCTGCCTTTTATATTGTTTTACCAATAAAAACATAAAGATTTGTGTTTATTTTGTACATTATATCTGTTTTTTTAAAGTTTATTTTGGACATTTTGTGCCTTTACTGACAGGAGAGGGAGACAGTGGATAGGCTTGTAAAAGGGGAGGTGGGGGAGTAAGGGTTGACACTCTACAAACTGAACACAAGCTGGATTCAAACCCAGACTGGCAGAAGAACATGAAGGGAATGTGCCCAGTTGCTTACCATGCCACCAAACCAGCACCCCTGTATCTATCCTTTTTATCATCCAGGTGGGTTGACTCTGGAGTGCTCCAAGTTGAAAAGGTCTGGAAATACTGGTGAGGGGATATTGTCTTGTCACACTTTGGGCTCCCACATACCAACCAAGCATCATAGTAGCGTTGCAGCCCATCTGAGTATTGTTGCTGACCATGTCCATCCATTCATCACCACAGCCATCATTATATCCAGCAGGATAATTGGTCATGTCGTAAAGCTCAAATAATCTCAAACTGCTTTCTGGAACATGACAATGAGTTTGCTGTACTGGAGCAGAACAGGAGAGCAGCATCAGTAATGTGCAGCTGACAAATCTGAAACAACTATGTGATGGTATCATGTCAATATGGACCAAAATCTCAGGAATGTTTTCAACACCTTGTTGAATCTCTGCCATGACAAATTGAGGCAGTTAGAGGGCCAAAAGTGGTCCAACCTAATGCGCTAAACCAAAAGCAGTCCACGATTGTGCAGCTCATTTATCTGCTCTAAATACTGGCATGAATGGCGAATAACAATAAGTGACCTTTTGAGCAGTTATTTGCAGAATCTAATATCCTCTGAATAATAATGTGCATCCCTGAAGCTTGTGGAGTTTTGGTCTCATTCAAAGACCCCTCAATTAAAGACCAGAAGTTCAATGAGGGTGGATTGACTTCCAGGCTGTGTGTCTGTACTTCACAATTAACTTTGTAAACTGAGAGCTCAAAAACTGTACCACTGGCAGGCAGATGTGCAAATTGAATTAGGCAACAACAGAAGGTTCTTTGAGAGTAACAGACCCTTAAGGTGCTGCACGCTGTTGACTTTACTCATTGGGATATACATTTCAATAAGCTTTATGTCTGAGGGAAAGTCAGTTAGGCCCTGCTTTGGGGATTATTGGTCTGTAATAGCATAATATATACTAAATATCATAGGGCAAGAAGCAGTGGCATACCTTTGATTGGTCACTGGTTAATGCAAATATCTACCCAGCTAATCCCATTGTAGCCACTCAAAGCATCTAGGTATGTAGACATTGTCAAAACGACCTGCTAAAGTTCAATATTTGCATCATGATGGGAACAACAGAACGTTCTTAGAGAGTAATAGCCCTCCAAAGGCACTGCATGGTGTTGGCTTTGCTCATTGAGATATACATTTTCAAAATGGAGGACAATTTGAACCTTACTTTTTGCCTTTGGGGGCCCCAAAAATGGACTATTTCTTACATACTTTATATTCCAGATTTATGATAATTTCTATCAAGATGTTTCAAATTATGTCATTTTTTTCTCAAAGAGAACAAGTTGCAGTTTATGGCATTAAAACATCAAGCTATAATAACAAACTGACAAGGTAGTGTTTCAAAAAAAGTCTGTGTCAAGCCATACATTGAACCCCCAATCCACAGTAACCAACAGACACAAGCAGGGTGTCAAAAAGTTGCTTTTATAAAGGTGAGGTGTAAATGTAACAAAGGTCGCGTGTGAAGGAGCAAATGTCAAAAGTTAAAGTGAACATGCAGCACAGTGTCATGCAAACACTAGAGGACAACCCTAAGAGACACTGCCTGCAGTAAAGGCAGGGGTCAATGCAAACATGCCACATTTTATCACGCTATATCCCTTCTGACATCGCTGACGTCATGAACACGGTGACTGGTTTGCTGCTAGCAGTGGGTCAGGGGTGATGTATATGGAAAATAGGAGAATATGTTTAATGCTGATGCGATGTTTATGTCAGCATTGCTATAAAAAACGGTAAATTAAACAGCAGCTCAGAGAGAGGGGGCGATGGGGCAGCTTACATATGGGAGCTAACGGGAAATGCAGCTATGAGATCATGACAGTGCAATTGAACACTTAAAGCCTTAAATATTCCAGTTCGATATAAATGGTGCGACATTCCAGTGTGTCTGCAGAGGATGGAGAAGGGCACAGTAGGAACAGCCAGTGGCACTGAGAAGAGAGGTCACACGTGCCATGATGAATTACAGTATCCGGGCTTGTCTCGGCTGCTTGTTCATTAATGAGTCCTCTTAGGGGCAGAGCTCTGCGACAACACAAAAGGACACATCTACGCTACATCAATTCTCATCTGCTCTTTACAGTGTATCTGCAGTGCGTGGCTGCTTGTTTGGGATCTAATAGCGAGCTCTCGTAACGGAGTACAGCTCCTAATCTTTAACTGACAGAGCTAATTTACATATTTTATGGTTGCACTTTAATTTGATCACAGCGCTAAGGAGTGGGAAGAAAGTGACACACACACTAAAGCTTTAAAAAGGACTGCATTACTTTGTTTGAAATTAGACTTAATGATGATCATTCAAGCACCCACACAAGACAAGTAAAATACTTTAAAGCACTTACTCACTGAGTTTGTATAACTGATACAGAATACTGTTAAGTAACAATGACCTTCTATAGCACAATGCAATAAAAGACTGCATTTGTAATTCTGTCAGCTTGTCTGTATGAAGTAGAATAATGCTGTCAAAGTCAATGCATACATTTGAAAGGTTTGATGCATTAATGCAAAATAATGCTAAATTGTACATATATAAGTCATCTATCTATCTGACCAGAATGAACACTATGGAGAGCATCCATTAACTTGTGAACCCAAAGTCAAGCATCCAGACTCAAATGGTAAATAAACATAAATACAACCAGAGGTCCAAACAGGATTGGATCACTGACCTGAATCTGACCAGGCAAATGAGTTCTCTGTCTGCTTTTGATGCACTTGCTGTCTTGGTTCTCAAATCTGTGTGTTAAAATAATGTCAGAGATCTTAAACTAGTCCATCTTTAATGCTATGCAGTTCACCTAAAGAACAATATGCAAGTTGGAAACCTCACTAAAACAATGTGTTGGAGAATCATTAAGAAAAACTATTTGACATTAATTGTATAAATTAAACACAGCAGCGAGCTCAGTTGTAAAAATGTTCTTATTTGCGAAAATAAGTTGTGTTTGTGTTTAAAGTGTTTTGCAGTTGTAAAAAAAAATCTTGAGAATGCACAAAAGTGTTGTAGTTATAAAACCATTTTTGCCAAAAAAAAAACTGCTGCACATGTAAAAAATATTTTTGTTCTTCAAATGCAAAACATTTTTACAAGCTCAAAATCTATATGAAACTAATTTGACTCCATGCCTTTCTCATTAAATTGCTTGAATATTATCCCGAGCTAAAGTACAGAGTCATCACAGATATACTGACTGCTGTTAAAATCTGTGTTTACGTTTTCATTCAACTATCATGCTCTGATCTATGATCCTGCTCCCTCTCAAGCTTGTGATATTTCAGTTGTGTCTACTGGAGCAGAGGAAAATGCTTGTAAAAATCACTGTGTGTAAAGTGCTTCAGATCAGAGGGGAAAGTTTTTATAAATGACTGTTTACAATGTTCTAAATATGGTTTTGGTCATACCAGAGTCAGTGACGAGCCATGTCTTTCTAATCCTCCCCACTGAAGTTCAGACTGTTTTGTAAAGTTGCTGCTGCTGTAAACATCCCTGTATCCAGCTGGATCTTTTTATCTTAAAAAAGCCATGTACCAAACCAACAGGAAACTATTCTTTCATTGAATATATAGGAAATAAAATGTGTTCATCCTCAAACTTGACCACGCTTTACTAGTGTTGTCTTGCAGGGTATAAAGACTGCAGTGTCACGGTGAGGAAATACAGAATGCTCTTTTATGAGAAACAGTGGACTAAATGTACCCTCAAATTGGAATTTATGCAACAGACAAAAATAGGATATTGGCCCACCTTACCAATAGGTAAAATGGAGTGTAGGAATGTTGAAGTAATTCTAAAATAAAATAAAACAACTGCTCTAAATCTCAAACATCTAGACCTAGATTTGAGCAGCACCAGAGAACAAGAATCCTCTTCAGTGACATAACATGGCACAAGTTGTAAAATATAGCTTTAAGAGCAGCCTTGTTGAAAACAGACAATTTTTCACAAAGATATGTGGCTTCTTCTTTTAAAAACCCTTACAAATCAAAACTAAACTAACACAGCAGATAATAACTGAGAGGTTTTAGTATAAATGTGGAAAAAAAAAACTTAACCTGATGATTGGCCTTTAATGACTGTGTGACAATTTAGTAATTTGGCCAAGCTGTTCTGCTATTTTAAAGTCGCAGAAAAAATTCCAAAGTCGTATTATAAACTCGACAGCCTTACTGGAGTCACGGCACACTCCCCGTGAACTTGGTGGTTAGATATAAGGTGGGCTTACAACCTGATTTATGCAGTTTTAAGGCACTCTTTCAAGAACAACAAGACCTCGGCATCATATATTTCCTATTAAGATGACCCTCTTACAACCACACAACAAAAACTCTGAACCCACTTTCAACTTTATCTATTGACTCCAGTGAGTCATTTTGTTCATGCACCCCTGCATATTTCTGAGTGTCCTACAGAGTTAAACACTGTTTTGCAGTGAGAGTTAATAATCTGTCTCTTATCACTGAGTCATGGCGTCAGAGCACACTGGTGTATTAGTGCAGGGCTCATTAAAATATAAATATGGATGTCAAGAATATGAAATATATCACTTTGCATCAATTAACTTCACTAAGGAAGACAGAGGTTAGGGTTCATTTACACTTCAAATATAGACTTAAAAAATAATTCTAAATGCAAAAAGTAATTTTAGACATGTAATCAAAATGTTGTTGATTGCGATGATCAAAGTTTAAGGATTGATCACAATTAAACAAAAAAAAAATCATGAGACAACCCTTTGTATATTTCTGCCTCAGTTGCTTGACCCTTCCTTGATTACACTATAATTAATGTGGACACAATCCCAACCAAACACTGGAGCAGCATTAAAGGACTTTCTTTTGATACCACTTTAAAATTCAGCTGAATTCATGATCTTTCATGAGCTGATCTGATTCCTGCTGTGTGGTTTGGTTGCATTAGATGGTTGATGCTTGTCCAAATTTTAGTACTAAAACTTCTCCGCTGTATTCAGGAAAAGATCATGATTTTGGGTAAAATAGAGCAGTAACATTCATTTTTTATTGTCTTTGTTATACAGCAGAAGCAGACTCCTGGCTGAGAGAAACCATTTCTCCTTGACAGTCAAAAAGCCTTCAGGGCATGCACCGCTACATCCAGGAAAAACATGCCCGTCCAAAATAAAACATGTTCTTAGGGTGTCCCTGTTGGCTACAGGTTGTTTGTTGGAGTAAGAGTTAGACTTTTATTTCTTCAAAAAACCATCAAGTGTTACTGATTTAGAATAAGCTGCACAATGATTGTGTTTTCTCTTTGTTACTGACTTTTGATTTAAATGGGTCTAATTACTAGTTTTCAAAACAGTCTTTTCTTATGAAACACCACGGATTACTGAAAAATCTGCCACTTCTGGAATAGTAAAAAAGGGAAACTCTTCACTGTTGACTCTCACAGTTTTCATTAAAGCAGCATTGTGTAAGAATGCATGTTTAGTGACTCTCTAATGGCAAACAAAGGCCTCTGAGAGTAGCACCACTGTTGTGACGCACAAAAGACTTCAATAACCATGAACTATATCGACTGAAAAGGGTCAGTATTATTATTTTTATATGAAACTTTGTCCTTGTGGCCACTGTTTGCAAACTGTTTGCATGTAAAATATGTGTATTCAACTGCTATAACAATGTCAATAATCTGTTGCTAAAAGGCTACTTTGAAGCTAATTTATTACATGCTAGTTAAGATGAATTGAATAGGTCTGAAATAAAAGATAGCTTGATGACATGATAGCACATCAGACAATTAGGACAAAAAGCTTGAAGCAGCAGCTGCACTCACCCATCCACCAACAACATGGCCAGCGTGCGACTTACAATCTGTTGTTTCTTAAAGCTCCTGCCAATGTGTAAAAGCTTGTGTCATGTTTACCCTCGTCCAGCTCCTAGCTCGCTCACTCTCTCTCACTCCATCCCCAACCTTTGCTTTGACCTGAACAGTGCAAAGACAGGCACACTTGAATGCGAGGGTGTGGGTATAAAACAAATTATCCAAATTTGCAGGTTCAGGCATGGTGAAAATTAACAAAAATGGGTGAAAGAAGGTCTAATCAGCTTGTATCTCTAATTTTGAATCTCCCATGATGCTGTCTGATCACTGTGAATAAATGGCCCCCAGCTCCTTACCATCATAGGAGCATGCCTCATTCCCTTTGCAGGTAATTAAAAAGTAAATTGTTTTTGAAAGATGTGGAAGTCTCCTTTTTGAAACTTTATGCCACAAATGCAGGATCAGGGCAGGATATTTTGATGGATAACATCACGGTAAGAACTTTGGGCGGAAGTAAATCTCTCTTTTTCATGTTTGGACTTACTTTGACTTACTTTTTAGTCTGGTAGACACCAACTCTTCATCAGCTCTGCAAGTAAGAATCACTAATGGTGCTACTGGCTATTAACCTTAACATGACATTTAAGGCTGTCAGTGTAATTTGCCAAGGAAAAAATAATGTTTGTAGCCAATGTCTTGGTTATTGTTGGCCTGACACACCAGATAGATGGCTCAATATTTAACATACAGGATGAATTTCACAAATCCACCTTGGTTCTAGCCCACAGAAAGTGTTTTGGAAGGGCAGGACCTTTCAGAAACATATCCAGAAGGCAAATGGATGACCATTCTGTGAATCAATGGGCCAATCAGATGATGGAGTAGTTGGGCACTGCTGTTGCGGGAGTAAAGTAGTTAACATGGGCCAATTCATATACCAAACTCTTGCCAAAACTCATCAGGAGAGGGGGGAAAATGTCTTTTCTGTCAAGAAATGTTTCAGTGTTGTTCTTAATTTTTCATTTATTAAAGATATGTGATCCCTCTCTGATAAAACTGCTGTTATGCTTTCTCGATTTCTCGATGTTGTCACGCTCGTAGCTACTTCTGCTTACTTATCAGAGATTACTGATTGGGCAGTGAGCTCTGCAGGATGGATCTGCCCGATTATTGACCTTGTATCAGGCAGATCCAGCTTCCCTGCAAGGCCAGGTTATCGTCAAATTCTGACAAGGCAGTGTTCGTGACAGTGTCTCAGTGCAAGTCCAGTATACGGCATGTGTGGATATCAGTGAATGCTCGGTAGGCCAACTGCCTTCATTATCGTCAGTGATTGTGGTCATTGTGTTCAATGACTGGTTGAATGTATGCCCGCCTGGACAGGTGCAGGTCTGACACGAGGAAATTTGCAGGTTGTGAGTTGGGTTATGGTTCCATACTATGTGGGTATGCACAAGTACTGCCTGGAAAAATTGGACTTCTTGAGGACTCTGCCTTAGCTCGCTTCAAAACTTACACAGTGCTATATGCAGGCGACAAGGGCACTCTGTGGAAGTAGGACTGAGGCTATTTTCTTTGATAACAGTTGTCATATTTTGACATTATTTTAACCTTTAGTGGATGCCAAAGACCCAAACCCCCCTCTCCCATGTTGCTTTAAAGCAGGTAAAACAGCTTGCCATTTATTTCAAAAGATTTTTGTTTCATGAAGTTAATATATGCAGCCTTATATCTCAGAATGACTCATTAACCAAAGCTCCCCTAGTTCTAATGATGTACATCCACTGAGCAGGACCGTCCACAGATACAGCTGGGCCCCAGATGTAAAACAATAATAACATGTGCACATCAGATCGGTAGAATTAGCTCTCATTTGCTTCCTGGGCTTGGCTCCAATCAGTTTTTGAGTTTACTGAAATAAAGTCTGTTGCAGATCTTACCATGGCTCTATACACTGACAAGATTAACCTTAAAGTTTATCAAGTCCATAAATGACAATAATATTCCAATTGTAAATGCTTACATGACAGGGCTCACACTTTAAAACATATGTATTTGTTTGTTGCTTTAATAGGGACTAGTGGATAATTAAGTCAAAATGAACGGCAGTAATTACTTACATTTTGGACTAATCATGTTTTTGCTAATGCGTTTAGCTCTGGGTCCTAAAAAGGTTTTACCCTGTTATGTGCCTTGCCACTGAGCCTTAATTTAAAATGTAATGGCTGAAAACAGGCTCACAGTCTGTCGAGATACATGCAACCAAAGTGTGACCACCAAAAGCTCCTCTTCACTGCCTGTAACAGCTAAAACACGTAAAAAGCCGCCTGGGTATTGCACCGTCTTGCAGAGAAACGCCAACCTCTCTCTATGGACCACAGGCGCAGTTTTATTGGGATTTAGTCTGTGCGTGTGAGTGTGATTTTGTGTGTGTGTGTGTGTTTAAGTGTTTGCCAGAGACTGAGTGTGTTAAGTGAGACCCATGAGTGCAGGCCCACGCTGTACACCCACAGCACAATGGGTAGTGAGTAAAAAGCTAATGGATGAGCAGATGAATAAAGACATTTGAGTCAATGGATGGATGACGGGTTGGATGGCGTTCAAAATTTGGAGTTGTGCAACGGTTTAAAAGCAGATACAGTATAATCTGAATGGTTAAGCATTGGTGTACAGTACAAGTCAAAGCCGGTTAACCAGCACTTTAACACTGGGGATTAAAGGCACAATTTACATTTCCCCTCTAAAGAGAAATGACTGTGGACTGTTTGTACGATCTAAGTTTAGAAAAGGTCCCTGTTTGTATTCATCTCGCTGTAAGAAGGCCACTGAATGTGTCATCCTGGCCTGAAAGGTGTACTGACAAAGGGGAGTGTGACCTCTTTTTGCTGGAAGGGCAGGACACTCTGCAGAGCTTGTAAAGTCACATTTCCTGAGTGACTTCAGTGAAAATGCCTGTGTTGTGTCTGGACAGCCCTGCTGTGTATTGGAGGATATGTGTGTCCCTTTCAGCTTTGCACACTTAGGGCCCTATCATATGCAAAGTGAGGAGGAAGATGAAAATGACTTCAACCGAAAGCACCGAAAACTTGGTTGAGGGCCCTATTATGACAGTGTGAAGTGTGCTGTCTAAAAGAGTCTGGTGAACAATGGTTTAAGGTGTGTTGGACTACATTTTGCCATTTTGAAGATGCAAAGGCTTGATGCAAAGCCAGGTGCAGGGTGCAAAGAGGACAGATTGCATGCTTTGATTATACATTGGTGTGTTTTAGGCATAACATGGATCAGTTAAATCACAATGTCAGCTTTCACTCCCTTTAAATCAGTATGTGCTGGGCAGTTGGTGTTTTGCTATATAAATGGCAAATTTAATTATTTGGTCTGAATTTCACTCTTCTCATTTAATTGTGCCACTAAATTTAAACATTAAACATATTTTTTTTTATTTTTAAACCAGCTAAACCAAATTCAGTTGCAGTTCAACTAGATGCTGCTATATCAGTCAACATCAGTCCTCTTCAGTTTATGATCATTATAGATTTTATGTTAATATAAGAATGACCTCTCTTTCCATGGTTGTTACTGATATCATAAATTCTCAATTTTCAAATCAATTTAACCCAATTTAATTGCAGTTCAACTAGATGCTGCTTTATTAATCCACATCAGTCTTCTCTACCTTACAATCATTATAGATGTTGATGTTAGATTGATCTCTCTTTATATGGTTGTTATTGATTTTACCTCCATAACTTCCTTTACAACCACACAGAAAGGAGGCTAACATCCAATACATTTATATTCAGAAAGGACAAATATGATGAGGACAGAGTTATGATTGGCCCATGGATCTGTCACTACCTTTAAATTCTAACTTAAGTCCCTTTGTCTCTGCCCACCTCCGTTCCTTCGCCCACACCCTCAATCTCAAGTTCGGCTCGACTCAAGATTATCAGCTGCTAAACAGGTTTTTTCCAGCCATTGTTACTGTGAACTTCATATAGATGCACTGTAGACTGGCCCAGCGCTGCACTCCTGGCGGATTCATGCTGGGTTTGGATGTATGTATATGTGTATTTTATATATGATGTATATGTGCATATATGTGTATCTATAAATTAAAATGTATGTCTTAAACCTGCTCTATTGTAAAGTGTCTTGAGACAACACTTGTTATGAACTGGGACTATACAAATAAAGATTGATTGATTGACTGACTGATTGATACTCAAAGAACACACACAGGATACTGCCTGACATAAATTATGTTAAATAAATATATATATGAATAAATTAAGAACTCATTCATTAGATACTGTATAGGTGAAATAATAACACATGGTTGGCCAAAGCACACCTGGATTTGTACAAAGGCACACCTGTGTGCCCCGCCACACCCTTTGAGAACCACTGCTCACTGACTACAAAGGATTCACATCCTCGTATAACAGTCTCCATCGTGTCGAGTGGCACAATTGAGACTTATTTGTCTGCATGAAGGCCAAAGATGCAGAGCTAACTCGACTAAATTGTGGTTAACTGAAGGGCCAACCCTATCACCATAGCAGCCCTGCAGTGAGCTGAGAGAAAGAAACACGTACACTCTGTTGCTCAGGTTAAGTGAGTTACTTTTGACCACAAATTGAATAAATGCACTGGATTGGATTTGAATTATCGCAATGTAAAACCCTTTTCTAAAGCTATCTTCAATTATCACGCTTCCTTGACCCTCTGCTTCCCACGGGGTGACCACAGATATGCACAGCAGGTGTTAGCAGACAGTAAGTGAGCATAATGGAGACTGAAGCAGCAAAAGAGGCAGATATTCCTCTCAGGTGTTGAAGACCAGAGCAGAGCTAGATGCAGACAATATTGGACAGATATTTGTGAAATCACCCCAAAAATGGACCCACACACGTGCTTCAAACTAATGAATGTACATTTAAAAGACCTTTGTAATCATGATTTATCCCTTAACATCTTTGTAAAGCTCTGAAAGTATCACTGTGTTTTCAGGCCTGTGTGTTGTGTTTTTGCCCACAGATGAAGAATAAATCTTGTTAATGTAATCAGTGATTATTTCAGTACTCAGCACCCACTAATGAGAGGAATAACTAAAGGTACAAGAAGAAAACAAAGTGTTTACACACTATGGGTTGCTTTGGCTATTAAATGTTCTCTGTTACTGCAACAAGTACAATCATGAATTTGAAATAGGAAAAGAAAAAACATAAAGTCATAAATCTATGATGTTTTGAAAGAAAATAAACCCTTTGATGATTTCAATGTGTAAGGTTGTTTTTGGAGCAACTTTACACTTATTACCCAGTTGTATCTGCACTGATGCTACAGTTAAATAATTCATTCCATTCTTTCTCATTTCTACTACTTTATTTTAGGTGGTCATGATTAATTCTGTTCTGTTTTTTTAAAGCTCATTGTTTTTTAATGTAATTAATTTCAGTGTTTTTGGCTGTTTAACATTATGAATCACCTAAAGCTGCTCTGCTTTAAAGCTACCATCACTAATGTGGATGTAAATGTGCTGTTAAATATAGTCGAGTGGTTGAATAAATCAGTGTTTATTCTACTTACATAAAAACCCTCTCTTCAGCATCAGCTACAGATCAGCACATAAAAAGATCTTTGCAGTTGCTGCTGCATTTCAATCAGAATAGATAAACAGGACTTCTGCTAACAAAGAGCCAACTGAGGATACAGTTATTGTCAAGTGGTTTGACTTTTCCACAGGAAATCAAATAACTTGGAAGATAAATAGATGTTTTGTGTGACGATCGGTTGAAAAATGGCAAAAAAAAAAAAAAAAACCTTGTTGCAAATGTATATGGATGTTTAGTTGTGCAAAATATAAACAACATATGCTGAGGAGCCTGGTCATAGCTTTTCAGATAAGAATATCTGCTGCTCTCTTGTTGTTGCATCCTGATGAATTGGAGCCTTTGTGCATTCAAAGGCATTTAGTGAATGTTAGTCATGGTACAAGAAAGAAGTGATTTGATTTTGGTGGTTTCATAATCTGGATCCAGAATATTTTTTTCGAGGAGGCTACCACTAACCCATCAACAATTTCAGAATGCTTGCAGTCTTTTCTGTTGTTAAGTTGCTTAAGTTAGTGAATGGACTTAAGCTTATATAGTTAAAACTGAGGAAAATCAACTCTACAGCTGTTAGTTTGCAGGATAGATTTCAGTATGTCTTGGTTTGTTTTTCCCTGTTTGTGTAACTTCTTCCTCTTTGTACTTTAATAAGTGCATGGGCGGGGACTGACCACCAACACACTGACTAATATTCTCCACACACAGGGTCTGTCTGCTGTAGGCATGAGGAGTCACTGAGCTGCTTCAGCCTACTGGGATATTCATATACGGTCAGGCCAGTCCTGCCTGGGGCCATCTGCTGCCCTCCCTCTAATCCAGGGGCTTGTCACTGGTGATTAGCCAGCTACTCTTTCACTCCCTCTCTCCCTCTACAGTTTTAAATATCTGCTTTATGATGTTGATACTGGTGTTAGAGCTCAGTGCGGTGCTCTATTTCTGCCTAAACTCCTTTGTATGGATTTCTGGAGGCTACAAATCCACGACACTTCCCCTCGTTATCGCCCTCTTCCTCCTTCATTATATATTTCAGGCGTATTATGCTGATGATAGGGATTAAACTGAAGTCTTCTTATTCACACTTTTCTCTTTTCTTTACATTTATAAGCCCACAAATTAGACACCTTTCTCCAATTTCCTTGACATGTGCAGCCTTTGACAGAGCTCAGGTGGAAAAGTACAACCAAACCTGTCTTAAAGCTTAAGGCATATCATTTTAATATTATCTGACAAATGTGCAATCTACAGACTTTTATCACACTTGACTTGCGATGTCGGATTGAGGTGTTCTCCCAGACTCTCTGTATATTATCTCCAAGGCTATTTATCCAGCAGCAAATTAGACACATAACTGGCAGGATTTATTGTTTAAGTGATGATCAAACTGTTGAAATAAGCGTCCTTAGTGAAGCCACACACTACTGTGAACTATGTGCAAACAGGGAAGCATCTTCTTTCCTGCAATTTGTGCAGTATTGGGTTGTACAGATGGCAATCACCACCATCTGACATCAGCTCATATTGTGTATGACCCACTGATACCATGGCAAAACTATTAGCAGTGGGAATCACCAGTGGCCCAATGATACAATATGATACAATAATATTATAGCTATTCTTAATATTATACAATATGCTGAGCATTAACATTGCCATGTATTGCATTATTGCATTTACATCCAAATACAAAAAATACCAAATTCTATAAAATTCCATAAGAAACATCTCTCAGTATACTCAACATGACACTTCAGTTTTATCAAAACAAGATTAAAACTCATAGACCAAGTTAATACAACCAGCTCTGCTGTTCTCAGTATCTCATTTTTTAGCTTCACTGCTCTGTAGAGCATTAGCACTGCTGTGTCTGCAAAAAAAGATGCAAAGATGGAGGCACTCACCTGAGCTCCGACCAGCATGTAACAAAAAGCCTTTGTTGTTTATCACAACATGGTGAGGCCTGGAGTTTTGCACATAAAGTAAGTAGTGGATTGTTCCATTTTCTCAGCTGCTCAGAATTTGTATTCAGCTTTAAAAAGCTAATCATGTCCAGTGTTGGCTAGTGTTTTTTTAGTAGGATTAGCTTAACATTAGCCTTGCTGTCAACAGCTCTCCCTGGGTGGTGCTATCTGAGGTAAGCTGTATTTCCACAGTATTTTGTTCTCATGCGTCACTCCTGACAAACCTCATGTTTTATGTCTATCTGTTTCGCCCCTTTCAAAGTCCAGACGACAGATTTAGATGCCGATGGTGCTTTTCATTTCTATCTCTCCTGTGCTGCCATGTTTGTTTACTATCTCTCTCCTGCACAAAGAATGGCCCCTGCAAATGGCTCAAGAGCACCATTGTGTGGACTCAATGAGCAATTGATTTAATTTCTATAGAAGCAAAAGCTTTATTAAATGTAGGAAATTAATACATTAGAACATATCAATACTTTGCAGACCTTTTTCCCCCACCCCTAACATGTACTTTTTATGGTATTATCTTGCATCTATTTTTAATGACAATTATGGTATCCACTGAGCTTAAGGTGGTATAACCACATAAATCACAGTATCATTTCGTCTTTACGGTAACTGAACTATATTGTGATATCGGTAAATCAAATGTGATAATGCGTTTAATTGCATTTTGCCATTATCAAAGATCTAAGCTTGCATATGTCTAATTTCTGCCACATCAAAACAGCTGTTGATATCCTCATATTTTGTGAAAAGTCATATCACTCCCATCCTTTTGGTAGAAGTGAGTAAATATCAATATATCCCTAGTAGACAGCTCAAGCTGAGTCTGCGCCTTAACATGTGATGCAATGATACAACATATCAATCCACATTATTTGACAACACAATTATTGAATTTTAGCAATTTTATCCATTTGTTGTTGCAGCTCTAAATAGAGGCACAGTCAAAACAACAGCATTGATACTATTTTCCCAATAAGAAAAGCCAACAGTGAGTTACATCAGCAGAAGCTCAATATCCTAATAAAGTTGTCTATGGATATTCAGATACAATTATAATCCTTTTACCACACTGTAGTGTAGATTATAGTAAGTCTTGTTTTCCTTTTTAATGCATTATATAAGAATAAGTTCATTTTTCTGCCTCAAAACAATGCACCCTTTTCAGAGGATATATCGACATTTGCTCAACTACAACATCCAAATTAGTGTCATGCTATTCTGTAAAAAAAGAAAAAGACCATAAATACCACACAACACAAAAAAGTGAGTGATGGCTGCAGGAGAGATGAAGAATTAGTGACGAATGTCTGCTGGATGGCAAAGAGGATATTTACTCCTGAACCTCCTCCATCTCTACAGCTTTAATAGAGCGTCATCGGAGGAGACAACGCAGCCACTAAATGTCACTGCTTTCTTCGATGATGCTTCTATTCCTCTCAGCCCGCTGAAGCCGCCTCGTGGGAGCAAAACGCCTGCTTTGAATGCCACTCCCTGACCACTGAAGGGCTTGGTTTTTCCAGATATGAGCACATGATTTGTTTGTGTTTCAACCTGAGGCTGAACGCAGATTGAGGGCTGAGAAGGCACTGTGGGGATATGACCGATGTGAAAACTGAAAATGACAAAACCTGACTCAATTTCAGGGGCAATTCAGGAGAGAGAGTTGGAAAAACAAGGGAATTTGAAGAGTTGGTGCTGATAAGATTGACTAGATGGTGTTACAACATGATCCAGGGACGAAGAAAAAAATCATGACACTCTAAGTGACATTCTGCAAGAGTTTCCACACCAAACTTTGGCCATTTGAACTAGATTTGAAGAAAAATCCCAGAAAATGCAGATTCATGCCATAAGGTAAAATATCTAATCTGCCCTTTACACATCGCCCCTGTTCATAGTTGCTGCCATATGACTTTACAACCCAAATGTAAACAAACAAAACTGAATGAATAGCATGGTATCAAGATGGGGGAAGTATTTTCACCCAGAAAGCAGAGATAAGGCTGCAGGCTGTGGTAAGTTTTTCTCATATGAAACACTCCACCACAGCGATGAGTAACCACTTCCAGCTCAGACAAAAAGTCATATACCTGTAAAGAGGATTGGAAGCCAAGTGAGCAAACCCTACTTTGACTTTTCTCTAATTTCATGTAGTAATGGGAATCAAGAACAGGTTCCAGTTGGAAATCTGTTCCGGTTTGTTTGAGGAATTAAATTAATTTGGATTTATGCATTACAACATCCCTACTTATGTCTCTCACTTCAGTTCGTGTGCAATACAAAAGAATGACATCCAACTTTCACAAGAGGGAGTCAGCTTCAACAACAAGTAGTCAAAAAAATATTTATAGTGTTGACTTCACATCTTTGGCTCTTCACTGAAATGCACACACACACTTGGCTGGGTATTTCAAGCAACCTTATGATACAACAGGTATCGTACAGGTACTGAGGCCACTAAGGCCACGGTATGATATGTAAATTAATGACACTGACTATGCTTTTAAAGATTTCCCAACAACTTTTGTTTTTTGTTTTGCAAGCACAAAATGAGCGAGGACAAGTTCTAAAGGATTCAACTCAAGACACTTGAATTTAGGACATTAAATATCTTAAAAGTAATTTAAAGCTTGGAACATGTGCTGCATCATGTAGTTTGGCTTCTACTGCCAACTCTTGACCTGCACCATTGCAAACACTATACCTTGCCATATTGATTTTTTGAGCACAGGCCCAAACACAAACACACACTTAGACACACACATTTGTCCTGTGCCTGCAGCATACATTAGACATCTCTCTTCTATTCTGCTTTTTTTGATTGAAAATAAAATATATAGAAGGGAAAATACTGTCGATTCGTTATGTCTGCAAGCATGTTGGCTCATCCTATATGACAAACCACTGATGTCAATGCACACACACATGCAATCTCACACAGACACACACTCTTCCTGTGCCTCCAGTACAGATTACACAGCTTATTTTTTATTCTGCTTTTATTTTGATTGATGAATAAAATATATAGAAGGGAAAATATTGTCAGGTTTTAATGGATGAGGCAGGACCAGATAAGCTCTTTACTTCATTCTGTCCCTTCTCTAACTGGTTGTTATGTTGACATTAATATGTATGTACTCAGATGTGTAAATTTATTTGATGGATATGTACAGTTATTTGGTGTACATATGTATTATTTTGCATTGACTTTGTTTTTGTTGTTTGTTTCTCTTGTTTTTAAAGTTTGAGATGAATAAAGAAAGAAAGAAAGAAAGAAATGTCTGCAAGCCCACCGCTAATATTGTCATTCCATTACATCAAGTAAATAAAAAACAAAGCTAGAGTTTTCATGATCATAGATTTGTGTTTAGCTCTCTGATGTTCAGGCCATGGAAAAATGTTGGTGATCTCTTGGTAATTTCTTCAATATCATATTGATACCAACTTGTAAGGGATAAAAGTCGAGATTATCAAAACCCCAAATAAAGTTGGTGAGTTGGCCAAGTCCTGTTCAACTCAGGCACGGCCACATGGATCAAAATTTATATGGATTTTTTTTTTTACCTGAATGACAATATTTGATATAAATCTTTATATTTGTTGGAAGATAAAGAATTAATAATCCCTTAATGAAGCTCAAAGATGGACTGTGGCAATGCAGAGGGCTATTAAAGCTTGAGGTTTGGGGCTGCAGCTCACCATTTTACATCGTCACCACAGTGCACTCTATGGCACTGATGTGTAATATGGAAAAGATTTATCATGCTCAAGCTCTGCCGCCTGTTTTCACATTGTCTGCAAAAAACATCACACTGCAGCTCATTGGAAATCTTGAACATAGATCACAGAGCCACTATTTTATCGTTTTACCATCTAACCTCCTTCTCTTCAGTGGAATTACACCGTTTATTCTTTTTCTGCATGTTGGTGCTGCAGACAGGACTCTTGTTGTAGGTAAGCAGGGGGTGGGCTGGACATTTGTGGATTTTTTGTATTACTATTTTGCTTTTTTGGAGAGGAAGAAAGGTGGGAGTGGCCAAACACAAAGAAAAGAGCACAACCAGAAATGGTGGCTTGCTTGATCAACAACTACACTAATATAAACGATACACAGCAAAATCTGCATCAACAAATCAACACTATAAGAGTTGATATTAACACTGCTTAAGTGTTTATAAGTGTCCACACCACAAAGTGTCGTTTTAATATGTTTTAAGAGTTGCTTTGACTTTCATCAAGTAAGATGACTCCAGAAAACAATTTCATGTCCGCACATTACACTAAAAACATGGGATGACTTAATTTAATGACTATCCAACCACCACATCCATTATTGACCATCAATGTCATCAAATTTTCTCAACCACATCGACTATTGGTAGCATCCCTGTCTCTCAGAGGATATCTTAACCACTTAAGTAAAAACTCTGTATTAACAATGCAAAGTCCAAAAATACTGTATTTATTTACTGTATATTAATGGGGAAAAGTAGCTGAAATAAATATACCATGATATTTTAACTCAAATGTATTTGTGTGCTGCATTTTTCACGACGTGGGCTTGTGAAAAATGAATGACTGACTCTAAAAGTGAGACTTAAAGGTTCAGAGTGAAAAGTTCAAAGTTAAAGTTCTACAGTGACTTGATTTACTGAAACGTCCATTTTTACATTTGTTTTTGACACCAACCCTTTTTTCAGCTGAGAGTCAGTTTTTAGGGATTTGACTATCCAGAGTAGAATTGACACTCCTGTCATCATCAAATTTTAACTCTTCTTAATTTGCTGTGTACAATCTAAACTAATATTGGTTGGAAATGTATTCATGTTTTTGAAAAACTCATATCTCCTGTCCCTGTGTTCAACACATTAATTGCATAGCACAACAAATTGATAACCAAAAAATTAGTATTCCTCTAATTGCTGCTTGTTATCAGTTGTATTGTTTTGTTGTTGCAGCCCTAATTACATGTGTAATGTGTTTGACATTGCTGATGAAGGAAATATACTCTGTCCATGCAGAAAATTCACAGCAACTGATGAGAACATCAATAAAGGTGAGATCAGAAAGCAGAACTGACAACAGCACTGGTATTTATAAAATCTAATCAATTTCCATCCCTGTTACATGTCAACTACCTAAGTGCTATGACTGAAATCACACAGTTGAATGCCTTAAAAAGTCAGTGGTCCATGAGGCTTATTTAGGCTGAGCAATGCTGCTAAAATGGATTATGGACTAACTGTTCTAGACAGAGACATGCAAATGTGACATCCCAGCTCATAACTGATAAGCTGAGAAAAACATCCCCCAAAACAAATCTGCCCTGATCTGCTTAGCCAGGTCATGACCTTTTGCAGAGGAAATGTAAAGTAAAGGTTGGTAAAAGGTAGTGTCTGAAATATGTACTGATTCATCTTAATATAGGAAAATAAAGCAGTGGGAATCCTCTTCTGTCACTCTAAATAAACTTTTTGTCTTAAATATAATCTGTAATCCTCCTGTATCAGTAATAGCCAGACTTAAATGTGAGCTCTACCATTTAGATTAAACAAACTCCAGCATCCATTTGGCATCTTTCTCCTTTGGATGAATTGGCTTTTTCTGACAAATACAGCTGCCATGAGTAGAGTGGTGGGGTAATATCTCTAAAGCCACAAAACAAATCAATCTGGGTCAATTGTGACGTATTGTGCGGCAAATGCTTTTAAAATCAAGAGCCATGTCATGGCGCACTGACTGCCAACTCTGAATCAATTCTGCTGGGGCACCGCTGGACCTCAGACCTCCAGAGTCGTACTGCTACTTTTTCCAGCGAGACAAAGAGCAACATTGAAAAATAGCTTCCTTCCTGCAGTAGACAGAAAGATACCAAGGCCACATTGATACTGCTGTTATTGCCTTTCCAGACGAAAAAAAAAAAAAAAAAAGACTAAGTGCTCATTTTCTGATGGTTGCAGGGCCAGACGCACTTACACGTACGCAACAGGGACAATTAGCCTCCATTTTCACTTCAACAGACCCAAAAGTCAAAACAAAAACACAGGCATACTGAATTAAAATCAAACCCACTGGCATTACCATGTAATGAAAAATGAAAAATCCCAAGGAAATTCTCTTAATTTATATGCATGGCCTAAATTTGTTGCCTGTTGCTAAGGAATTTACACAGTGCCTGGCCAATTACCTACCAGAGTCTTGTTCGCCCTTAGGTGCTATGCTAATTAGGGTCACAGTGGGTCACATTATAAGGCACTCACTATAAAGTAAGGCAGGAATCTCCAAGGGACATTCTCATTTGGGACAATGCCAGTCACAATGCTGAGAGCATCAGAGCTGCAGCTGCTTAGTCTGTAAGTCTGTGGTGTTTGTTTCAGGCTCATTTTAAGACGACTGTCAGACACAATGCAGGTTTGAAGGTATTAGCACATGGCTATAGTGAGAGGATTTTCAGTGCGTCCAGACAGAGATTGCTACTATTTTTAATCCACAGCAACAAGGAGAGACAAGGATGTAAGTCAGTCAAGTTTCAGACAAATAAAAAATAGTATTTAATTAGAGCTGGGTGAAACAGACAAAAAATAATATATTATTTTAGCTGATACACAATCAATGCAAGAGATGAATGTAAATAAAAAGGGAATAATTCTAAAAAGAAACAATGTAAATTAAAAGTAATTGGTATGATAAGATTATAATAAACAACTTAAATGTTTCATGATCATCAAATTAGAATACTGACAGCAGCTTGTGTTGGTTTTAGATCATTAAACACTTCAGCAGAGGGCAGCCCTCACCTTAGAATACTTACATAGATGTCTGGTGTTCATTGACCAGTTTGCATGTAGCACAGGTCAACAGTTTATTTTTATTTATTGTTCATGTTCCCATCTGAGCTAAAGGCTCAGATGTGGAGGCAGAAAAATGCAGAGCAGTGAGGGTTATGAGTGGACGCACAGACGTGCGCTTAGTGCTTGGAGCTTTCTGGGGAGCATCTGTCCTTTCACAGAGAATCTACTTCTTGCTTTCTTGCAACCATTCACTGGTAACTAGACAATAAGGACAAGTGATCAGCCAACGCAATGGTTCCAACAAATTTTCCTTAAAGCTCCGCTTACTACTCTTGAGCCAAAGAAATAATTTATGTTAAAATTCAGACTATATTATAACAGTTTCATTGAAAATATCACAACAAATAGGCCCCAAAACATTTGCTCACATCAGATTACTTTCTAAAAAAGTATTTTTATTTTGTTTGTATCAATATTTTAATCAGCATTTTCAAACACAAATGTGATAACCTCTAAGCAAACAGAGCCACACGCGCCCCCCTGGATCTATGGAACCCTCCTTTGGAGTCCCCAGACCGCATGTTGGGAACCGAGCAGCTTAATTATTGAACCTCTCCTTTCTTTGCAATGGTTTCCTCTCCCTTGCACTTTGGTATAGACTTTCTCTCCCTCTTACAGCTCAGACAGCTATCTTAAGATGCATAGTTTTTACAAAAGGGAGTAAAGCTTTTAAAAAGTGCAGGCAACTCCCAGAGCCAACCGTGTGGTATGCACTGACAGCAGGCTGTAATATCTGTGTCAATTCATGGTGCAATTAGGACTGGAATCAGGCGACACGGTGCGTTTCCTCACATACACATAAAGGCAGAGACACTCACTTGCAGCGCTCCTGCCTCCCGCTGAGTCCACGTGCCTCCCTCTCCCTAACATCACACCTTTGTTACTGCCTCTGGAGAAGGAGGACATAAGGAATCAACTCATTTCGCCCTCCGTGATGTTCACAGTGGAGGCAAAGTGCCACGGGGGTTTGAATATTACTGCTTGATAAGGCAGTGTGGATTTGGCTGGTGATGAAGTGTTTTGTTGTCTGCACAGACAGCTGTCCTTTTTGTTGCTCCAAGCTACACTTTTCCCACATATATCCAGAGTATGGCCTCACTCACATGCTCAGCTTGATGCATGCTACAACTATCCTGATCATTTCATGTCTCTATTGAGATCTGCCGGGCTGAGGGCAGTTTGCCGTATTAATGACCTTGGCTTCCTGTTTGAACTTGTGAACCCATCCCACCCGCTCTCCTTCAATTTCCTGGATGGCCTCTTCAGTGGGTCCGCCATAAGAGCAGGTGATTGTAGGAGAGCCACTAACTACCTTCAGCGAGGGTGACATCCTTCACTGACAAGGCTTCTATAGAAGAGAGGAATGTGTTCGGCTAACAATGGCCTGTCAGTGCTGCTCGTCCTGGCCCCCGCACGTTAAAGGTGACATCAGTGCAAGTTGGTGACACTCGGCAGTGCGTGCGGCATAGAAAGCTGCAGTGGTCCTCGTTGTATGACATTGTTTGGGACTTAAACTCTGTTGTTACCAAGTGCAGAGTGACAGAAAGGTCATTAGAGCTGCAGGATGACAGGTGCACCGAAGCACTTGTTGGTACGGACACTTGCACACACTCTGGATTAGCAGGTGAGAGAGAGATTAGGTCCTAAAACTAGCTCATCAGGTCAACTGCTAAAAAGATTTGACACATTTATTTTCATACCTGTACCCAGTTAAATTTAAAATAACTCACAAATTGAAAAATACAGCAGTGAACACCAATGTACCAAAGATACATGAGTGTTATTTGACAATCTAGTATGGATTTAGAGATATTTTGGATAATTTTTGCCTTTAACAGGGCAGTGAATAGAGGAAAAAGCTGGAGAGACAGGGTGGGGAATGAGATGCAGGAATGGGGCCACATGTTGGACTTTGATCAGGGTCCCCTATTTGGAAGACTGCAGCCTCAGTGGCAAACTAAGTGGCAAACTAAGTGAAAACTGAAGCTAACGTGGAAGCACAAAATCTGCAGCTCATGAATTGTCCACTTCTGGCTGTCTGCAGGGGAACCAGATGTCCCTAAAAGACGGGCAGAATGGCCCTCTTATTTAGAGAAGTAAGCATTTTCGAAAGCCGCGTTTGATCAGTTAATCTCTCTATGGGCACACACTGAAATGAACTGAAAAAAATTCCAACAACACGTTTTGCAACCTAATTACTTAGCCACCAGTGCTACATCCAGGCTTCTTGAAAGACTCCTGAAAGAAACTAAAATTGTGTTAAAGAGCCCATAGCATGCCGAAAAGCAGGCTCATATATTCATTTTTGATGACTGCTAGGGTATGTTCAAAATCATTAATGTTCAAATAAATTCCTTGAATCAGCTGTATTTGTGTCTGAGACACTCTGTTGGAGCTCCTGCATCCCTTCCCCATGTTGGCCCAGTCTGCTCTGATTAGTTCACAGGTCAGTTCTAGTCATATTGTCAAAAACTCTGCTTTCATTCTAGGGGCTATGCTTTGCATTGGGCTTGCTACTGAGTTTAAGCCAATAGGTTTACATGAGGGTCTATTTGAGGGGCAGGGGAAACAAGTCGATTCAAGCAACAACTGGCACCATAAATATGGGGAGAGGGAGAAGTCCTGATGCTGCAGATTTGTTGTCTTCAGCAAAGAATGACTCTATCATGCAGAGGAGACATGTTAAACACAGTAAAGAGCATATAAAACACAAATCATTTACGTGGGCCCTGTCTGCTCTAATCTGAGCCACCAGTCTAGTTTGTGATAACTGGTCAGTTTCACGGCTCAACACCATTATCAACGACTCTGCTTTACAAGCCCTGCCATCCTGAGCCAATGGGCCTGAACGAGGTAGTAGGCCTTTCCAAGGAAGCGATGGGAATCAGTCATTTTAGGCAATTACTGATACTGTTTACAGGAGAATGAGAAGCCCTGATGTTGTGCACTTACTTAAAAGTAATGCATAATGCAAAGAGAGAAGTCAAACACACTTCATAGCCTGAAAAAGCATAATATAAACTCTGTAAGATGTTAACTGCTACTGTAGTGGCTTAAACGTGTTGGTTTTATCCTTTAAAACAAGCCCTCCTTTCTTTCTGTGGTTAATAGTCTGGTATCAGATAAAATAGTCCACTTATTTCCACCACCATCAGTCTAACAAACCATGTACACTAATGTAATGTTTTCCTATAAAAAATTAATCTCCCAAACCAAATCAATGAGGCCCGAATCTAAGGTCAAGTCATAACTGATGCACAGCCTTGCCAGCCCAAAGCAAACCACATTGTCGTTGAATACTGAAAGGAAGAACTGTTCAGAGCCCTTATCTAGAAGTTACCCTTGGCTTCATTTCTCCTCCAAGGTCTTGGCACACATCTTGACAGCTGCTTGACAACAGTTTTGGCCCCGCCTGTGTCTCTGATTGGCTAACCTTCCTCTCGCGGCTCATTGGATCAGTAAGCTAATCACGCCAGACGGATCAGTCAACTGGACACAGTGGATGGTTCAAAGGTCTGGAATCAGGCCTGGGTGTTAAGCTCACGGCACACCAATCAAACATTTCCAACAACAAGAATCATTTAAACGTTGGCAGGTGGCTTTAGGGGTTTAATAACATCTTTCTGCCAATGGCACGCTAACTACATGAAAAGCAACTGGAATGAGAAAATCTGGAGTAAGATTTTGTCATTTAGGAGGTTAAATAGCTGCTAATGAAGACAGGTCTGCTGTTGTAATCTTCCCTCCAGATGCACCTAAGCATGGCCTCAGGCTGTTGGAAAAGCTTATACCAAGGTTGGAGATAAAATTCCTGGAAATGCTTATCAAAGGCATTCAGTAAAGCAAATGTGGATTTTAGCAACAGATGTGCGGCAATAAGGTGATACCAAATTACTAACATGGGGTTTACAGGCTGTCTTAAAGCAGAATAACAAAAAGAAAATGTATTAATATTGACAAACGATGTAGGAACCCACATAAAGCCATCACAGGTTCGACTAGTTTGACTTTAGCAACAGACACAGCAGGTGCTCAAAGACAAACCCGACATGCGTGACAAGCAACTGATGAATTTAAGTAATTGGCCGGATTGCCGGGTCATGACTATGGCAACTCAGGTGATTGAGGTGACGGTGAGGCACGTGCTGGGAAGTGATGTGACCCTAAAAGAGACAGTGATTTGAAGGCATTAGCTTTGTTGGTGGACATCTCTGCTTAATCTGAATGATCATCTATATTAAAGTACAGATTACAGTCCCATTTTCACCACTGAGCAGAACCAGACTACTAAAACATTTGGCACTTGATAAAATGAAGCTCTGAATACAGCTGGAAGAGCTTGACTTGATTCTTTTGTAACCCTGCACAGAAGACTAAGTACTCTCCTCAAACTGTTTCCTGGGGCTTGTGGAAGTTTTGCGGCAGACCACTTTCAGATCTTCTGGGATTTCCCCTCTGTGGCTCCATTTTGGAGATGTGTCCATGGCCTCCTGAGGGCAGCTTTAAAATTTAAAATGGGCTTTAACTTTAAAGTCTTGTAACCAAAAAGTGGGTCCTTGACTCTTTTCCAGTGGGTCCTGAACCTTCGTCTGGGCAAAAAAAAAGTGTTAAGAAAAAACTCTACACTTTTTTTTTTAAAGGTGATTTTTTTTAAGCAGTGGAGTGCCGTCTGTTCACACTCCTTAACAAGTGGTGACAGTGTCCTGTGATGCTAATTGGCACCAGTGTTTGTTAAATATTCAATAAGTAGGTATTCAGCTAAAGCTACATGTTTTTAAGAGTTTTTGAAACAACTTCCAAGTAGCTCGACATTTTTATTTCAAAAGAACTTGAACATTTTCCTCAATTGGGTCACAGTTTGTCACTAACCCTGCTGTATCATATTTGATACATTCTTTTATGATACCGATATCTAATCAATATGACCAACAAATTACTAAAAAAAACATCTGCATACAATCAGAAAAATGAGTAAAAAAAATGCCCTCAAATGGACTATCAGTTGCCAAAAACACCTAACGTATCAAATGAGATACAAAAAATATATATGTTAAATTTTCTGGAAATTTTGATTTTTTTTAGGAATTCAGTAGAAAGTGAAATAAACATTTCAGCTCCAAAAAAAACCAGGATTTTCTGGCTATAATTTGTGCTTTCAGGCATTAAAGGGTTAAGGAGTGATGGTGGGTCTTAAAGCCAGACCAGCTGAGAACCACTGATACTGAAGAACTTAAATGTGCAAAGAGAGATAAATGCTTACTAAGACTCTTAGTAGCAAGCAAGAAGGCACTGACCAGGAAATGGCTGAAAAGAGACATAAATAACTGGACTGATGTTGCTTACAGTATATATGTTATGGAGAGAATCACATTTAGTCTGAGATGTAAAATTGATGTTTTTGCTGAAAACTGGTCAAAATGGCTTACCTATGTTTTATCAGTGAGGCCTGATTTTGTGTAGTAACGTCCCCCTTCGAGGGACAGATCTTGAAACTTTCCCATAAAGAATAGAATTGACATGGACCTATGAGCATATAGGTGTATGTATGGATTGAATGTCAGTTGAGTGATGGATCCTCCCTGTGCTTTCTGTTCTACTATGGTCTATATTTATACTATGTTAAGTTAAAACAACACTATCATTCCTTACTGTCTTATTTATGTTGACATCCATTTAAGTATTCCCCTTGAACTGTTCTTAAAATGCACAGGTAACTCGTCAAGTCAGATGTACGGCAAACACCAACACATCCAGATGTTATAGTGTGTGTTTGTTTGAATAAACCATCACCGGCTCCAGCACCTGTAATTGCTTTGTCCTCAGGCAGGCTTGTGAGTCCTGACAGCTCAAACCTGGCAACCATGTCGCTCAAACAACAGAATCTAATGAAGCGCGCACACTGTACTAGAATTGAAATGAGCCCCTGCTGTGTGTGTTTACATGAGCGCCTTTGCGAGTTTCTACATGTGTTGCAGTTCTCCTTAGATACAGTATAGTGTTGAATGCAAAGAATGATGCATCTGCTTTTTTGGCATTAGATTAAGTTGCCTGAAAATGTCAATGTACGTCAAGGCTGGAAAAGAGACATAAAAATGGAAGCATTTGATATTCAGGCCCCCAAGCCCCCGAACTGATTGGCAGCAGATGTACATTTTTGGTCTACACCATACAGAATATGATTGCTATAGATCTGTAGAAGTATGACTTAAGCAACTCAATGGAAGAAAAAGACATATTCTTTATATTTGCCTCTGAAAGCTCCCCGAAAAAAAAGGAAGACGAGACCAATGAGAAAGCAACATTATGTAAGATCTGGTCGCCTACCAAAGGTCTCTGTGAGCAACAACACTGATGTAAAACACACACAGAGCTTCCCCTTACATTTGTTGACAAGCAGAGGGTGGCAAAGGCACTGTAATATGACAAGATTTTGTGCAAATATGACTCTGCCAGTGTCTGCAGTGTGATTTCCTTTGCCTGTGCTGAACTGTTTGGATGTGGAATATCTGTCAGCAGCATTGATTGTAGAAAGAATTGGAAAAAGCTATGTGATGTTTTACTGTCAAAGGAGTCTTTGGAACATTGTTGATGCATATCTGTGGACGCACTACAGTACACGTTACCTCAACCAAACTTTAGATCAACCTACTCACAGATGGAGAGGCAGTACTGAGGTGGAGTTTAAGGCCTTCTAACTAATAGTAACTCCAGGTGGACTTGCAGCCATGTCATTGGTGTCAATAATTCCAAATACAATCTCAGCCTCAAGAAGACACTTGAGGAACTTTACAATAATAACAATTACTTCATAGAAGACAATCAGAACAGACTGGGTGTACATGCAGCAGCTGGTCTTAACTCCAAAAGAGCATCTTAGAATGAATGAGAATTGAGGTGGATCAGGGGTACTCAGCATGTGAAAACTAGAAAGTTTTTTGAAGATAAGCTTTTGTGCACATACTCTGGCATTCACTTATTTTTTTTAAATAAATGAACCTGAGTTGAGGCAACAAATGGCCTCTTTAAACATATCTAATGGGCATAGTTCAAGATTTCAATGTTTAACTAATCCAGCAGGGATTGGCAAGGACAGCAACAAGGCTTTTGCATGCCTTAGGGTCATCTTTGGTCTTCTAAAAACAACTAGTCCAGACTTTGTCCTTCTCTCTGTTTGTGAGCATTCTCCAAATGAGTTGCCTCGTCTAAATACTATTCTTTTACTTTCTGTAACTTTTGTGGCTTTACAACACATCTCAAATATAATTCTCAGATAAAACGTAATGTAATCAAGTGACAAAAGCAGTACTACTGCTGTCCACCGTAGAGAGCAATGCAGCATCAGTCATACACTGCATTTGGACAATACAAGCTTGAGTCTATTGAACAGTAAAATATAGAATCAATGCTAAACTTTAAAACAGAAGAGATACAATAGAGGAAGTGTGGGCTGCACTGTGGTGAAGCAGACTGAACTGGTGCCTCACAGCAACAAGGTTGCTAGATCAACTCCATAGTCAGAGTTGATGTGGAGAGTTTGCAAGATCTCCCTGAGTATGAGTGGATTTTTCAGGTTCCCTCGTTTCCTCCCATAGACCAAAAACATTCTCACTAGTTTAAGTCACACCTCTTAATTGCCTACAGATGTGAGTATGTGTGTGAATGGCTGTCTGTCTCTATGTGTCAGTCCTATGACTGGCTTAAGTCCAGTCCAGGGTGTACCTTGCTTTTCACCCAATGACAGCTGGGATAGGCTCTAGCCCTTGTGACCTTGAAAAGGATAAGTGGTATAGACAATGGAGGAGTGGATGGATAAAGTGCATAAGGGAGAGCTTAATTGAGGGGAAGCAAAAAGAAGAAAAATGTTGTGTAAAAAGCATCTGAGAGACACAAACACCCCAGCAATCACTAAAAGGTCTCGTAAAAGCTTGGTGAGCCATCATCACCACCATCATCATCACCATCATCACCAGCCCCCTTCTCACGGTGGCCATAATCGCTCTTTTTTTATCCAGTTATCCTCGCCGCCACCCTCAGACAGAGATATCACTTGCACTCGTCTGGCAGAGGCTGTTGTCTCTATCGGCCTCATTTGAATAGAAGTCTCAAAGCAAAAAATACCGCTGAACCGTCTCACCTTCCAAAACAGATACATCATATTTTCAGAGGAGGCAATAAAAGCAGTGCAGGCCCAATTCCCCACAGTTTCGAAGACAGGGGCTGTATTTCAGCTCAACTCATCAATATGCAAAACATCAGAGCATTGCTTGCCACAAGAATATTCCCTCCACTGCACACTCTGCAAATGCGCACAAACATTTTTTTAGAGTTTTTTTTTTCTTTCAAACAAGCTTCGATTGGCACGAAAGAAGTATGCAAATCTTGTGCTCACATAATCACGTTTTGATGAAAAGCACTGAGATTCAAAGCCCTAAATTGCCCTATGTGATTTTAATACTCTGCTGGCAATTGTCAAAACCAAAGAGGCATAGCAAAAAAGAAGACTCCGGGGCTGAAATCAATGAGCTACCTTTTTATTTGGGAAGGAGTGAAGTAACTCCAAGCACTGGATTACATTTCAAAGCATGAGAGCCTGGAGCTTTTCCAGTCCAGGAGCATGTATAGTGTGGGAGAAAGGTGCTGTAGCGTGGGAGAAGGGCATAATCATGATGACCTACAGTAGGGTAGATGTAGGTTAAGTTAGTCCCTCTCTCCCTGCCAGCAATGCTTGCTCTGCCTTTCTCTTTCTCAAGTCTCTTCCCTGGGCCATCTTTCCTGGGTTGTTAAATCCCTGCTTCTTTAATCTCCTTACTCAGCTACATCCTCTTTAAAGATGCAGAGCCACAGGAGAGACGTCGGATACGTCAACCAGGGACTGGCGCCTGAGCGAGGGGGGTGGGAGGAGTGGTTGAAGGGGGCTGTTCAAGTAAGGGTTAAGAAGAGAGATAGCAAGGGTTGTGGTTAAAAATGTTTTTTGTAAAGAAGAGCGTGTATTAATCTCCTGTGATATTCTGTCTAATTGAGGATTAAATCAAGCAAATTATTTATTTATGAATTTCGGGAGTTCTTTATGTTTCAAAAAAGCTTCAGGGAATAATGTTCTCTTTGTCTGTCGGGCATCTACGCTGCAATATTCACTGCAATATCTGCAAGCCTAGAGCACTAAAAGGCTCGAAGGGCTGGGCAGTAGATCAGGCTTTTAAGATTTATCAATATATATTCAAAAATGAGATACAGTGTAAGAATCTGGTGAAACAATATATTTTAGGATGTTGGGGAAATGATACCATATATAACAATATCTCACAGTTCTACAAGCAGGGCAATAAATCACAATACTTTTCACTAAATACATTTTTCTGGGAATTTTTGGCAGTATTAAAAACACACAAAACATAAGCATAAAATACAGTTTCTAATCAGTGTTATTATATACAGCAGGGGTGTCCAAACTTTTTTTATTGAGGGCGACATACATCAAAATACCAGTTTGACTAGGCCACCTGGTATAATGCACCTTCAGTTTAATTAAACTTCAGGATCTTGGGATGGCCAATCAGATTTCAGGGGACCCTCAATGGTCCCTTGTCAGGATGAGACTGATGCTCTGTGTGGCAGATGGGTGATGTTTACAGCTTATCCTCACATTCAGACACAAAACAAGAGCTAATTGTAAAGCTGCTGTACTTTGTAAAAGTTTTGGTGCTTGAAGAGAAAATTGGGCAGGATGCTTTGTAAATCTGACCTTTGAAAGAGCAAATACACAGGAAATAAGTTGATTTGTGTTATTTTGACTGAATCCATTTGTTTTTATTTATCAGTCTAGCACATGCCTCATTCATGAATGCAGGCCATATTTCATTTTGGACTTGGGAAGTTGCTGCAGGCCAATTAAAATGGACCACAGGCCAAAATTGGCCCCAAAACCATAGTTAAGACTCCCCTGGTATACAGCATGGTCCCTGCAACATGGATAAACCTAATTGTCTGTTCCAGTGACAGAGGAAAATAAAAATAAATGTGACAGAGACAGAGAGTCAAATTACTGAATGCCTGCTGCCGACTGGCAGCCATAGGCCAAACTAAAATACAAAACAAATGTCCTGAATTTGAAAAAAATATATTAGCTCATAAAGTTTGATATTGGGAACAGGATATTGATAACATAATGTCATCAATGTTGTGTTTATTCCCCCAGTTATGAACTGATCCTTTTGAGTGAAAACTTGTCTCACAGCATACTGGTAAGAGCACCTCTTTACCTATCTTACTTTTGTGTTTATAGAAAAAAATATAGGTTGTTCCTCTGTTTCACTAAAGACAACAATGATAATAATAATAATAATTGAAAACTACAAGCCTTTTCTTTTTGAGACTTATTTTATGGTTCACTGGACAGTAAAAGACAGTGGACATTAAGTGAGAGCAAAGGGCCAAAGGCCAGATCCTAAACCATGCTACTTATGTCACAAAGAACAGCTTCTGGACAAATACATAGTATACAATCTGTGCACCCATATAGCAGTCTCTTTACAAAATCATAGTTCTCCAAACTTTTATTTATCCCTTTAATGTTTTAATGAAGGTGCCATTTAAGCAACTGAGCAGGGTTATTTGTGGTTGGGACCCACACTTCTATCTTTCCATAGGGTCCACAAGTGTCCCTGCTCCCATATTTATGTCCACTACAGCACCAGATATCATCCATACATCCATCCATTATCCATACCACTTATCCCTTTTGGTGTTGCAGGGGCTGGAGCCTACCCCAGCTGACAATAGGCAAGAAAGTATCCCAACCAATCACAGGGCCACATAGAGTGACGACCATTCACACTCACGCTCACACCTAAGGAGTCATCGATCAACCTAATGAGCATGTCTTTGGTCTTGTAGGATGAAGCCGGAGAGCCTGGAACCCTTACATGCACAGGAAAAACATGCAAACTCCACCCATAAAGGCCCTGACTGACACGGTGATCGAACCAGCAACCTTGTTGCTGTGAGGCACGTGTACTACTTGCTGTGCCACCATGCCATCCACCAGATATCGTCTAATTTCTTATTCTTCATGATCAAAAATTGCAGGCATACTTGTGAACACTTAACCTTGCAAAAGCAGCTGGATTCGTCAGATTTCACGTCTGTCTGAGGCAGATCCATCTTTCAAGGCCCCAAACTGAAACGACTGTCCCTGCTCAAAAAATGACCAGGCGTCTCTGTGTCCTCCTAAGGACAAGAGGGGGTAAATATGAATGCGGGTCCATTGTGACGAAGGCAAAAGTGACTCCAACTCCCTGATTGGCACACAAAACATCTGTTCAGTCACCTTCCAGTTTTTCTTGAAGGTTTCTGCCCATCCCAATCACTTTTTGTAGGATATTGCTCGGCTTGAACTAAAATATATCCCCTGGATATATGAAACAGTCCATCTGGAAACTGATGTTACTGCACTGTTCCTTTATTGCAAAAATGTCTGCAACATCTGCAAAATGTCCCTCAGCTTCTATATTCTACCCCCTTTTTTAAATGTTGCCAATGTATTTGTGCAATTTAGATTTTGCTCTCTCTCTTTTAGCTAAAAATATAGAACAAAGGGTCAATCAGTTGACCTTTTGTTGGCTCTCTGATTGGTTCACTAACCAAACAATCATATTTAGAGAACACCTACTCAGAGCAACCATTGGCAGAGTCTATTTTGGTGCACTGTGGAGAAATTATTACATTACTATTGTTACTTCAACTCTGAGAATAGCAAAAAAACATACCTACACTGAAAGATAAGAGAAAACATTTGAATAATGGGAATATTTAGTGTTCTAGGAACTTTTAGCCCCCCCAGAAATCATTTTGTTGATGTGAACAGGTGATGCTAGATGACATAAGGTCATTCCCCAGTTATATATTTATTTATTTTGACATACTGATAAAGATTTGGAATTTTCTATATATGTCCTACTTTAATGTTTTCCTTATTCTTACACCGAGGTCAAATTTCAAAATGAATTTAATAAATTAAATATGAAGGAAAGTTAGAAAAAAAAAATCGTGTTAATTTCAAGCCTTTCAAATGGGAGAGATCAGCAACAAAAGATTTTGTCTAACGTTGTAGAAGTTACTGTGGAGGGCAGGGCCTGACAAAGAATCACTCCTGGATAGGGCAGAGCTTGAAAAAGGGTCAATTCTGTATTTCTAATATCACCAGATACCAAAGTAATTAAAGTAGTGATCAATTTGATAGACTCAGTATTTAAGAGTTGGAAAATTTTGACAGCCCCAGTATATCAAGCTACTGCCATGTTTTATTTTTACAATTCAGAAAGACATGAGGGTGTTTTTTTGATCATCTGGAGTGAGGAATAAACCAATGCTGTCAGTGTATCACAATCATATCAGGGTTTGTAGCTCTGATATTGTGACACTTGTGACTTGTGAGAAAAATGTTGTGTAGTGCCATTCAGCCGAAAAATATAAAGATGTATATTTTGAGCCATGGTTCCCAGCCCTACACTGCATCCGTGTTTTGTAGTGGACTACTGTAATTGATTGGATCCCACTGTGACACTTAATTGACTCCATATGACTCCTCTGAAGCAGATTAACACGGCCAAGCATGTGTGCAGATAAGAAAAGCTATCACTCGACACCATCTACTCCATGTATGACATTCTGACACACACATGAACACACACAGCCTCTGTGCTTTTCACCCATGTGCTCTATCAATACCATCAAAACCCATTCCACTCCACTTCCTCCACCAAACGCTATTCTGCTGCAAAACCTATCAATCATCCCCCTGCTGTAACACACAGCAGCAGCGGCAACATTTCAATAATGGTGCATCACCTGAGACTCAGGAGATGAAAGTAATCCATTCAAAAATGGATCACCGCCACTCTGCGTTCGCCACATGCTATTCAGCGGGAGGAGGAGAAAACGCTCTACTGTAGATTTCTGGGTCATCTTTCAAGTGTGTGCATCTTTGAAGTTTTTGCAGCGTGGAGTCAATACCTCAAACAAACACATTTCTGAGGTGAGCAAAGTGTGTCACCTGGAAGCACTATAGACCTGTGAGAGTTAATGAAGCATGAGGAAACCACTGACTCTGCAGGAGAATCTCTGCAACTCAGACCGATCAAATTCACCTCCAAAATCTGGAAGTTATCACATCATCCAGGCTGCATTTGCCTCTCAGTGTGTGAGGTCACATAGCAGAGCAGCACAAACACCAATTGTCCCACCCACTCGGCATCATAAACACTCCATATGCAAACCAAGGGATCATAAATAAGCTCTAATTAGTGCTTAAGTGGTACCTGTTTCCCAGAAGTACATAGACTTCCCGTCGTCTGTCTGCGTGTGAGCCTTCCAGAAACCGCACAACAGCAGCAATGTCACCAAAAGGTGCCAGCTCCCCTCTGTCCTTATCCGGAGGGTCCCTGCTGCACCCCTCCACCCTAGCCCCATGGTCCGCTACAGGATAAAAGTAAATCCACTCAGCTTGGAAGTAGAAAAAAAAAAAGAAAAGTAGTCCAAAGGGAGAAGAAGTTCAGTCTGAAAGAGTGAAGGTGTGAGTAAGTGAGGGAAGACTGATGAGTGTGTGCTGTGTGTTAGCAGTCCTGCAGGAGTTTAAAGGTCCAGATCTTGCTCTGGTAAAGGGCAGAGAAATTTGTTCTCCACACTTTGGCAGGCTGGTCCCAGAGGGAGGCTGTCAGTGACGGGGACTGAGCCGCAGACGCACTGTACGGTCCTCCTCCTCCATCCTATCTGCTCCCCTCCGCTGCCGTTTGCTGCCTCTGTCCTCTGGCGGTGGAGCGGTGACAGTGGGCAAGTGTCTGCAGTGTTGTTCGCTTCCCTCCCTCTCGCTCACTCCCTCTCTCTCTCTTCTACTCGCTCACTCATGTGCTCCTCTTCCTGTGCCACCCTGTTTTCTTTCTCTCTCTTCTTCCACTACTCCTCTCTCCTGCACTCATCTTCTCTTGTTTCTCTCATTTCCCCTGCATTGTCACTCTCTCTGCATCTCCTCCGCTTCCCCTCTCCCTTCCCTCCTCCTCTTGGAAAGTGCTGGGAAAGGCGACTGGAGACCAGCAGTGCTCACACTGGTCTCAGAAGCACCCATAAGCACCGCTCCTAGGATCAGAGAGGCTGGGAGACGAGTAGGGCTTAATGCAGAGCGGGGGGGGGGGGAGTGGAAGGAGGGAGGGAAGTTGAAGAGGGGGTAGAAAGGAGGAGCGAAACAGTGAGGCAGAGAGGGAGCGCACAACGAGATGTGGGAGCGGGGGTGTTTATCCTTGTGTGAAAGTGAAAAGATGGAGCAGGGGAAGTGACAATGAGGACTTACTGTAATCATTTTACATTCCCACATAAAGAAGAATGAGCACTGTGCCGTATCAGGAGCCATGCTGTAGAGGGAAATAAAAGGAATGTGTTGATAAAATTTGAAGAGGACAGTGTATCAAAATGTTGGGTGTTTGCCTATTTCCTCTGCAGCACTGGAACAGTTGATATGCCTCTTAATGAAGCACAAATCCTTGAATGACAGTCAAGCATTTATTTTGAAATTTGAGAGGCTTTCTTTTAAAAAATAAATAAATAAATAAATGAAAATATAGAGAAGGGACAGGATATTCAGCGTGGACAGAGATAGCCACCATGGCTGAATTTTACTGAATTTAAAGGGGAGTTTGGAGAGAATAACATATTCACATGAAGGACAGTATACACCGTTTGAAGAGATGTGGTCTTCCCTCCTTCAATTTCTTAGGGCCCTAAAGTGATGATATCGTTACCCCTGCTCTGCCTTGGGGCAACCCAAGATCACTTTAACCCTTGTCTTTGTACCATTAAGTGTGCCTCCTAGTTTGATTACATTTATTTGTAGTCTTAATCTCAGTATTATTATTATTTTATTTATTTATTTATTTTGGGGGGGGGGGTCTAGTTTTGTTTTATGGTTACTGTATCTATCAACTGTTGTTCAAAAAAACCCAATAAACAAGGATACCCAATAAAAGGATTTAAAAGGGAATAATTTCAATCTGTATAAATGTGAATCTAACGTGTACCGTAATTTTTCGACTATAACTCGTATTTTTTTTGCTCTTAAATAAGGTTTCATTTTCAGGTGCGTATTATACACGAGCACAAGCAAAATACGTACCATATTTCATCTCCCCAACATTGCAATTGCAATACATCTGATACAACAATATTCTTTTTGTCTGCAAAAACACATGCAAACACAAGGCTCTGCCATCTTGTGAGCAAGGGGTCGCAAAATAGCTGCGCTGTGATTGGTCGAAGACATCTGCATGTTGATAGCTGCTCTCTGATCGGTCCGTACACTACAACTGAGCATGCTCGAGCAGAAATCGAGTGCGCATGCGTGAAGCAAAAGGTGTCTCTAAATCCGTTTGAGAGAGAAAATCGTGTACGGTATTTGTCGTGAAAATGCTGAAATTTTTATTAATTAAATCTTTGAATAAAGTTAATTTTTGAGTTTTGTGAGAGAGTAAGGTTTGGGCAAAATTTGGGTGCATGTTACATTGGAGAACAGTGTTTTTCCAGGCAAAAATCATGAAAATATGGGGTGCATGTTATAATCGAGGGTGTGTTATAATCTAGAAATTACGGTATTTAGTGGACTGGTCTAAAGGCATTTTGACATTCTTAGCCAAGTTGTGGAAAATGTGGAAAGTGCAATATCTTGCAATGTTGACGAATTCTTAAAAAAATAAATCCTAGATCCACATTTAGATTCAGATCACAACCACAATTTTATCTCTTCCTTCTTGTGCTGTGACCAATATTCCCTGAAAATGTTATCAAAATCTTGGGCACACTTTGGCTTCCCAACTCAACATCATCCAGATGGCGCAGCCAACCTGAGTGGTGTTGCTGACTATATCCACCCCTTCGTGACAACAGTGTATCATCCTCTGATGGCAACTTCCAGCAGGACAATACTCAATGTCACCAGCTCTGGTCATCACAAACTGGTTTCTGGAACAAGACAATGAGTCCACTGTACTCCAGTGGCCTCAACAGTAACCAGATCTCAATCCAACAGAGCGCCTTTGGGATTTGGTTCAACAGAGAATTTCCATCATGGATGTGCATCCGACAAATCTGCATCAACTGTGAGATACTCATGTCACACGGACCAACATCTCTGAAGAATATTTCCATCACCTTCGTGAATATATGCCACAAAGAATTAAAGCAGTTCTGAGGGCAAAAGGTGGTCCGACCTGATACAAGCAAGGTCTACCTAATGCAGAGGGTGGGGGGTGTATTTAACACGGGAACACAGCATCAGTGGGTAAACAATGTGAAGTTTGTTTGCTGAGTGTGTCTAAAGCCGCAATTCCAAGCTGACTGTATAAAAATCTTGCTTGAATTACAGCTCATACTGAACAAAAAAATATTCTACAATTCATAACCAGCTTTATAATCTCATATTTGGCAAGACAATGGTCCTTAGTTGGTAAATGTAACCTTGCAGTGCAGCTGGATCTGCCTGATTCAGTGTTTGCGATAAGGGAACGAACTGTTTCAGGCAGTTACTGATACTGTTCAAAGGGGGAGAGGGAGCCCCCATGCTGTGACTTTATGTGTTGTGCATTGAAGTGCTCTTTCATACATAGAATACACGTAAAACACACTATAGCGCATATAACGCTTGAAAAACATAACGTGATTTTTTGCAACAGAGCTTTTAACTAAGGATATTTGCCTGAGGAGATAAACAATGATCAAGAAGCAGTTTTACAAACTAGTCATCCCAGTGCCCACAATTACTGTTCTCTCTCTTGGCTGTGGATCACTTTAAACTGTGTGCTTAAAAAGTCCAATACAAATAAAGTTTATACCAAAAAGCCTGACTTGGATAATTTAGTTAGTTAATTGTGCACATCTTTACTGAACAGACAAAAGAAAAGACTGTCACCAACAAATCAGTAAACATGTCTTCATCACTTTGCCTCGTACTTTCATCAGTGTTTGCAGCTTTCTGTTTCCACAGAAAACATTTGAAAGTGTGTCATCAAACAGCTCTGTGCCAGAGGCTTCTCTCAAACTGCTGAGTGGGAATTGCCGATTAAAAAGATAAGACAACCATCATAACTTCAAGACCTCACCACCCGGCCTTCACTGCACCCTAACCTCGGTGCCTTTGCCCCTGGTAAAAGAACAAAACCTTTAGATATCTTTAGAGACTTCATTTACAATCAACCCATCATTTAGAGTCTGAAAATGTAATTTATAAAACAAAATTCAAGCAGGAGTTTTCACTGTGTGTGTTTGACGGCTGCCCAGACACCAACATTTTAATCACTGATAGGGTAACAGTATTGATGAGGTTTAGGCCTCAGTCATGATCAATCCCCATCATGCTACTATGGCAACAAAAACGACCTCATGGATACCAAAAACTGTTTAATTTGCATTTTTAATTTCCTCTCCTGACATTTAAGTCACTGACTACTTGGGATGCCCCAGTCAGGCTTCTTGAGGCTGATAGTGATCACTAACTACTAGGGCTATCAAATTTAACACATTAATTTGGATTAATCCATCATCATGATTAATCTGATTAAAACTTTCAACGCAATTAGCCCTGAACTCAAAATCCATGAAACGCCTCATGCAACGCATTTTGGACAGTTTGTCCAAGTAGACTTGTCATAGCGCATGTTGCCCTACATGCACAAATGGGCAGTTGGTCCGGCAGAACCAACTTGAATTGAGAGACACTAGACAGCGCGGTGGCCCTCTCGGTGGGAAATTTTAATACAAAAAAATGCAAGACGGAACTGTGGTCCACTTCCAGCTTAAAGTACCACATTAACGCAAAGCATGCGTCAGTCTGGAATCCTGCTAGCACTGCGGCTAACTTGTCGTCCAGCTTGCAACAAACCACCCTCAAGTGATTAATATAGATTAAATATAAATTATATTTAATTGTGATTAATCAAAATTAATCCACAGCAACCCTGTGATTAATCTGATGAAAAATTTTAATCGTTTGACAGCCCTACTAACTACTTGTTAGTAAGAACACATGCCCTTTGCACACCTTCTTTGAAATAGGGGCTCTACATTTGTCATTCGCACCAGTTTAGCACAAAATATTGCAAATTCTCTGTGGATTTGGCCTTAGGAGTTGGACTAACAAATACATTTAAATAAAAAATAAAACGAGTAAAATGAAGAGTTTGGCTTCAGTCTTCTTTATTGTAAAGCGCCTTGAGATAAAACTTGTATAGCCCATGTATGGGTACATGGGCTATACAAACAGATAGATAGATAGATAGATAGATAGATAGATAGATAGATAGATAGAAGTTGTGTGTTCATATGTCTTTGACACTGCAATACTGTGACTCCTTTATTGTTTGTCTTTCATTCAGGGCAAGGATATGAATTTTGGTTATTTAAAAAGAAGTTTAAGTTGCTTTCACATTTTTGCATATATTTTTTGATTAACATTTCTTAAAGTGATACCAAAACAGCTTTTGGTTAGGCACCAACTTTTCACATTTTTACTGCCACACATGGGCAGTCAACAGCATGCACTCTTTTAAGGCAAAAGTGCTAGGCTATGGACAGTAGCCCGATATTATTATTTTTTTAAATACTAAGATTTTGCTTCTATGAGAGAAAATCCCCATTCTTTCATGATCTGGAGGCTCAGATGGATCAGGCTGTTGATGGAAGACAGAGAAGGAAGTGATGTGAATCTGACTTCAGCAATATAGGAAGGAAAACCCTCTGTAAAATTCTGCCTTCTAGCAGAATCAACTTTCTTTTTCATTGTCACAAAATTGTCATTTGACTTCTAATAATTTAAAGTTTTTTGTTTTCCTTTTTAAGATTGAGATTTATTTTGATGGCATCTGCTGTCTGTCTGTGATTTATTTTTTCAACTTCTGGACATTTTTACGCCACAAAGTTGTGAAGTGTAGTGACCCACACAGTCCACAGTCTGCAGGTCAGAGATGAATTCAAATTTCAGTGGTAGGAACAGGTAATCACAGGTGAAGTATTTGGCCTGTCTGACTGATCAAATATGCGTCTTTGTTAACAGTGTTTTGTGTTTGTTCTTAACCTAAATCCTTTTTCCTTCAATGTTCTTACGCCAGGGTACAATGTTCATGTTCTTTAGTTATTTTGGGCGTAATGCAATTGGAGATTACAACAACTTAGAGGGTGACAGTAAGACGCCAACGGTAAGCAGAGAGTGTCGCCAAATGGCACTGGCTGTGAACGGGATTGTCTTTATCTTGAGCAAAGCCAGCACACAACCATCTATCAGAGAGACAGCCAGATCACAGAGTTGGTAAGGGGGGTGATGCAGGTGGAGTTCATCTCCCTGAGTTTAATGTCCATGTGCTGTCTCAACTGTTCTGCCTGCTCTCCCGTCAGAGTCTCAGGCTAAGGTTGTGTCAGGACGTCTGACTGGCAGGCTTTCAGTTTGGCAGAGACAGACTGTCATAGCTCGGCTTTGAGTGGCTTTACGTGGACAATGCAGATGAACTAAAAGGACGAAACCGGCTGGTGCCAGTTATGAAAAAGACTGAGGGCAGAGCACTCTTTTGTTGGCTTTGTTTACTCTGATGGAAGAGGACCAATGACGGAATACACAAAAATAAAAAGATAGTGGCTAACATCAAAACTTCAGCGAATGTCCCTTCCACATTGAAAAAGAAGTTTCAAAGTCATTCTTCAGGTACAATAACTGCTTGCTTATGGTTCTAGTTACAAGTTCACCTAGACCTCACCTAAAAAGACATCAATTAGTCCTTTTTGGTAGTGTTTGATGCAATGGCAGAGGCTAAAATATGAAAAAGGACAGTGAAGGAGGAAGCTGGGAGAAAAAAAATGAAAGTGATTGAGCAAGCAGCCAGAAAAAAACAACAATCCAGGGACAGAGTGTACATTTTTTGTGAATATTGTCCATAACAGATTGTGTTGTAAAGCTGTAAGATCATCTGAGTGAGCAAAGTCATCTGACCAGAGTTATGAAATATATCATTTTAATTTATTTCATGCTAAAAAGTTGTCTCTCTCCTTGTCAATCATTAAGTTCAATTCAAAAGTTTGGAGCACTGAAACCAATCTGACCTTGTATTTCATAAATTACTCTTTCCATGAAGACTTTCAGTCACAAACTATAGGCCAGGGTTATCCAACAAAGTGCCCGTGAGCACCTGGTAGCCCACAGGGAGCCAATGAGGTGCTCTCAGGGACGTTTAAAAAAAATAACACAAGCTACCATCAAAGAACTTGAAATAAATATACTTTTTTATTGTAATTGTATGTTTTGCTGATAAATCACACTTAAGAAAATACAAAACTAATAAATGTAACATGTGCATTACATTCTAAAAGCACCTAATTTTCGTAAACTTTGACCTGCATGGGGTCAAAGTTTACACTGATGCTGACACAGAAAAATAAATAATTGAAGATGCCTTGTAAGTATATTGTTCTCATATAATGTCATAATCTGTGGTAAAAATTACGGTCAGGAATAAATAAAATTATTGTCAGGAATAAAGTAAACATACAGTGTCATATGTAGCCTATTAAATGCTATTTAGTATTTTTCATTAAATCATAACATTTTTATTACTTAAGAACATTAAATCAAGCAAGCACCCCCTCATTTTACTCCCCATCTTTAGGGTAGCTCTCAGGCTCAAACAGGTCGGTGACCCCTGCTATAGACCTTATGAAAAAAGAAAGCTACATACAAACATAACACACCTGAAAATTGTTTACTGTAGATGCTAACGGAGTCAGACAATATTTTTACAGCTCAACCTATAGGGTCACTGGGAGAGTGCAGCCAGTCAATCAAAGGGCTGACATGTAGAGACAATCTAGCATTCAGATTCACAGTCACACCTACGGAGTAATTAAGAATCATCAGTAAACCTAACAAGTAATGCTGGTCAGTAAAGTGTTGCAAAGCCCCTTTATGCTCTCATGTGTTTTATATGTGTTCAACATGTTTATTGCGTGACGGTACACTTCTATGAACAAGACAAAAAGCCCACAGCATCAGGACTTCTCCCTCTCCCCCTCTTTAGAGCACCAACAGCTGCCTAAAACATCTCTAACCTCTGCCCCTGCACCTAACAGACCTACCACTGTGACATCCTACCATTTTTGGCCCTGCGGTAGCAAGTCCGCTGTGGAGTGAAGATGTTACAATAAATGCAGAGCTGTTCACAAGATGATCAGCGCTGGACTGACCAATTACCCCAGAGCAGACCTGTAAATCAATCAGAGCGGACAGGGCCCACGAGGGGAAGGGTGCCACACAGAGGCAGGAGCTCTAACAGAGAGTCATGGACAGCCTGAGAATAGAGAGCTATCAGGGCTGTTCAGTGAAAACTATTTTTTTTAACGTTAGTGATAATGAACATACTTACGCAGTCTTCAAAAATGAATGTATGAACCTGAGTTAAATATGGCCTCTTCAACACTGTCTGTTTTTTTTGTTTTGTTTTTTTGGTCTGGGTTTTTCAACACCATCAAAACAGAGTATTGTGACTCTCACAGGAGACTTAACAAAAGCTGCATATACAGCGAGCAGCTTGCCAGCCACATGGACGGGAGAATAGAAATAGTATTACAGAGGAATAAATAACGGAGTGCAGTGTTCAGCACATGAGACACAACAATTAAATGGCATCCTATTTAGCCCTTGTGCAGCACAGCATGTGTTACTTTACATATTTCTGTCAGGTTATAAAAGCAAATGCCTGAAAGCACACCTGATTTAAAACTTTTTATAAAAGAAAACCAAAGTTTAGAAGAGACCCTGAATTTTACAAGTCACATTACTGTGAAACAACTGCCCTTGAAACATATTCAGAACAAAAGTTTGTGTGGAAACATGTTTTTTATCTTCACTGAATGCGAACGTTAGAGTTTTAATTTTGAAACAGATCCTGTCAGTCAATTAATAGTCTCTAAAGCTGTTTGATTCCTCATGTGATGGGCATATTTATCTTTCACACTGCAGGAGGTGAGGTGAGGTGCTGTGGGGGAACAAGGGTGCGCTGCATTTGGCCCCAGTGAAAGAAACAGTGCAACATGACGTGCTGCACTGTGATCATCTGGTGCTGTTTCAACCTCTGCCAAGGAGGTGATGTTTTTGCCAGCGTATGTTTGTTTGTTTGTTTGATTGTTAGCAAGATTACAGAAAAACTACCAAACAGGTTTGGCTGAAATTTTCAGGAGATGTTGGTAATGGCCCAACTTAAAAATGATTAGATTTTGGTGGTGATCCAGATAACTGCCATTATGGAACGATCATTTTTTCTCAATAAATGACTAACTAATAATGATATCAACATGATTCTGAGTGCTTGGTGTGGGTTTTCAGGGTCAAGGAATAATATCATGATGGTAACTTTATCATGGAACTATTGCTTATAGATGTAACAGCAATATGTGAGCTACCTTGGTGGAGGTTTGCGCTTCCCAAGTGCTTCTAGTTATTAGTGGAATTATAATTTTGATTACAACTCAATTCACTGGCCAGCCCTAAAACTAAGTTTTATTTGGCAAGATACAGTGGTATGTCAAGATACTTCAAATAGTTTCACCCTGCCTTATTGCAAATCTTTGGTCTGAACTGTTGCTGTAGAAATAAATTGTCAAAAACTTGAATTGTTTGTTTGTAAGTACAGTAAAGAAAATACCCTGCCATTAACCTTCCAATGTTATGTTGATTTTGTTGTCATTTTTGTCGTCCTTTGGTGCAATAAGAACCATGGACTGACTTCTTTGTGTCATATTCTATACATTTTTCTGCATTAATACAGATACAGCAGTGTTATTACAAGTCTTTGTGGGAGCATTTTAAGAGCAGAGAGGAATATTATTGTTTCATTAAGGAGATGTGAGGGCCTAATAAGAAGTGTATGCAGTGGGTCGTGTTTACTTGAGGCTATCTCACTCATCAAAGGTTTGTGCTGCTCTCTGGTCTAAATTTAGAGAGAGCAGCACAAACAGGCTTTAAAACTTCCTTTCATGGAAATAACACCAACACTGTGTCCAAATCGTTCAACATAAAGAAATGATGTATTCACAGAAATCATCATCAGGTAAACGTCTACCAGCCCAGAAGGATAATCTCTTGTCTGACACATTTTTACTTAGCAGTAGTGAATATAAAACACTGATATTGAAGACTTGTACCTGCTTTTCTGTGAAAGCTTAAAGGACTCACAGACAGTGACTGTCACTCTTTAAGTAGAAGAAGGTGCAGATCTTATTCTGGTCGTGGGAAAGTGCATTCATGCCCCTGCATTTCAAGTGGGCTCTCAGTCCGTGATTTTCATGGTCCAAATGAAAAGAACCAAACAAGAGGAAGCGAGACGATGGTGCGATTGTGTGTTCTTCCAGAAAACTTTGACCTCCACAGCTCACTTAGGCTGCTGGCTGGGATAAATGCCAAAGTCTCTGAATGGGGGGACATGATAGAAAGCTGGAAAATTGTGAACAGCCATCTCAGTTTGATTGAGGGGAAGCTGTTACAGCGAGTGTGGAAGTTCAAGCATATAAGGGCTTAGGTCTCGAGAGAGTCTGAGATGGATCCTAATATTGACAGACTGATTGGTGCAGAATGTGCCACAAGGTAAAGGTCGTCTGACATCCCGAAGAAGCTGGAATTAAATGTTCTTTTTTTAAGAACAAGTGTCTCTTCATGCTGATGTATTCTGTGCACAGTCTTTTTAGAGGACAGTCCCAAAAGATATTCAAGGATGAGTAAATGTTGAACAAAAAGTCCTGAAGGTGTGTTCAGACCAAGAGGTAGCAGATGCAGACCTTGATTTTGTTTTGGAAAACATTGAGACCTCTTAGCAAGTTAGGTCATTACAATGCCAGGATTTCAAACTATGATATGATGCAAGTGCATATCAAACGATATTGTTGTCTTTGTTGATACCATAGCAGGTCAAACAGCAGTCCTAGGAACCAAATATTATGCAACTTCTTGTTTTTAATGACCAAAAAAATAGCAAGAAAAGACTACACAGAGTCTAAACTACAGAAAAAAATCAGGCAAAGTGGGTTCTAGTTTTGATGGTATAATTCCTTTCTTAAGTATGTGTCTTATGATACACATGTAAACATATTTGGGAGTTTCTGTACTTTTAAGGGGCATTAGTAGCTCAGTGGTAGAGTCAGCTGTCTTTCCTCAGAGTGGGGGGGTTGGATTCCCAATTCCAAGAGTTACATGTTCACGTGGGCTTAGAAAGAACACTGTACCCCAAATTACGTCAACTGCTGCAACACTGGCTTGTAAATGTGTAAAAATGTGATTAGCTAGTATTAATGCACATTTTGCATGGCAAATTCAACCTTTATTTTGAATGTGATTTGCAACGGTAGGTGTGACCTGCAGTGTGAAAGTCCGTGAAGTAGCCAGACAACTAGAAAAGCGTTATACTTGCTCAAACCAAAAAGTTTCAATGCAACAAAAACAACAAAAGAAAAATCTTAAGAGCATTGGTCAGGTCTATACAACAACAAGACCAGAAATACTTAAAAGGGTTTTAAAGCCTTTATCTTACAGGACTCACAGAGCTAACAGGCATATATATATATGTTCGCTTGGTAAAAACAAGTATTTGGTGAAGGTAAGTACCAGGGCTGTCTCCTTTCCAACATTCAATTAAAAAAATTCAAATATGACACACTAATATTCTAATATATCCCTCGCTGGCCCTGCTGCAACACAAACACCAAGCAGTTCCAGCAGATCATTTAACTATTTTATCAGTTAAACACAACAGAAGTTGCAGTTTACTATGAATTTGAATGAAAATACCAAACCCCACCAACAAAATGCCACAAAAAACACGAGAGAAAAGCTTCAAAAGCTTTAAACTCATAATACTGAATTTTCCATCCAAGCAAACAGAAAATATAGTCTGTCTTATAACATTGTTGGCCAGGAACACAAGCCTATCAACTTGATCAGGATCAAGTGCTGCTCTTTTTTTAGTTACATTATTATCTGCTGACAGGAACACCAATTCAGAGTGCACTAGGGTACCTGGTGATGGCCTTTTCCTGCGTCTTTTGCAAGGAGCCTACTGAAAAGTATGCAGCTACAAGTCGACTGGTGAGCCTGCTGATTTGAGGGCAGCCGTGAGCCCTGTAAGGGGCCATTCTCATTTTAATGTTAGTATTTCCCATCTGCAGCCAAATGGAAGGATCACTCTGAGACCTCGAGCTGATGATTAATTAGATAATCGACTAAATGAAGGGTCATTTTGACATTCTTTAATGACTCATGTCAAACCCTATGTGCAAAAGCATCTTAACTTTATCGGTGCAGATCCTGTGTGCACAGTAGTGTGCAGTGACTCGATGTACTCAACTTACTCCAAAGGTTCTCCATGTGTCCATCACTCTGTATGACTTGACAGCATAACAGTGGTGTTAAAGTGTGTGCTAATGACTGACTGTCTGGATGTCACTGTCTTTGCTATTAAATGTCAACTGTGAAAAGTGCACTGGATTCACTCAGACAGACTGGAGCAGAAAAATAGATTAGATGGGGCAGATGTGGGCGGAAGCACAACAATGAAGAGTCTAGCCCAGGCACCACCAGAACTCTGACAGGCTAATCTTTATCAGGAAATGACAAATGAGACTTCCAAAAGAAATTAGCCTCCTCATTTATAATTAAAAACTGACAATCTTCCAACCCAGAGATCTAATATTAAAATAGTGAAGCACGTTAACTGTCTTAAATAGACTCCTGATGAGTGTGAAGACAGCAGCCTCACACACCAACAACACCTCGTTCTTATCTTATGTATCAAAACACTATCAGAACATGGCATCAATGATCTGAGAGGAATGGATGCTTACTAGAATCTGAATAAAATGTCAGACAATTATCAGGCTGTCAGCTTGAAGTGAAGCAAGCGGAAGCTCACCAGTCATCAACAGATGGTGTCAGTCTTCTTCAAATGATTGACTCCCATTGAAAAAAAACACCTTGTGTATCCTCTATTTATTTTGATATGCTTAGCTTTGCCATTAGGAGTGACTACAAGTGATGGGACGTCAATTAATGCTCGTCTCCAGCAGAAACGTTTCTTCAGAGATTTATTTTGACATAAAAGATAAAAAATGACTGGCAGACTTTGCTACTTCCTCCTGCTCTTATTTTGTAGTATCAACTCTGAAGAAGATAAATACAGCAAAAAAAGTAACATCTTTGTGAGTTTAATACTGCGAGACTGTTTATTTACCCTTTTCACAACCTTCCTCATGAGTGATGTTACAGCAAAACAAAGCAAACAGGCTGCACCACAGGCTACCAGGCAGCAAAAGAGCCCAAACATGTCATCTTCTTCTGTTGGATGCCAAAATGTAAAGGGTAATGGCAAAAGTAGAATAGGGAATAAGACACTTTTGGTCTGGAAGAGTACTTGCTTTCACTTACTGTATTACCGGACAACCTCATTCTGGCCATTGCGAAAGGTCAGTTAGCTGAGCCCAAGTTTAGCTGTAGCAGTGCATCCCTGATGTAGCGAGTCCTCGCCGTCCACACCTGGCACGCAGCCCTGTTGACATGAGAAGTCGGTATAAAATAAACCACAACACAACTGATGTAAGAAACTCCATGCTCGATACGTAGAACCAGGAGCACTTAAACAATTACTTTAAAACGCCAAACTCTCACCACAAGTATGGAAAGCCATTTGGGAATTTAATTGCTATCTGTGATATCAACCGTAGTTCAGCTCCACTAGTGCTCAAATTTGGAGTACATGTACTCAATTTGGTCAACTAGTGCACGAGTAGACTTTACTAGTGAAGCATAAAGTGTCACTAGTACTTCTAGTAGATCAAAAAATGTTCACTAGTTCAACTAGTGGACTGTTTTGGGTCAACTAGTCCTACTAGTAAACTTACAATTGTTCTCTAGTACTACTAGTAAGCTTTATATGCTAATAGGGGGGCGGGAAAAAGCAAATTCAGGCTTTGCATTTGCTTTCAAAAACAGAACAACCAGTCAGGGTGCTGGATTTGGTTATAACCCCTCCTACTTCATTTGCATTAGATCTACCAGTACTACAAGTGATTTTTTGGCTTTACTAGTATTATTAGTAGCCTTAAAACAGTCAACTAGAACAACTGGTGAGATATTTTGAGTTTACAAGTAGTACTAGTAAACAAAATTTTGTTTTACTGGTAAAGGTTTTTGCTGAACTACAGCGCAAGTAGAACTTACTAGTAAAGCAAAATTGCCTTCTAGTGGACAATTTTGTGTTACTATTGTCTACTAGAAGGCAATTTTGCTTTACTAGCAAGGTCTACTTGCACTGTAGTGTGCCAAAAAAGCTTTAATAGTAAAACAAAATTTGTTCACAAGTAAATTTAAAATATCTCACCAGTAGAACTGGTAGACTGTTTTAAGGCTACTAATAGTACTAGTAAAGCCAAAAAAATCACTAGTTGTACTATCAGACATAATACAGATGAAGTAGGAGGGATTATAACCAAATCCAGCATCTGATTGGTTGTAATATTTCCGAAAGCCAATTTGAAATCTGAATTTGCTTTTCCCCAACCACTTATTAGCATATAAGGCTCACCAGTAGTACTACTGACACATTTTGCTTCACTAGTTAAGTCTACTCGTGCAGTAGTTGACCAAAATTGAGTACATGTACTTCAAATTCGAGTACAAGTAGAGCTAAACTATGGCTGATATCACCGTTATCAATTTTATGCCCAAACGGCTTTCCATACACAGATAGCCAAGAAAATTTTAACCGAGTCACATTAATGTTTCACCAAATTCATCTACATGAGCTCACAGTTTTCCCTGCGTGTTCTCCACTGCATACAAGTGTTCCCATTATCCAAAGTAAACAATTGTGAAATTCACTGCCAAATCACTCCTGTAACTACATTTGTTGTGGTAGTTTCCTCCTGTGAAGCCTGCTAGTGGAAAAGTTTCTCACCCCACACTGTTTTTGTAACTTGTTTTAACAAAAATTATCTAAATGATGCATAGTTGCCGGCCCTATGGGCAGAAATACGTAGCTCTAGCTTCCGTGCTGGGTCTTTCTTCAAAAATGCAGAGCTGATCTCTGTCTCTGTGTCTTATGTTAATGCTATTGCCATGAACGTCATGTAGCCCCACTTCATACATCCTGAACCATTCCTTTGAATATGATGTGCTACGTGATGTACATGCTCAAAGCCTCCAGGGTTCGAACACTTAAAAGCGTCTCCAAAGTGGCACAGGAGTGAAGATGTGTCCATCAGCTAAACTTCTGAGATTGAATATTTGTGTGTTCATTACTGTAATTTTAATGTTACAAAAAGAGTAAAAGCCTTCAATTTAGTTATCATTTCTTTTTGTGTCAGATCATGTTTATTCTGCCTGAATTAGGAGAAACTGTCTAACACAAACTATTTTTCAAAGTAAAGAGCTTTTCAGTATTTTATAAAATGTCTGGAGGGATCCTCGACTCTGATCTAACTGAATGACTAAAAATACAGGAATTATAAATGTTCTACCTAAAAACCGAGAACTTTTACTTCCATTTTTAAGCTTTCTGTCCTGAATAATAACCTGAAACTGAAATATGTGCTGTTTCTAACTTATATCAGAAGTTTATCAAAATTTCCCTCCACAATATTCACAAATGTATGCTGTTCACCTTGGTGTATAATTGCCTTTAAAGGTCAAAGGTCTATGTCAGAGTGCATCATACTTAGCCCTTGCTTATATAAAATATCTGAAGAAGGCTTTGAGGATTTCTATCAAAGCTTCAAGAATATTAATTCTGACCCAGTAGTGAATTGATAAAATTTTAAGGGTCATAGTTTAAAGGTCAAGGTCATGGAACCCCATGGTAGGACTGCTCAGGTATAGCAAGAATTTAAATCCCAATTATTTTCCCTGATATTGAAATCCTAATTATTGATCATGTGCATGTTAGTATTTAACACTCTTAACATGATCACCTGGATCTCTTTGACAGTGAAATGAAAATTAAAAATATATGGAAATAATAATAATGTAAAACTGAAAAAAAACCCTGTAAGAATAGTACTGAATACAAATAAATAAGAAGCCAAATCTGAAAGAACAACAAGAATCTGAAATGCAGTGTTTTCAGCTCAAATAGTCTCCCATCACATCTGAAATCCAGTCCACACAGTTTGATCTAATTTGCACATTTACAGCAGTGTTTGAATATGTGACAGAATACATTGACAAGGTTTATTTTTATCATGCACACCCACCTGCCACAGTGACATCTGTGCATATATGAGACCGTCTGTAAGCCTGTAAATATAGACACATATTTTCACATCTTGTCATTTGGTGTACATTCACACATCAGCTGCTCCCACTGGTGTTACAAATGTTAAACTATCACTCTCGTAATTCATGCTCTGAATGCACAATTACAGTCATTACTATGTGTAGTGTATTCTGCCCTCAATTCCGTGCTTTGTTTTTGGGTTGGGTTTGTCTATTGGCTTTGTTTTATGATTTCACTAGGTCTCTTTATAATGAGATGTAGCCACAGCCTGCTCAGTCCTTTGAGACAGAGAGAGGAGGGTTATATGGAACATTTACGTTGGATCCATAGATGTAAATAATTCAAACAGCCTAACTGCACAGTTCACCCAGGTCTCAGGGTGTTAATGTTAATGATGTGATTTTCTTTTTGCTGCAGTTAGCCACAGTTCCCCTGAGCATCATTCATTCACCCTTTCTCTTCCGCTGTTGTGTTGTTTTCATTATGAACTCTTGTTTTGTTTAGGGTTTCGTTTTAATTATTCCTAAATGCTGCCCCTGTTTCTCTGTTTCTTCGAATGGCTCCTTGTTGGAGATCTGTTGACTAACAATTAAGAAATAAGAGGTTAATTTACCAGCAGTCTGAAAGCACAGAGAAAACACTGTTGTTCCTTCATGGTAGTGTGGTTTGTGTGAGTGACTGAAAAAATGCTTTTTATGTTTGAAACTCTCAGTGAGAGCCTGGGAGCATGCTCAGCTGTCTTTGGTGTATCATAAAACGGTTCTTAGCTGCAAATGAAAATTAATCTGGAATGTGTTCAGACAAAAACTCCCAAAGTTTTCAGGATGAAATGACAATAAGGACTGAATTACTACCACTGTTCTATTATCATTACTGCAATTTGAGATTTTGCAAAACAAACAAAAAGAATAATGAAACAAAACACCATAAAATAAAACAGCAGAATAAAACAAAAACAAAGTTGATCAAAACTAATAAACAAAACAAAAACAAAAAAAACAAAACAAAACAAAACAAAACACACAATAAAAACAAAAAAGGAAAACATAGCAGAGCAGAGAAAAACAAAATAAAAAACACAATAAAAACCAAAAAGCAAAATAAAACAAAAAATGAACAAAACAAACAACAAAAGAACAAAGCATAAGAAAAACAAAAAACAAAACAAAATAAAAACACAACAACAAAGTAAAACAAAGCCAAGCAAAGTAACATAAAGCAAAACAGAAACAACAAAGCAAAGCAAAAGAAATGAATAAATAAATAACAAAACAAAACGCTGTTGGCTAAAATCATGTTGTCAAATTTAAAAAGAGGACTTAACCTCTTCTTTGGCTGATTGGACTTAGAACAAAACTTTCAAGCCTGATAAATACCACCTGCCTTCCATCAGCTCTGCAGGTAAGACGGGTACCAATAGCTTTATGAACTACTGACACAGATACAAGACATTTCACTGCTATAAAAGCCTAATTTGCCAATAAAACAAATGTTCTTAGCTGATGTCTTAGAGACAGAGAGTACAAATAGTTTGGTGGTATTGGTGACTGTGCATCTGTGTATGTACAACAGGAGGCATGTTAATGTTCAGTATTGACCTCAGTGATTGTGTGTAATGATGGGTCATCGGTTCAGTCACAGTCACAGGTCTAATGTACGCAGCAGGGGATGGTGGACTTGACGTCAAGTAACTTGTGGGTAAGGGGGCGGGTTGCAGTGCCAAGCAGTGCAGCTACAGGTGGATGCCAGTTAAAAAAGTTGGACACGTGCAGGACTCTGGCCTCTATCACCCCAGCCTCTACCTAGTTGCACAAGGTTTGCGTTTATCCATGTGGGACTGTTATTGCAATGTGCTCCCTGGAAAGTCAAAGCATGCTGCTTGACTAACCCAGGGGACATCTTAATGGCAGAGCCTTCCTTGCTCTGCAAAATTTTGCATAGATTTTGCAATAAATGACAAGAAAAGTCATAATATGTTCTTTCAAATTTTATATACCCTTTAGCGTACATAAAAGATTTGAGGGCTACTGTTCATATTTTTAAAAGTAAACTCAAGACCTAACTTTTTAGTCTCGCTTTTAGCTGATTATATTTATTATTATTATTATTATTTAATCTTATTTACTTATATATTTATTTTAACCCTCCATCTGATTTATTTATCCATTTCAGTTTAGATTTATTTTTTGGAATTTTATTCTCTGTTAATTGATTTTCTTTTCATTATCCGACGTAAGTAGGTTTTATTACACATTTGGTGTTACTCATTTTATTATTATTTTAATTTTTATTTATTTATTTATTTATTTATTTATTTTTCCCTATAGTATTTGTATCTCATTTCTTGTCATGACTTTTTTTTATTGTCATTTTATTCTCCGCTCCTGTGTTTCCTCATTCCCCTCAAGATATCAAACCTCAGTCCTCTAATTCTGTTTTTTTTTTTTTTTTGGTAGAATCTCTTCCTAAAGTCTTTGTGTCTGTGTGTAATCAAAAGTATGAACCTGTTCTGAGGCAAAATATGACCACATTAAATCTATGACAGTGGCGTCCTGATTGAACAACATAACCTTAATCAACAGTGCAGCAATAGAGCCAGTGTAGACATACATGGGGAATGCTAAATCTGTTAACCATAGGCCTTGTTTCGTCAATCTGAAAAACAAAGGCATGAAATCTCTATTTTGTCTTTTTCAGCCTCTCCTTTTAATCACTTGATGACATAAGTGGTTGACTGTCAACATTTAAAAGCCCAAATTTGTAACAGTCAAAACCTTGTGTGATTATTTGATGTCTTAAAGCCACCTCAGATAAATCTGACACAAACGCACTCTAAAAAATGAATGATGGCAGGAAAGACAACAAACTACAGGCTTTTAAAGTGACAGCAGATAAAGGAAACACTGTTTGCTGTCAGAACTGAAGGACTTCGAAAATTGAGCCTTTGCTGTCTTTGGGACATTAAGGGCAAAAATGTAATGGATTAATAGCAGAGATATTAATATCAACTTGTGAAAAGTTTCCAAAATAAGAATCTGCTTGAAGTGGTGATGAAAGCAGATACTCAGACTGCAGTGACTGAAAGGGTACTGCTTGTATTAATCATAAACAGCAGACGTGAGGATGATTGACAGGAGAATATAAAACAGCGAATTTAGGTGTGTTTACATGCACAAACAGGATGAGGTTATTTACCTAAAAGTTGTATTTAGGTTATGAAAATGGGTCCGTCTGCATCTGACAACAGTTAAGACTCTGCGTGTGTCTCTCAGCTGCCAACTGAGCAAAGAAACAAAATGTAGACAGGAAAATTCAGTTTCCCAAATTGTGCTAATTACAGCTCATCTCCATGTGTCTGCTGACACTGAAAAGGGCCATGATGTGTGCCAAGATAGTATCCACCCTTGTGGCCTTTTGTTCAAACTTTTTATTGCATTTTAGTCATGAAAGGCTGTTATTATATGCAGAGGGGGAACTATAAGATGTAGATAATCACAAAAAAATAGAATAAAAAGTTGGCTGTGTATCTCCCCCTTGTGTCAGACATCACTGTCTATTACCATTTGACAATAGTTGTCTGTGTCCTATGTCTCTATGCAACTGAAATACCACTACAATATTAATTGATTTAAAGAAGCCTTGTGGAAAACCTACAGCGAGGTCCATTCATGGGGAGGATGAAGAATTATGGACACATTCAAGTATCTGGGAATTGAGTTTGATTCTCATTTGAAGCTTGATGTGGACACTGTCTGTACTGTGAAACAGATAATTAACTTAGTATGTGGTCCAACAAAACCAAAGGAATCATTTTCCATCATGACAACATCTGCATCAAGCAATCAGTCAATCAATTTTATTTGTATAGGGCCAATTCATAACAAGTGTTATCTCAAGAAACTTCGCAATAGAGCAGGCTATAGCCAAACTTTTCATTTTATAGATACACATATATACTGTGGAAGGAAAATGTTTGTTGGTATTATAATCAATATTTTTGGTCTATTTGGTCTTTTATCATGTTTATTATATTGTTTTTAGATATTTTGCCTTACACAAACCCCATACACCAGCCCACCTCATAGTTAGAGATGATCTAGACACCACTGGATTTGTATAAAGGCCTAAGGATGGGAAATATTACACTGTTATATTCAAGAATAAATGATTATTTAAAAAATGGGAAGGGATCTTCTAGAAGAAGGGAGAAGCCCCACCCTCCAAGTTACAAGACACTGTACACCAGCTCAGTCTTCAGTTGCGCTTTGGTATTGATACCAGCAACTTCGGGTTTGATATTGTTCAGTTTAATAAACTTTGCCGTGACCTTGGACTTCTCCTGCCTGTCGTGCTTTGTTGAGAACAAAGCAAAAATTTAACCTAGATATTTTGTACATCTGTAGTTCAGCTTCGCTGCCAGTTTTTGAAGCAGATTCTTTGAGCCAACCCTTCAGATAATTTGTAGGAAAACAAGGAGACACTACAATACACATATGCATATATCCAAATCCAGCATGGATCCATCATGAGCACAGCACTGGGCCAACATACAGTGCAGTGCATCTGTAGGAGGCTCACAGTAACAGTGGGCAGAAAAAACCTGTATGGCAGTTGGGGATCTTGAGCCAGTCTCATTTTGAACAGCCATCGCCAAAGCTGTTTTGGGGGTCTGGGCGAAGGCAGGGAGGTAGGCAGGGACAAAGGAACTAAAGTAAGAATTGAAGGTAGTTGCAGATCCATGGCCCAGATCATAAATCTGTCCTCATTATATTTGTCTCTGCTGAATATAAATTTATTACAGGTTAGCCCCCTGAGATGTGGCATCCTCGTCTGAGTTCACCTCAATGCCCTCAGGCCGCTGCTTCATAGCGTTTGTCAGGAACACAAACTGTTATTCTAACTCTTTCATTCTTTCTGCCATCAGGCTGTTGAACCTTGAGCAGTCTCTTGGAATGAAAACTTATTATGTTTCTGTTCTTGTGCTCAGCCACGTAGTGATTTTACCTGTGATTCTTATATTGGTGGCCTGTTCATAGAATAGAGTATAATAGAATAAGTCTTTATTGTCCACTTTAGGTGGAGATTTGGCTTTGGCTCTCCAGATGCAAATATCACCATAACATTCATGAGATCACTTAATGATTCTTAATTTCCCTGAAGGAGTCTTCCCAAGGGATGAATAAAGTTCTATCTAATTTAATCTAATCTAATCTAAAAACAGACATTACAGAGCAGCTAAGTATACACACTAAACCAATCAAAACAGCTCATATTGGTTTGGATCTCATAAGTCATTCAGTAAGGTTAAGGATGATTATAGCACTTGGATAAATGACTTTTTAAAAACATTTTTAGTGGCCAAAGGGGCTCTAAAGCACCTCCCTGAGCTCAGAGGCTCAAAGTGGTGAGTAAGAGGATGTATCTGCTAGGTTACTCCTCACTTTCCTCCTTGTTCTCTCAGTAAAGAGACAGTGTTTCTTGTATTTTACCCATTATCTTGGCAGCCATTGAAACAATCTTATCAAGTTTATTCTTCAGTCTACAGTTCAAGTGACCGTACCAGGGGAGAGATGGTCTAAACAATGGATTTAGACACTAACTCTAATATTCGCTGACTGAGACAAAGGCCACTGAGTTTTCCGTGAAGACAAAGTTGCTGTGAGCAGTTCTTAAAAACACATTCAGTGTTGTCAGAGAAACTAAGCTGGCTGTCCATTATTATGATATTTAAAATATTAAACAGTTTCAACACATTGGCTGTCAAGTGAAACTGGTTCTATTTTAAGATCTTTCTTTGCACAGATAATTAATTGCTTTTTATTTTGGCTACAATTATTTCTAACTGGCTTGAGCAACACCATGACTCCAGGGCCTTTGCTTGGGATGAATTAGCACTTTCACCTATAAAATCATTTTTTCAGAAGTCCAGCAAGAGCCGTATCATCAGCAAACTTAATTAAAATGCAGTTTTGGTAATATATCTTCAACTCATTTAAAAGCAGGGAAAATAACACAGGGGAATGAACACAGCTTTGGGGGCAGACATGATCTCCCCAGCTTAGGCCCTCTTTAGACAACAGGGCAGGAAATCCCTAATCCAGACCACCAGCCATGGATTCATACATTCTCTGATCGTAGACTTAAATGTAATGTGCAATGCATCTTGGTGGACCATATTTATTTATTCATTTGTCTTTTTTTAATGTGCTCTGAAAGTACATTTTCTCTCTACTGTTTCCTGAGGCAGGCAGCACAGGGGCGCAGCAGGGAGTGGGCATGCCTCACAGGAATAAGACTGCTGATTTGACTTTGCATGTTCTCCCTGTGCATATGTGGGTTTTCTCCAGGCACTCTGGTTTCCTTCAACTTCTGGTTAATTGGTGGCTCTAAACTGCCATCAGAAGGGAGTGGGAGCTTGAATGGTTGTCTGTCTCTCTATGCAGCCCTGTGACTTGCTACCGGGAATGGGTGCATCCTGCCTCTCGAACCATGTCAGTTAGTGATGTGCATTTTCTTTATCTCTCTGTCATTCTCTTTCTCCGTCTCACACTATACCTTTTTTCTTTCACAAAAGCACAAACACTTAACGATGCATGCTGCTGCTGATAGTGAATCTGAATCAGAATCAGAATCGGTTTTTATTGCCAAGTATGTGACACATACAAGGACTTTGACTCTAGCAGTTGTTTCCTCTAGTACAACAGAAGTTAAAAAAATAATAATAATAAATGTAAAAATAGAGAATAAAATCAAATAAAATTAAAATGAAATACAAATGAAAATAACTCTTCACAAATATTCTTAACTGAATATTCTAACTATAGCACAGCAGTAGAATTTCTCCTTTTGTTGCGCCACAGAAGAGCACAAAAATGTTTTGTTACGTCCATCTCACCAAAACCAACACGTCAGCTAAGAGCATAACTTGTTTTCTTGGCAAATTATGGCCTCACAGTCTTAACGTTCTCATGTTCAGGCCAACAGCGTCATTAGTGCTACTTACCTGCAGGGCTGATGGGAGCAGGTATCCATCAGGCTGAGAAGTCTCCAAGTTGGGCCAAACTCAGAAAAAGAGAGATTTTGTCATTCACAGAGTTGACAATGTGATTTTAAACTACAGAATAAACAGCAATGACCAGTATCTGAGTTCACAATGTTTACTTTCTGGTTTACTGTGAGGGGTGAGGCACGCTCCCGTGATGGTGAGAGGTTGAGGGTGGGCAGACAGCAGCGATAAAGTGAGCTGCAGCTTCAAAACAAAGGATATTTAGATGTTTAATGTGCCCAGCCCGGTGCAGGACTGATGATATAACACCGAAACACAAAAGGAGGGTGGAGAGCAGCCCTGTGAGAGCAGTGGCACTTACACAAAGACACAGACAGGCAGTTCACCTGCAGTGTATACAGGAGAGAAAGTGAAACTAAAGTATCAATCTCATTACATTGGTATTAATAAATATCAATACCAACGTTTGTATCGATGTTATCAATATTTGGGTTGATCCCCCCACCACTAATGTCAGCTAGGATAGGCTCCAGCCCCCTAAGATCATGAAAGGGATGCCAGAAGATGGATGGATGGATGTTTACTGAGGCTGTGAAAGGCTTTAAAGTCCCTGTGTACTTTATAACTAAAAGGGCCCGAGGAGGATGCCCAGACACCAAGAGCACCCCTGGACACATGCTGTTCTTTGTGTTATTTTTAGGATTTCCTTTTTTCCTGACTGCCGTGTGCTAAAATGTGTGTATGGTCTGGTGCACTGTAAAACTGAGTTGCCCTTTTGGTTAAATAAAGTTGTCTGAATCTGAAGATGCAAAGACACGCAACCATCCCAACTGCAGCTGTCACTGTTACTCTCCATGCATACATGTCACCTGATGCTCTTGAAAATTCGTCCTGTTCATTCTGAAGTACATTCACTTTGTACTTGAAGCGGTCGCGTCACTGCACAAAGGGGGCTTGAGACAGGCTTCGGCGCCACTTTGCCTCCATTCACACTGAAAGCCCAAATGCTCTTATCTAATTCATTGTTGTCTGTTCACATCACTCCTCATGATGTGTCCTGTATCAGACTCCAACGGGAACTGTTCAGAGTCTTATATGATCAAAACACAGAACTCCCAACCAGCTCAGGAGCGGATGTTTGGGGTTAGAAATCAACCCATATGAAACTCCACCCACTGGCCAATCAGACGCAGCACTCTGAGCTGATTGTAAGAAAAATGCTGATTAGGACATACATAATTAAAGTTTTACAGTCATCATTTTACACCAAAGATTAAACAAAGTCTTGGAACTTAGAGACATTTTGATTATTGCTATTTCCACCATATTAAACACTTAACAACTATATAGAAGGGGACCCTCTTGAAACAAGATGCCACATCTCAAGGTGTTATCCTCTAAATAATTTAAATTCTACAGAGACAAATATGATGAGGACAGATTTATGGTCCAGGCATCCATAAATCTATTGCTATCATGAATTCTCATTTTAGTCCTGTAGTCTGCCAACTTTTCTATTTCCACCCACTCACATCCCCAACACAGCTTTGACAGATGGCTGTTCAAGTGGGTCTGTGTGATGGCCACAGCCACACATTGGCACTGTTCACCCTCACCTCATTATCAGTTGTTTACTGGATTAGTTTAACACGCATATTTTTCAGTAACAAAAACATATTTGTCTCATTTTGTTTGGTCTGATTTGTTGAGTTGACATCTTTTCTTTTGTTTAGTTTATTTAGTGTTATATTTAGATCACCTTATTTATAGGCCTGATTCTTAACATTTTGGTTTGTAAATTTGACTTATTTTCTCTTGTTTGATATAAAACCCATTATTTCTTTAAATTAATCTTGTGCCTTGTGCCTTTCCTGCTTGGTTCCTCACAGTTCTGGCTCTTCCTGCTGCTAAACAGTCTTTTTCTCAACACTGTAACTGTTGCCAATTTTGACAAAGCATTGTACTCATGGTGGATTCATGTTGGGTTTGGAATAAAAATAAAATACAAATTAATTAATAAAAATTATATTAAATCAAATTAAAATACTTATGAAAGGAAGAAGTGTATGGCAATGACCTACTCCTTTGTAAGGTTTCTGGAGATAACATTTATCATATCTTGTGCTATACAAATAAAGATTGATTGATTGATTGATTGATATATCAGTGTGACTTACACTCCAGATTTAACAGTACACCCCAAGAAGTTCTAAATGTTTCTCTAATGCTTAATGACTCAAAATAAACCTTAGTCAAGTCAGACCCCTTTCACTTCTCTCATTATATTTTTAGCATTGAATGATTTGTTGCCATAAAGGGTCACAGTAATATTATGTTTTAGCTATTAACAAAAATCACTGCTGACAACAAATCCAGTGGATTTTTTTCCTCATTGATGAATTAATTCAGCTGTGTATCAGGTCAGACAGTTTTTATATCAAACCGTATAAACCTTTACAAGTGTGGCCTACATGCCTTTACATATATGACAAAATTGACCAAGACCAAAAGTTTATTCTTAACCAAGATTTTGATTAAAACTGATTGATTCTGAGTCGACGCTGGTCTGCATGTTTACAACAGCGAGACTTACTCTAGTGTTCTCCTTTACCATACTTGTGCTAAAAATGCTTGCTTTGCAGGCTTTATTCTGTATCTCAGAATAAAATGTCTTTAATCATGAATGAATGAGGATGGTGATTAAAAGTTGCTTGCTTGGGTTTTATTGTTAGTAATGATGAAATAGATAGCAGCACAGTAGCCAATCCCACAGCAGAGAAAGGCCAGGGTGTACTGTGTGGGCATAAAAAATGACAAGTTAAGTGTAGAGAAAAAACAAATTAAGAACAAATCTTTCAATATGCTGCTGTAGCAAAAATTTGGACCAGGATTGTCTAATTTTTTGGGGGGATGACAACACATCTGTGAGTATTTAAAAGCAATAAATTCCATTATTTTGAAGTTTTGGTGTAGTAAAAATGTTTTAAATGTCACCAAACACATTGAATATGTAGAAAATAATGCTGCTTTGATTAAAGGAAAAGACAGAATTGTACAAGAGCATTAGTGGAATAGACCATTAGAGAGTTTTCCACCATTTTTAACCCCTTATTTTACTGGGGCTGAGCCAAATAGGGAGCTCTTGGGTTCTATATAATCCCTCTTCCCAACAAAACAAAAATTTAAAAGCATTAAGTGCTTTAGTTTCAAATGGTGTGTCGTTTAGCTTTCTACCTGAACCATTCCTCCAAAGTTAGAAATGTTTGTGCAGTATCAGGTGAGTCTACTCAACCTACAAGCCACAGTGGTGGGTGGGTTGACCAAAGCAGCCCAGAGGAGGGATTTGAAGGAAAAACAACTTACAAACCAGACTCCTGGCTCTCTCATACAGAGCAGCAGCCAGGCTCACTGCCTACACTGCTTCTCATTCAAGGGTTAAAGCTATGAGATGGACAAAACACCATCTTTACCTGCTGAAGGTGTGTCTTACTGTCACCTTGTATGGCAAGTATGAGTTGTTAAAGAAGGAAGCGGTAATAAATGAGGCAAAAGTCTTTCAATCTGTCCTTTCATGGACATGCCCAACTTACAACAAAGAAGTCACAAAAAGCCCACATCTCTAACATTAATATAATAGAGTAGGTTGGAAACAAGACTTCAAAACAAACACAAATGTTATATTTGGTGGCTAAAACATGTTTGTATGCACAATGTCAAACTAAAACTTTAAACCTTTTGGCCCAAAACTATCTGCCTGCAATGACATGAAAATGATTCTGTCCCTCCAGCTCCAGTAAAGCAGACAGGGGAATCTCTCTTATCAGGTTGTTGCCTTTTTTTAAACTTAATTGGGTTTTTATCACAGCCATGTGTGGGTGTGGTTTCAGCCCGTTTGACAGACATGTCCATAAGATCCTGCCTTATATGTCGTGATTTTGAAATTTATTTTTTATTCTTAAGAGATTTTTTCTATACTTAAATTTAGCTTTGTAGTTAACAACACCATTCTTTGTTTTATAACTATCTTAAAATGCATAATTTATGTCGTTGCAGCATCATACAGACTTACTTTATTAGTGATGCACATTATCAGAACAGTATCGGTACTGGCAGATATTTGCCTAAAAATATGGATATCAGTATCAGCACATATGAACATTTTGCTGATATTTACAGTCCATATTTTGGCCGACATGTTGATCATACATATTGGCTGTAATATTGGCAGAATGTACAAATATATTATATTGGTTTACCTCGTCATCACTGAATGTTCATGTTTAGAAATCATAAGTTTCATTTATTAAAGAAAAAAATGTTTTTGGCTTCCCATCTGTTTCTAAAACCATAAAAGAAAAAGGTCAGTTTTACACCGACGTATCAGATATCGGGCAAAAATCAAAAATAGTGCATCCCTAATTTTCACCAAAAGCTATCTAAAGTGCAGTAACACACTGGTTAAGTTTATCTGATGTATTTGATAAAACATTTTTCACAGAACAAAGTAGCAAAGTAGTTTACAAAAAATCATGCATAACTGCACTACAAAATAATCTCAAATACACACTAAATTTATTCGAAAGTCATTTTAAAAAGTTGTGTCTTAAGCTGCTTTATGAAAGTAAAAGTAGCAGAGCAGAGCATTTGTACAAAGGGAGTATAATTTCCAAAGTGTCTGATATTAGGACCGATCAATCAAACTAGAGGGACAATGAGAAGGCCCTGAACAGAAGACCTGAGGGGTCGACTGAGTGTCGGGACAGAGAAGGTCAGAGATATAAACAGGTGCCTGATTTTTGCACGGCTTTGTATACAAAAACAGAATCTCAAATTTAATTCTTCAGTGCAGAGTAAATAAAATGGGAGTAATACGAGTGCACCTGCTAGACCTTGCAAACAATCTTGCCGCAGCATTCTGGATCATTTGTGAAAGGTTAAGGGAGGGCTTGTTAAGGCCAATGAAAAGGTAATTAGAGTAGTTAGAGAAGATATAGTAGCATGAAAAGGCATCTCTAACTCTGTTTGTGACTCACACCTTTTCAATTCTAAAATGTTCCTTGAATGATAGGGTAAGATAATTACAGTGTTTATCAGAAAGCACTGCCTGATCAAAAATCACAAGATTCTTCTACGTATTATCTCAGGAGGGTGAAAAGGAATCAATGAAATTGGCAACAATGGGAGAAATGCTATCAGAGCAAAGAATAAGCACCTCTGTATTATCTGTATTTAACTGAAGAGAGCTGTCACTCATCCAGGCTTTAAAAGCATCCACGCAATTAAGCAAAACGGTAAATTCTTCACAGTCATTTGGCTTGAAAAAAAAAAAATCAACTGAATATCATCAGCATTACAATGATAACAGATTGGCACTGTTTCGGTACCAAGATTTTGCTAACATAAATGTATACCACAATGAAAGGGAGTGTGTCTGCAATTTTTGGTAATCAAAAACATGAAATTCTCCAATATTGGGTGCCTAGGACCTTTACTTTCATTACTGTGGAATCAAAAAGTATTCATAAAGATTGATCCAATGGCTGGCAGTCATCAATATGATTGTGCACATTGAAAAAGAAATTAAGGGGAGGGTATTTGACTTGTGTTTCATGGCAGCCAACAGCACTGAATGGGAGTTATGCCCGCTGGTGTTTGTTAGCTGTTAGCAAACATGGAAAGCATCCCTTATTTGAAAGCCTACACTTAGTTGTAGAAGACTTCTTCTCACCACCATCACCTATGCCATGCATTATTCTTTCTTGGACCAAGATTTCATGAAAGAGAAGACAGTGAGGGAAAATAGGCGAGAGGAGTGTGTCTTTATATGTTCAAGCCGGCAGCAGACCAAGCCAGCAGCGGTGCTAGTGACAGCCAGACCCTGCACACAATTGCGCTAAGATTTTACAATAATATTACAGTGGGGATACTACAGTGGAGTTGAGGATGTGAGAAGTCAAGAAGATGTTTTATGGGACATAAAATTACAGCATGTTCAAGACTCTTGGTGCAGTCATTCTATCAAACCATAGAGCATCTTGAAAAATTTACGTTTTTGAGCCAGACAAACACTTAAAGGTGACTTTAGGTGCTGTAACACTCGTCTCCAACACACACTCACTGCACTAAGGAGCTCCATGAGTGACAGGATGCTCCACCCGCAGTGTGTGACAGAGAGGTATCGCAGGTCCTTCCTTCCTGCAGCTGTTAGACTCTACAACAAAAACCTCTCCAGTGTGCAATAAACCGTATTTAGGTTTATAATATCTCAAATTTTCCATCTGTAAAATATCAAACATGTACATAACTACTGTAAATACTGCTTACATATTTTTTATTTTATTTTTCATTTGTGGTTTTCTTTCTTATATTTCTTCTTTGTATCCTGCAGCTGCTGTAAATCTGGAATTTCCCCCTGTGGGGCTAATAAAGGAATTCTAATCTAATCTAATCTAATCTAATAAATGTGTGCTAAAAGCTTTAAGATTGAATTATAACTTTACAACCCCTTTAAATTATGTTTTTTAAATAGTACAACAATACTTGAATCTGGTATGTGGCATCCCTAATTCTGACTGAAATAACAGTCAATATATTACCCACAGTGCACCAGGGATGTCTTTCACTTCAGGTATGACCACATAACAAACCTGTCATGCTCATGTGTGCCATATCGCGAAGCCAATATGAGCCCTAATTGCTCTGTCAGAGTTAATGAAGTGTCTGAATCGGTGCCACGTGTTTGAAGTCTCGTCTGCTCGATCACAGAATCACTGAGACAAAATGAGAGCGACTGGCTGCCGGCCCTCTGCCAGGTGAGACCACTGTATACTCCGCTCTATTGATTATTATGGAGCTGCAGACCAAAGTCATCACAGTAATCTCACACACGGCCAAACACCATTTCAAGGTAAACTGACCATAATCACTTTGCAAGGGAAAGAAAATATATACAAGTTGTTTTTTCACACAGGAAACGAAAGGAACTGTGAAGGTTGAAATGCGACAAGATGACGAACAGCAGACGTCCAGTTCTCCAGATTATTCTGTTCACTTCATATAATCACTATAGACTAGCTCATCAGAGACAGAACTTTACAGTGACAGGAAGTAGGGCTGGCACTGACACTGACGTTTTTACTGATTTATCACTCCCTTTTGAGAGCTATCTACAGAATTATCACACTTTAACAGAATACTCAGAACTGATCACTTTGCTCTTTCGTCAACTAAGATCATGATATGCGAGGAATAGGTCAGCATGGTAGTGCAGCAGGAACTGCACATGCTTCACAGCAAGAAGGTTGCTGGTTCAAACCCTTTGTCGGTCAGGTCCTTTCCTGTGGAGTTTGTATATTTTCCCTGTGCATGCATGGGTTCTCTCTGGGCACTTTGGCTTCCTCTCACAGACCAGAAAAACATGCTTGTAAAGTAAATTGTGAGCATGTGAATGGTTGCAAGGAATTTCCTAAAACAGGGTTGATGAAATAAGACTCTGAGTCTTTTTGTTTTTTCTTTCTTTTTTTTTAAGATTATTTTTGAGTATTTTGTGCCTTTATTGATAGAAGAGAGAGAGACAGTGGATAGGCTTGTGAAAGGGAGCGAGAGAGAGAGTAGGGGGAGGACCCTGGCTGGCAAAAAGCATGTATATGGGTCGTGCCTGGTTTCTTCCCACTCCGCCAAACCAGCACCATGACTCTAAGACTTTCGAAAGAGGCATTTGTCACTTGTTTTGCTAATGTAGTTTTTTGAAAGCCAACTATCATTGGGTATGACATTATTGCCAATAATCAGATAAATAAAAGCAGGTCATGTTGACTGATCTAGAGGACATGAAGGAGTGAGTGAGCATGTCTTATTTCTCCCCTTCCCAGCCCTGAGTTTTTTTTTCCAATTACAGGGTAGATGCACCACTGCTAAAACCCTGGTATTTCTTCACTCTTAAAAGATGTCATGCAAATAAAATGCTCCTGATAAAAGTAAATCTCTAACTTTAACACTGCATCTTAAAAATTTTCATCACAGAAAAATCCAAAACAGCCCCTCCAAGGATGCAAACTCACAGTGAGCTCTTACTTTGCCTTTTATTCAACATAGAAGAAGTTATAATGAATAAGTCTGAAGTTATTATTACCATCTTCCGGTTCTGGGTTGAATTCCATTGTATAATGTTAAGAACCAAAAAAAAGGACATTGAGGGTGACATTTATGCAAAAGTCACACAGAGCCAGGAATCCCTAAAAGATAACTCTCAGAGAATGACTCATGTGGCGCAGGGAGGACCGATGCTACTTCACTGTGTTCCTCAAGTCATAACACCACGATACACTTGTGCTTTACACGATTGTTGACCGCACTTCAGTGTGTTTTCTGCAGGGCATGAATGCACCTCTTGTGACACAATGAGAACAGTGTGCTGCAGCTCGGTACAACAGAGAATAGAGCTCAGAGGCTCAGATTGCCCAGGACTATTTTTAACTCACTTTGTTTGAGATGATTTTCTTTGCTCAGTGATAAGACACTGATGTGAGCCAATACAAATACAATAATGTAGTTCAATAACAACACTATGACACAGTTATTGAATAAAGACTGGCAGTATGCTACAAACCACTGTTTTCTTCTTAATGAAACTGGCTTCAATATGATTAAAAGCTGAATGAGTCTGAGGATGATATGATAAAGCATCTTAGGGCAGGCACAATAAAAAACATCTTTGCTTTGTTTACAAAAAATTCAATAAGTATTAGGAATCTGCTGATTTTAGCAGAAGTGTATATATTTATTTATAAATTCTGTACTGTTCCGACTGTGTTTATAGGCCACAATCTCTGCACTAATCTGAGGTTGTCTGGGGTGAGAGTCGAGAAGTCAGTGAACGAATTTACAATCACATCTCCAAGCCAAGAGAGATGATAGTATGCAAGGAGGAACAGCTATTCTGCCTATAGCATTTAAAATTGGGCAAGGATATAACTTCTCTGAAAGATTTAGTTCCTGCTGAAGACATAAACTCACCGGACACTCTCTTAGGCATGCCTTGCTAGTATGGGTTTGGACCTCCGTTTGCCTTTAGCCCTGCATTAATTCTTTAATTTTTAATTCATGCCGCAGCTTCAAGAAGGTGCTGGAAACATTCCTGAGATACTTGAGTCCAGATTGACATGATAGCATCACACAGGTGTAGCAGGTCTGTCGGCTTCATATTCATGATGTAAATGTGAACTGCATCCCAAAGGTGCTCCACTGGATTGAAATCTGGCAAATGCGGAGGCCACTGGAGTACAGTGAACTCATTGTCATTATTTGAGCTTTGTGACATGGTGTTATACTGCTGGAAGATGAGGACACTAGGCCTGTCGCCTTGTTCTCAATTTTTGAACATCCTTTTGATCATGGGTGTAAAAATCTTACTCGAACTGTAAATATACAAATGAGCTAGATGCTGCTATATCAACCAACATCATTCCTTTCCAGGTTATATTCATAATAGTTGTTAATGTTAATATTAGATTGATCTCTCCATCAATAGACATGAGGTTAGTCTTGAAAATGAGATGCCACATATCAACGGGCTTACATTTAATAGATTTATGTTCAACAGATATGGTGCTGTATAAATAAAGATTGGTGGATTGAGTGTATATTCAGCAGAGACAAATGTATTGGGGACAGATTTATGATCTGGGCCTCCATGGGTTTGACTGATATAAAATAAACAGCTCAACAGCACACTGTAGAGCAGAATCAAAGAAAGGGCACTCCCACTGCCACCTTACCATCCATTGTTGTCTTGAACTCAACAACAGAAAGTACACGTAGAGAAAATGGAAGCACTTTGGGCTCCACATCACAGATAGCAAAATAGAAAGGAAAAGACCAGACTGTGTGATGATTATATGCCTACTCCTCACCTACGCAAGATACATACCGTATGTAAAGAGATGCAGCCCACCGGTGTCACCTTAGGGGAGGTAAACAACAAAATTATGTGATGGAAATGCCTCCTACCTGTGTTGCAGGGGTATCTTTGATTATTAGTCTGTATGCTCGAAAAAACGATTGAGTTTGACATTTGGGAAAAGTGATAACCCACTGCGGTCATAAAAGGATGGACATGGCCTCTTCAAATCTAGACTGAAAACCTATTGTTTTGGGATGGTTTTTAATACCCAGTAGCGTGGTGACACTTTTATTTCTACTTTACTTTATTTTATTGTATTTTATTGCTTTTTTATTGTTTTTACTTATTCCTTTTTATTTATTATCTATTGTAAAGCACTTTGGTTCACTGAAAGGGTTGTTGTAAAGGGCTGTATAAATAAAGAACATTTACATTTACATGGTGAGCAACAATACTCAGATAGACTGGTATATGAATGCTCCAGTGGCACTAAGGGATCCAACATCACACCACCAGCAGCCTGAACCACTGATACACAGCAGGGTTGATCCATGCTTTACTGATGTTAACACCAAATTCTGACCCTAGCATCTGAATGTTTAGAAAAAGTTGAGGCTTAAGAAATATCAGGAAATGTGTATTTATCAGCAGCAACATACCTCAAACCACAAATTTAAAAAAAACCTGACGCACAAGGAAACTAAAACCTCCAATCACACAACCAAATTATGACATTTGAAGGCCTAATCATGTGTTTGCGTGCACAATGCTTAATTGAAAGTCACAGAACTCAGCACTAAACTATCTGTCGTGTATCGGATTCTGTCTCTGGTGGCTCAAACATGTCAGGCTGACAGGTCCATACAGCAGACAAATGATCCTCCATTGTCAGGTTGTAGCATTTTGAAAAGTAGAGACAGGATAATCTTTCCTGTAGGTATGTGTTGTTCCTGCACATTTGGCAGGCACAACAACCTGAGGCACAGTTGGTGATTATTTTTAATCTGTAAAATTTGGTCTGATGGTTGATCACTGCCCTCTGATAATCAACAACTTCTAAATGCATTTCTTGTTGTTGCTGAACATGGATTGAATGTAATTTCTAGAGGAAAACATGTGTTTTGCTGAGGATGTCATTGGAATGAAAATTACAGGGGCATGTGCAGGCTTCCTGTGTACCAGGATTAGGGGGGGGGCTCTAACAAAAATCCCCCCAGGTGATCTTCAGTTTAGCCTACAGGTGTAAGTTGGGAAACATGTGGGGAATATAAAACATCATCTGAGCAGTAGCAGTTATGGCAGAAATAGTTGTAAGCGATTGCAGCATCTTCAGCAGAGTTCTGCTGGAGCAATAAACAGCTCATGTTCAGAATTGTAAAATGCATCGACACTGAGCTGGAAGGAAGATCACATCTCCTCTGCTACTTCAATACCTGTTCATGTATGTTGTACAGAAGGTAATCAGAGCTATTCGTCCATGGACTTAGGTCATTCAAGGTTATTGATCACATTTCTGTCCCCAGAAGATGAGGCTTTAGTTTTTCACATTAAGTACATTGTTGCAAAATTTGCCAATAGCTTGAAGTATCTATGAAATGGTAAAACAATGCATCCTTTTTAAAATAATTGTAGTGTAATTGCACATACTCTCCTTTTTCTATTGATGACCTGAGACAGTTTGTTTTTTCACTGAAACACTTTTGGTATACATGAAAATAAATGCCATTATATTTATTTATGGGTTTTTTTTTCGATCTATCTTTTTAGATATCTTTTTAATCTGTAATACTGAACTGCTACTGAATCCCAGTTTTCCTGAGGACGTTTTCCAAAGGGATTAATAAAGTACTATCTAATCTAATCTAATCTAATTATTTGGGAGCAGATCAAGTTCAAATGTCTGAAATTATCAGCACCGATGAATCAAAACATGTTTAGTATTCTTTTTTTCCCCTAAAATTATCTGTGCCCTAAAAATCATGCTACACACTTTCAGTTTTTACAAACTCCAATAGAAAAGAATAATAATAATAATAATAATAAACTTTATTTATATAGCACTTTTCAAAACAGGGTTACAAGGTACTTTACAGGCAAAATTAAAAGATAACATGAGAATAAAAGAAAAGTAAAAGAGAAATGTGAGGAATACGATGACAGAAAGTGTAAGACTTAAAACAGAATAGTGGAAAAGCACGTAAGAGCCAGAAATGACAGAAACAGAGAGCAAAATAAATAAAGGATTAATAACACCTAAGATAAGAAGGAAGAAAGAAATTAAAAAGGCTAAAACTACCGAAAGATAAAACCAAAAGAGGATAAAATGCCAAAAAAAAAAAAAGAATAGAAAAAATATAAAAAGAAAAATAAAAAGAATAGAATAGAATAAACATTTATTCTTCCCACACAGGGAAATCTGCAGTGTTACAGCAGCAAAGGGGACGGCAATGATAAATAAAAAATAGCTAAGTATAAAAAACAGTATATGCATTGTTATAAAAATAAAAAATAGAAATATAAAATCTTAAAACTACACCAGAAGAATTATTTACACATTTATAAAGTAATTGCACATGAGAATATTGAATGAAGTTGGGACATTGTGATATGTAAATCCCTTTTAACCTATGTTAAATTGAGTACACTATAAAGACAAAGTATTTAATGTTAAGACTATAATCTTCTTGGGTTTTTTTTTTTTGTTTGTTTTTCTCAAATAAATATTCACTCATTGGGAAAGAATTCCACTTACACAAATGCTTAGCTCAGCTTGATAAAATGAAAGGTGATGTAACACAGTGGTGACATGAGCCTGTACTAGCTTTTTGGAACATTTTGGAGGGACCAAATTGAAAATGATTGAATATTTAAAAAAAAAAAAAAGTTTATTCGTTTGATCATTAAATATCTTGTCATTTTGGTATATTTAATTGAATATAGGCAGAAAATGGTTTGAAAATTACTGAATTCTGTTTTTATTGACATTTTACACAGCATCCCATCTTCGCTGGAATTGAGGATTCTAGTTTATTGACAACCTAAGCCAGTAATCACATGTAGGGGTTCCTGATCCCAGCACATTGACCCACAGGCATGAACAGAGCCAAAACAGAGAGAAGTATAAAACACATGGAAGCTAGAAATGCAACAATGCACAGGCGTGTGTTGAACCTGGGTGCCATAAGGATCAGTTTAGTGATGTAGGGAAATGACTCGTCTATGCCTTTTTTAGGAAGAACGAACACATCGGGCCTGCACAGTGCCACTGCAGGTTGGGATGCTGCCTCATAGCAAGATGGCTGCTGAATCGATTCCAGGGTCAAAGGGGGCCTTTCCCATACATGTGTGCATGGTTTTTCTCTGGGTACTGCAGTATTCTCCCACAGCCTAAAAATATACATTTTAGGTACTTCTTATGTCCCAAGGATTGACAGTGTGTTTGAATACTCATTTACCTTCATGTATAAACACTGTGACTGGCTTGTGACCAGTACAGTGAGTACCCTGCCTCTCCCCCAAGGTCAGCTGGGATCCATGCTGGGGGTATCTGGCTCTCAGATTTTTTTATTGTGATGAATGACGGAAAAGTTTAGTTTTGTGAGTCAAGCGATCTGATATGTGTTAATTTTTCATATAGTAACTTGTCTCTCAACCAAAAACTGCCCCATTTCACTCTCCCTTTTGTCACTGTGGAACAAAACAGCACTGTTTCTGTTTATTTCCTGCATCACTTTGGCATAGACCAGGGTTCAGGCAGAGGTAAACACAGCCATGTGAGTGCATGTGCAAACTTTGCAGATTCAGCTAATGAGATGACAGAGATGACTGCAATATATGGTGGAAATACCCCTGTTATGTTGGTTTTTAGAATGAAGGGATAAGAACATCAACACGAACTGTGAGTCCAAAATCCTCTGTTGTACTCTTTTTTTAAAAAGTCTGTCATGCACTGTTGTTCTCGTGAAACACATTGCATTATGCACAGCCTGTTCATAAAACAGTGTGCTTTTGCCATGTTCTTCATCAGACTGTGAGAATGATGGAAAAAAATAACACTTTTGTTTATGTTCCTGTTTAAATGAGATGTAAAGTTTGCTTGTATGTATTCCAAATGTGCCTTATACCAAATGAATACTTGACAAAGTACATGCAACAGGCCAGATATTTCAAAACAGAATGATTAAGAATTAGAGTGTTCAACAGCACAAACATCCAACCAAGCATTTTCAACATTGTCTGGTGAGTTACGGTGAAAAATGTGGGAAACCGGCCTATCTTGCAATGTTAGCACTTAAAAAAAAAACAACTCCTTGACCCACAGCTGGATTTGGAACAGCACCAAACTCTGATAAATTCTCCCTCGTGCCATGATCAGTGTTACTTAAAATTTCATCACAAATATCTGTTCTCGACTTTTTGAGAACTCCTGTTTACAAACTGACAAACAAGCAAACAAACTAGACAACACTGGCAAAACATAAACTTTTTGGCGAAGGTAACTTACCACACATGCTAACATGAAAGCATAATCTATATTGGGTTGATAGACGAGGCTTGTTTCCTTATTTGGATTTAAGGTTCGCAGGCCATTGATCAGCTGAACACAGTTACAACAAATAAATCAGGAAGCAAAAAAACAAGGAGTTAAACTAAAGGCTGTTGTGAGTGAGCATCTCACAGAAGTACATCTAAATCGTTGAAGCTGCCAGAGGCTGTTACTACATTATGTTGACCTCTATAAGCAGCAGGAACAAACATTGATGAGTGGTTTTACAACATTAACTTTATTATACATCCTTACTTTTAGAATTCCTTAAAGCTAATTAATTTTGTTAGTAAATTAAAATGATCTCTATAAAGGTTAAATACAAAAATGTTTACATTCAGTTTTACAATTTTAAATATGCCTCCAATCATCTCCAGCATTAGAAAAGTAATTCTGACCCAAATATCTTAAGTATCTAGTATTTACTAACAAACACCAAAGTGATAAATTGCTGAGCAGCTTCGTCTTGCAGACAGAGGAAGAAGAAAAGCCGTGTGGGATTGGCTGAATGACCACAGTGTTATAGAATTGATTAAATGCTGCATTTTGTGAAATGGTCCCCATACGCCCTGCCTCACACAAAGCAGCTGCACTGATTGCCTGCGGTTAAAGGACGCAGCAAAGTCACTGGGGACGGTTCAACAGTAAAGTATCTCACATTAAGATTAGCACAAACTGCTGTGTCATGCAACGAGCCCCAGATGATTCAGCAGAGCGGAGCTGAGTAACATCTTCAATTAGAGCAGCATTTTAAGCTTCTAGATAAAATATTTACTGAAGATAGATAGGAAAATATGTGAATATCATGAGGAATATTTGAATTTTCATGGCAATGTCTTTTAATGGTTAAGAAAATGGTCATAAGCTGAGACACCCGTATTAGTCAATGAAAAATATGACCTAAAAAGGTGAATCTACAACCTCTTTTTTCTATGTCAAGGACAAGGTGATAACAAGCTTAGGATTTCTGTTTTAGAATAGTTCGGGACTGGGGTGCTGGTTTGGCGGAGTATTTAGTAACCAGGCACGACCCAAATACATGCGTCCGCCGGCCCAGCCTGTGGCCAGTTTGCAGAGTGTCCTCCCCTACTCTCACCCCCTTTCACAAGTCTATCCACTGTCTCTCTCCTATCAATAAAGGTACAGAAATGCCCCAAAAATAATCTTAAACAAATGTTTGGGACATGATTGACAGTAATACAAGCTTGGGGTCATATTTTGCCTTAATTCAGGTCCATATGCTCAGTTGTAAGACTGCTAGAGTGTGTTCACATTCACTAATGTTCAAAAGACCCTCTAGTTTTCACATACACAGTACCCTGATCCAGCTGTATTCTCACTCTGTCTGAGATGCTCTGTTGGACCTCCTGCCGCTTAAAGCTCCCTACCCAGCTTAAGCTCAGTCCACTCTGTTTGGTTTACAAGTCCACTCTGTATGCTGCTTGGCTCCACATTGTCAACAACTCTGCGTTCATTCTAACGTCTAGGTTCTACAATGGATTTGATACCCTGAGTCAATGGGCTAAAAGGCAGCTGAAGGCAGCTGCTGGTGCCAAAGACAGAGAGAGCTGCAGACATATTTTCCTGTTCACAGAGGAGGAGAAAAGTAAATCACACTAAAGGGAGTATAAAACTAAAACAAAGCATGATATGACCTGTTTAAATCCCGCGTCAGATTGGCCTCTTTGTCTGTCTGTGGGTGTTCACAGTATGGCTGCATCCAGGTATTGGCTTCAGCAATGTTCCAAAACCTCCTGACGACACATGGCTTTGTCCAATTCTCTTCACAGTCAATGGGTTGGATGTAGGTTTGTAAAACCAGTTATTATGTGTGTACATATACATATATATATACTTTATTATATCAACCTACAGCTTTCCTTAAGCTCTTCAGTAGCCTTAATATGCAACCCCAAGGGGGAGATTCTGTTTCATGTAAAAAATAAATATAGAACCAAACTGTCAGCGATGGCACCCAGACACATGATATTGGCTGCTGCTGCTGCCACAGGTCAGTCATCGTCATCTTTCACTCAAAGCAGTCATGGTAACCGCCTTAATCAATGCTGCAAGCCTAGTTTGTTTTAAAAAGAAAAAAACATTAAAAAAAAAGTAATCCAGAGAAGAAATCTGTGTTGGAATTTGCAAAAATAAAAGTAAACTTGCTATATAAACAATGTCACTTAAGTTAACACTATGATGTGATTGTCACTGTAGTAAGATGATTCCTTGGCAAAGGTAAATAAAATGTTATCACTTGTGTCAAAGAAAATCAAGTTTTGATAAGAAACTGTTGTTAGAGAATAAATATGCTTGCTGTTTAAGCAATATAAAACCAAAACATAAAGTTGTCTTATCTTTGCACATATAATACAAAAGGGTATAGAAGTGGAATCAATTAAGACATTGATACTGATACTAATTACTACTAATAATACTAATTTTAACCCAAGATGTTAATAGTGTTGTTGGTGGTAGCAGATTAGTGCAAAGAAGGTTGGTTTGACTCCTGGTGTCGGTTTGGGCCTTGCTCTGCAGAGTTTGCATGTTCTCCCTGTGCATGGGTCTGCAGTTTTCTTCAGGTAGCCCAGTTTCCTCCCACAGAGCAAGAACATGCTCCAGCGGTTAACAGTTGACTCCAGTTGGTGTTTGCGTATGTGTGAATGGTTGTCTATCTCTCTATGTCTGCCCTGTGATGGGCTGGCAGCTGATTCAGGGTGTACCCTGTCCAATGTGTCCTGGGACAGGCTCTGGGCCTCGGCAACTCCAGATAGGACAAGAGTGACAGATAATGGATAGATATTGCTAGCTTAGCACTATGTGTGTTTTACAATTATATCTAAATTACAGTTTAGTTAATTAACTTAAATTAAAGAGAAACATACTATACGGTCTGAAATATTGATCAAACTGGATAAAAATTTACTGGGCAATCTAAAACTGACTATGTTGTAATCAGAGCTACGAATTTGAATGGCAGATTTTATTTTCTGGCAAGCTTAAAAGTCACTGACCAGTACATTCATCATCTGTTGACCACTGATCACGAAAGCAATGGGAGGAGGGGTTGGTAGGGCATTGCAAGACTTGTAGTATGAATATTGGGAGCGCTATTTAACAGAGGGCCATTAACTATAGACATACAAATTTATCCTGCTGGCCGCAATTAATTTATTCCATGTCAGTTTTGGCCCTCAGGCCTTGAGTTTGACATGTCTGCTCTAGAGGACCCAAGAAGACTCAGAGCTTTATGTAACCACCTGTTGAGTAAGAAGTCAACTGTAAATATAATGATGACTACCTTAATTCTGAGAGCAAAACTAACAAAATAAAACAAACAGAATAAATAGACAGAGAGTGCTTTCCAATATCTCATTGTGGGGCTTTTTAACACTGCATCAGAAACACTGATCAACAGTTCATTGTAAGAAAATAAAGTCAAAGAAACTATGTCAACTAACTGGTTTCCACCAAATTTATCTCCTGAAAATATTCCAGACTTATACATAGAATTTTGCTGTCATCAGCTTGTTTAGCCTATTTATTTGTGTCTGTGCAAACTTATTAACACATTACCCAGACGTTGATGTTTGTGGACTTGTTTTATCAGTTTGTCATTTAAACTTGCTTTTATAATTGTTCCTGCTGAAGCGTTGACGCTGCTGCATATGCTCTGCCTCTACACTGATCCTGACAATCATGTAAAGACTGCAGCTCACATCTGTGTAGCCTTAATTCTGGAAAATACGCACAGCTGATGCAGGAGATGCATGGCAGCCGTCATGCCTATGTGTTTGCAAAGTTAACAGCAAGTATATCTCTGGCTTGAATCTCACTGGGAGAAAAGGCTAGGATCAACACTGTTTGTTTCCTACAGTGATGTTAAATAAACTTCAGCCACTCTCTGGCTCTGTAATTGAATGTTTGCCAACTTTACGTCACCTGAGTAACATATTCATTTCATATGTCAAGAAGATCTTATCAACCTCATCACTGTTTGGGGCTCTTAAACTCAAATCTAATTAACATTTGAATGACAAACTCTCTCTACAGGCTACATCAAAATAATCCAATCTTAGTGTATGGGACCTGTAATCCATTGTGAAGAATCTTTCGTGAAGGGCAAGGCAGGTAATGGCTTTATGAGATCAACTATGAGGTCAGCAAACCTCTAAGTCGTTGCAAGAATCTTCTGCAACACGGATCAGAGGTCTTGGCATGTCAGCAGGGAGAAGCATTCATCTTAGGTGTTGACTAAAAGCCACGTTAGATAAATATTTACTCAGAGTTCAAACGGAGACACAGAAACCATCAGCATCTGCTAGAATATGCATGCACAGCAAACTAGATGATGGGAAAACATATTCCCTCTCGCTATCTGGATGCAAAATGCTTGCATGCAAGAGCGGCTAATGTCTCTCCATCCTGCAGTTGCCTTTCACTCACACACAAGCATAAACACTCTCACATGCAACAGTCTGCAAAGGGTTTACAAGAGACCTGACACCTTCAGTGCAAAACAGCACACATATGACAACTGATGCTACTTAGGCTAAGCTAACAGTCTAGTGTGATTGTGTCAGTGTGTATGTGTGGCTCACCTCACTCATTTATCCATAATGAAGCGAATTCCCACAGGATATCTGGATGGGCTTCACAGGTGAGTTGACAGTCATCATGGTACATTTGCTGCCATTCTACAAAGACTAAAGAGGGAGAGAGAAAGGGAGAAAGAGTGAGAAGCCACAAATTAGCAAAACAGATAGGCTGTCACAAAAAGAGCTGGCTCCCAGAGGACTGACTCTGGCCCCACTGTGACACCGAACAGGTAGAGAGAGAGCTCCACTTCCTCACATGCTGCCATTAATCTTAGGCTGTGAGAGAAGAACACTATCCCCAAATAACACACACACACACAGATTTTAAATACACAACTGATACTCAGAAAGTTCTATATTTGCTGGGAGAAATGAAAAATTGTGAGGTTAGTGCAGCCGGTAATATTAAACTGTGTGAGGACCTGAGGACAACCAGTTGCACCTGAACACACAAACACAGCACACATAACTACAGACACCCACACAGAGAGGAGGAACAATAATGTGTTCACACCTTTTTTCTTATTTTATCATTTAATCTGGATTATTCATATTAGATTTCATTTTTGATTTTTTTAACCTTTACTATCATAATGTTTCTAATTATTGTCACCCTATTCAACCATTTTCCTTTTCATTTTAAATACATGTATCATTCAACTATTTATTAATTTTTAATTAAAATGTGACAATAATGACCTACAAAATGCATGCCAATAAATATCTTTTTGAATAGAGAATTGAGAGAGAGCAAGAGACAATTCTAACTGGTCCCCACTGAACATGCAAAGATTAAAGTCTAACATTTAATGTTCAAATAATACTTTAAGTATTATTGCTGCATCAGCAATGCTCTGGGTTTGACAGAAAGTGCTCCGTTGTCATGTGGAAATTGTCTAATTTTATGTGATATTTGAGTTGAATGTTGATGTGGGGGTGTCCATTTTGTTTTTGTTTGGAAACCACAACATTTCTGAATGATTCTCTGTTGTCATGCGGATCAAAGGAGCAGCACAGACAAAGGGATCAAAGGAGCAGCACAGACAAGGGGATCAAAGGAGCAGCACAGACAAAGGGATCAAAGGAATCACAGACAAGAGCAACACAGACATGGGGATCAAAGGAGCACCACAGACATGGGGATCAAAGGAGCAGCACAGACAAGGGGATCAAAGGAGCAGCACAGACAATGGGATCAAAGGAGCAGCACAGACAATGGGATCAAAGGAGCAGCACAGACAATGGGATCAAAGGACTCTTTGAACTCTGATTCACAGCACTTCTCCGTTATGTATTTATGAACACACGGTAGCAGATCAGACAGACATTCATACATTGACTAAACCATCACAAATGGAGACAGGGCAGAGGAGAATTTCTCGTGTTTACACACGCAACGATCTAGAGGGGGAGTTGAAGATGGAGCGCGAAAGGAGACAGGACTGTGAGAGGGAAATCGAGAGGCTCAGGAGAAAGCTGAGATCCAAGGACTCAGGTGCCGTCTACCTGATCACACCAAATTCAAAGACTTTGTTTAAACCCTCGGATTACATAGATGTGGACCAGGACCGTGAGCTCAAACCTTCTAACAATGCGTTTGTATTTTGGAAGCAAGTGGAGAACAGATCAGACAAGGTCACCATGTCAAAAGGCGAGGGTAAGGTGACAGAGGTTCAGGATCAGCTAGACGCCTCCAAAGAAGTGCAGGAGCTGAAAACCAGGGTAACTGAGCTCTCCTTGAGAATACAAGACCAGGATAAGGCCATGAAGGCACTGCAGAAGGACTTGGAGGACAATCAGAGGGAGAAGGAACACCTGAAAGTGAGGACAGATATCCTGGAGAACGAGAAGATGTCCCTAGAGAAGGTGGTAGATTCCCTTGAAATAAAAGCAGAAAACAGGAAAATGGGGCTTGACACCTCAGTGGTTCGGGTGAAAGGGCTACTAACCAGGGTCTCTGCGCTCTCCTCAGATCTTGAGGCCACAAAGGCTAATGAGGAGAGAGAGAAGGAAAGCCTAACAGTACGGGCAGATAAGCTGGAGGAGGAGAAGTCATCACTCATGAAGGAGGTTGATTCCCTTAAAAAAGAAGCAGCAACCAAGGACCAGCAGCTTGATGACTCAAAGATTGAGCTAGAGAAGCTTAAAACCAGCTTCACTGAGCTCTCCTCAAGACTTGAGGAATCAAAGGCTATTGAGGAGAGAGAGAAGGAAAGCCTAACAGTACGGGCAGATAAGCTGGAGGAGGAGAAGTCATCACTCATGAAGGAGGTCGATTCCCTTAAAAAAGAAGCAGCAACCAAGGACCAGCAGCTTGATGACTCAAAGATTGAGCTAGAGAGGCTTAAAACCAGCTTCACTGAGCTCTCCTCAAGACTTGAGGAATCAAAGGCTATTGAGGAGAGAGAGAAGGAAAGCCTAACAGTACGGGCAGATAAGCTGGAGGAGGAGAAGTCATCACTCATGAAGGAGGTCGATTCCCTTAAAAAAGAAGCAGCAACCAAGGACCAGCAGCTTGATGACTCAAAGATTGAGCTAGAGAAGCTTAAAACCAACTTCAATGAGTTCTCCTCAAGACTAGAGGAATCAAAGGCTATTGAGGAGAGAGAGAAGGAAAGCCTAACAGTACGGGCAGATAAGCTGGAGGAGGAGAAGTCATCACTCATGAAGGAGGTCGATTCCCTTAAAAAAGAAGCAGCAACCAAGGACCAGCAGCTTGATGACTCAAAGATTGAGCTGGAGAAGCTGAAAACCAGCTTCACTGAGCTCTCCTCAAGACTTGAGGAATCAAAGGCTATTGAGGAGAGAGAGAAGGAAAGCCTAACAGTACGGGCAGATAAGCTGGAGGAGGAGAAGTCATCACTCATGAAGGAGGTCGATTCCCTTAAAAAAGAAGCAGCAACCAAGGACCAGCAGCTTGATGACTCAAAGATTGAGCTAGAGAAGCTTAAAACCAGCTTCACTGAGCTCTCCTCAAGACTTGAGGAATCAAAGGCTATTGAGGAGAGAGAGAAGGAAAGCCTAACAGTACGGGCAGATAAGCTGGAGGAGGAGAAGTCATTACTCATGAAGGAGGTCACTTCCCTTAAAAAAGAGGCAGCAACCAAGGACCAGCAGCTTGCCTCAGTGATTCAGCTGGAGGGGCTACTAACCAGGATCACCTCAAGACTTGAGGAATCAAAGGCTATTGAGGAGAGAGAAAAGGAAAGCCTAACAGTACGGGCAGATAAGCTGGAGGAGGAGAAGTCATTACTTATGAAGGAGGTCACTTCCCTTAAAAAAGAGGCAGCAACCAAGGACCAGCAGCTTGCCTCAGTGATTCAGCTGGAGGGGCTACTAACCAGGATCACCTCAAGACTTGAGGAATCAAAGGCTATTGAGGAGAGAGAAAAGGAAAGCCTAACAGTACGGGCAGATAAGCTGGAGGAGGAGAAGTCATTACTTATGAAGGAGGTCACTTCCCTTAAAAAAGAGGCAGCAACCAAGGACAAGCAACTTGATGACTCAAAGATTGAGCTGGAGGGGCTACAAAAGCAGATCAATCAGCTCAACTTAATAGTTTGGTTTCAGAGGCAGAGGGCTGATGGCATCATGAACCATCTAGAGGATACCAAACCTATGTGGAATAACATCTCTAAATGGAGAGAGCTCAAGAAGTTCCTCACCCCAAACAGCCACCGTGAGTTCAAACTGCAGACCTGCCTGGAGAAGCTGATGCAGGTGGGACAGACATAATGTCCCAGCTTCTCAGCACGCCCCCCCACCATCCCCAATCACTTTACCCTCCCTGTCCATGTCCTCATACCCCGTCCCCCTTTCCATACCCCTACCCGTCCACATCTCCCTGTCCCAGCCCCGTCAGTGTCCCCATGTCCCTATATCCATTCCATGAAGAGGCCTGACTATCAGCACGTTTCAGTTTGTCAAGACTCTTCCTGGTCCACTGTGGTAGCCTCAGGTTTTCTCCAGGTTGCTCCAGTTTGTCCTACATACCAAAATTTGAAATAAATAAATAAATAGATAAATAAGACAATTTCTGCAGAAATCGTGAGGGGTCTCAGGCGCCCACCGGACATTTCCAGAATTCAACATCAAAGAGCCAATCAAAAACCGGAACACCTTTGTGTGAAACTTCAAAGGGAGAGAAAGTGCTCCGTTGTCATGGTAACCAACCCTCACAGACATCAGGTGCTGCAGTTTTTTCGTCGTTTTTTACAAATATCTCGGCCAAAAATTCAGGAAATTCTTAGAAAAGTCATAGCACACCAATTGGGACCGAGCTCATTTTGAAATATAATTTTTGGGTTTTTTCTCAAAGCCCTACGAGGAGAAGTGAATCAAAAAAGTGTCCGAGCCCCCAATAAACAGTACTCATATACACTACGCAAACCAAATTTTGCCCAAACCTTACTTTCTCAGACAACTCAAAAAGTACCTTTATTCAAAGTTTTAATCAATGAAATCTCAGTATCACGTACACAATTTTCTCTCTCAAACGGATGCGGAAACACCTTTGCTTCAAGCATGCGCAGTTACTCGACTTCTGCCCAAGCATGCTTAGTCATAGTGTACCGGCCAATCAGAAAGCAGCTATCAACATGCCGATGTCTTCGACCAATCACAGCGCAGTTATTTTGCGTTCCCTTGCTCACAAGATGGCAGCGGAAATATGTGACTGGCACATTATGTGCAAGACTTACAGGCCCCCCATCCACCCGTCCCCATCCACCTGTCCCCGCCAAAGACAAGACAGTTTGTCAGGACTCTTTAAGGTCCACTGTGTTTGCATCAGGTTTTCTCCGGGTTTGTCCTAAATACCAAAATTTGACAAAAAAACAAAAAACCCCACACATAAATAATCAAAAATAATAAAAAAATAAATTAAAAGAAATGAATGCATTTTTATTGTTAAAATAATTTTCATGCTGTTGTTTGTTTGTTTATGGAGTTTATGAGTTTATATTTATGAGTTCACTGGACAAGGTACTATGGTGCTCGCTGTTTTGGAGCATGTGGTCTAATGTCAGAGTCTTCAGGTCCTTGGTCCTTCTAGTCTTGCTATACTCTTTTGAGACCTTGATACTGACTAGTGGCTGGACTCCTAGGTGACTACTTTCCTTTTTGGGTGGACCTTGAGTGGGAGTGACTGTGTGCGCAGAGATTGGCTCGAAAAATGCCTAGAGAGATGGGGCATGGGCCTGGAGGATGGCTACCAAAAGGCCCGAGCCATACAGGGCCCTGGTTGGCATGGCAAAGTGCTGAACGGGCATCTGTTCATACTGAGAGTATCACAGGGTCAATGGATGTAATCTTTAGTTTGTGGAGTGTTTAACAAGAGAAAGCCAAAGGGATGAAATATGTGATCATTTTGTACAAAGCAAAAACCCAAACACCTAAAAGTTTTTAAGGAGTGTGAGCATTTATCCTGAACTAAACTGAGAGCTGATTCAGGAGGTTGGAAATAAAATATAGAATTCAGTGACAGAAACAATGCAGTATCAAAAATAAAGCAGGTTAGAGATGCTGATTCATTTCAGTACAGTGGCACTACAATGACAAAGGGTTTCTAAAGTATAAAATGTATTGTGTTTCTCAACATGGGGCCAATGACCCCTTGGGGGGACCAAAACACTGAAGTACATTTAAGCACCACTGGTTTCCTCGTCTCAGTATCTTTGGGACTTTTTGGTATTTTTTTCCAGATAATGTCTGAAATAAGATTGTCCCGTCCTCAATATAGATATTCAGACCACCTGTCACAAAAGCAAGAAACATAAACATTTTAGAAATCTTTAAAAAACGTCTTTAAAACTGAAAATGTTATTGTTATTGGACACACATATTGAACGGGTGTGAGGAATTTTAAATTGAATTCACCTTTTTATTCCCAAATTTGAGAGGCTCACTGGACTTCTCTGAGAAGTCAGAAAATAAACAAGTATAACATTCAACCACTTGAACTCATTTTCTTATTCAGGAATGCATGTAAATAACTATACTTTGACATCTTCATCAAGACGTAATAATGAGCTTCGTTATTTTTAAAGGCTCAGGCATCGATGTAATCGACATTATAAACAGACGTGTGCAAAATTGTTGGTACCCTTGTGTTAAAGAAATAAAAGCCCACAATAATCACTGAAATAACTTGAAACTGACAAAAGTAATAGTACATAAAAAATTACTGAAAATTAACTAATGAAAATCAGATATTTATTTTGAAATTTGTGGTTCAGCAAAATCATTCTAAAAACAAAATAATGAAAACGGCCTGGACAAAAATGATGGTACCCCAAGAAAAGATTGAAAATGATTTGACCACAGGGACATGTTAAACTAAGGTGTGTCCTGTAATTAGCATCACAGGTGTCTTCAAGCTTATAATGAGTCAGTCTGCCTATTTAAAGGGTGAAAAGTAGTCACTGTGCTGTTTGGTATCGTGGTGTGTACCACACTGAACATGGACCACAGAAAGCTAAGGAGAGAGTTGTCTCAAGAGATTTGAAAGAAAATTACAGACAAGCATGTTAAAGGTAAAGGCTATAAGACCATCTCTAAGCAGCTTGATGTTCCTGTGACTACAGCTGCACAGTTTAATTCTGCAGAAGTTTAAGGTCTGTGGGACTGTAGCCAACCTCCCTGGACGTGGCTGCAATAGGAAAATTGACAATAAATTGAAGAGACAGATAATACAAATGGTAACCAAAGAGCCCAGAACAACTTCCAAAGAGATCAGAGGTAAACACCAAGGTCAAGGTACATCAGTATCAGATTGCACCATCCGTCACTGTTTGAGCCAAAGTGGACTTAATAGGGGACACCACTGTTAAACGCAAATCATAAAAAAGTGAGACTGGAATTTTCCAAAATGCATATTGACAAGCCACAAAGCTTCTGGGAGAATGTCCTTTGGACAGATGAGACAAAACTGGAGCTTTCTGGCAAGTCACATCAGCTCTATGTTCACAGACCCAAAAATGAAGCACACAAAGAAAAGAACACTGTACCTACTGTGAAACATGGAGGAGGCTCAGTTATGTTCTGGGGCTGCTTTGCTGCATCTGGCACAGGGTGTCTTGAAACTGTGTAGTGTACAATGACATCTCAAGACTATCAAGGCATTTTGGAGACAAATGTGCTGCCCAGTGTAAGAAAGCTTGGTCTTAGTCGCAGGTCATGGGGCCTCCAACAGGATAATGACCCAAAACACACAGCTAAAAATACCCAAAAATGGCTCAGAACAAAACATTGGACTATTCTGAAGTGGCCTTCTATGAACCCTGATCTAAATCCTATTGAACATTTGTGGAAGGAGCTGAAACATGCAGTCTGGAGAAGACACCCTTCAAACCTGAGACAGCTGGAGCCGTTTGCTCCCGAGGAATGGGACAGAAGTCTCATTGAGAGTTACAGAAATTGTCTGATTGCAGTGATTGCCTCAAAAGTTTGTGCAACAAAATGTTAAGTTAAGGGTACCATCATTTTTGTCCAGGCCATTTTCATTATTTTGTTTCTTAAAATTATTCTGTTGAACCACAATTCAAAAGCAATGTCTGATTTTCATTTGTTAATTATAAATAAATTTTTATTTACTCTTACTTTTGTCAGTTTCAAGTTACTTCTGTGTCCATTGTGGGTTTTCTTTCTTTATGGGTACCAACAATTTTGCACACGTCTGTACGTAGATACCGCATTCAACGCGTTGAATCACACATATTGGATGTGGCAGGAGCAAACAGAGAAGATGCCTCATTCATGTGCTGTGTGCAGTCCAAACCAGATCTAATGGGATTGCCTTTCACAGGTAAGACTGAAAAAATTCTTTTGATTGTGTTAGGCCATTACAACACATAACATTGGTTATCACTCAGGACAGTGCCCGCTTTGTTTACATGATGCTTGGCACATCCACTTGCTGTGTCACAGAAATATCCGGGGCATCTACTGACGTAATGATGTTTAGAAAATTTCAGTGTAGTGTCCGAAATCTCATTCGGTCGTTCCCTATTTAGTTCACTATTTCATTAACACTACATAGGGAGTGGGTGAATGAGCAAACGGTTTCGAACACAGCTACTGACAGTTGGTTACCATGACAACGGAGCAATATGTTTCCCTTTGAAGTCTTAATCTCACACGTAGGGTGTGTGTTTGTATGAAAGTGTGCGCATGTGTGTGTTTGTTTGTGTGAATGTTGTTTATTTGGACCTCAGTTTAGACAGAACCCCCACCCATAAAGCCTTTGTTGATGTCAGTTGCCAAACACATCCACACATCTGCCCTACAAAGACAAAGTACAGTATCTGCAGCTTTTCTGGGGTTTTTTTTTGCACTAATCAAAAGTGCAGTATCAGCAGCTACTGCACTTTTGAAGAGCATTTCAATATCTTAAAGTTTCGTAGAGCTCCTCAAGGCCGTCGCTACGCAGGGGCAAGAGGGGGCACTGCCCCCTCAAATAAATGTTTTGACCCTCAAATCAAAATTTTAGAAGTTGAGAAAGCACATTTCAATATACCTACAAGAGTAATACATTATAAGTTTAGAAAAATAACTGCAGTAGCAGAAAAGTCCGCTGACACACGGACAAGATACAGTATCTTCCTCCTCTCATTTCTCTGTCTCTCCATTGTATTTTCACAGGCTGCAGGCCCGCCCAAACACACGCACACACACGCACGTACGCACACACACAGCTCTCAGTAATCATCCAATCAGCTGTCAGTATGCAAATGGGCCCAGACAGAGCCTGACTGGTGTCAGGTGTCAGCACAGAGCGGAAGACTCCCAAGCAGGGAAGCTCAGCCAAATTCCTCTTAGTGACCGTCAGATAGTTAATAAATAATAATTAACAACAACATTAATAAATAAAACAAAGTAACGTTAAATATAACATCGATATAACATCGACATCGACTCCACCTGTACATAAAGCTAAGCTATAAGGTAAAAAAAAAAGAAAAAAAAAGCCAAAAAAAACAGAAAAAAAGTAAAGAAAAAAAGTCATAAAATGTTCTGCACTGTATGTTGTTGTTTTTTATATATAAATTAGTTTGAGAAGTGTTTTTTTTTTTTATTATTTACCTTCAGTTTTGTAAATACTGGCTATAGTGTGTTAGGTCTTGTTCTAGGTTCACATTTATTGGAGAATAAGAACATCCAGTTCAGGTGAATATTATGATGTTGGGTGTAAAAATCTTCATATTCTATCTTGTTTTACATTTTTATTTTTCAGTCCCCCAGCCACCTTATTGTGGTCAGGGGGTTTGCGTGCTGCGACAACCTCAAGAGCTAAAGCTATACCAGCAGAAGCTTAGTCTTCAGACGGGACACCCAAGTTGGACAGGTCTGAAGGTAGAGGCCTGACAGTTCAATCCACTTCCAGGTTGGGGTTGGACACATAGCTAACAACCCAATGCCATGAAGAAAACACTGTTACTATAAGCACAAAAAAAAAGTTCTCAAGCATGATGTGTATGCACTATGCATGATACCCCCTTCACATTTTTGACGGCCCCCTCATATGTGCCTGCCTAGAACCGGCCCTGGAGCTCCTGCTTTATTTCTCTGACATATTGCCATTAGTTACTTTGCAGTAACTGCAAAAATGCACTGTAAAATCGAGGCAAACTGCAGTAACTGCACTTACAGCAGTTTGCCTTGGTTGATACTGCAGCTTTGGTTTCAACATGAAGAATGTCAGATACTGCAGTTTGCCCTGGTTTTGGGACCAAATTTAGGCCATCTCCGCTCAGACTTTAGTTAAAAGTTAACCTGTTGCTGTAGAACATTTACATTATAGTGCTTGTTTGTTTATTAGCTCTGCATTTTATGTATTAGAACCCAATGTAGAATGTTGTTATAATGTCTGATGGTCTGATTTTATGTTTTATTTTGTGTTAGTGTGAAGGACACATGAAATGCTTGAGAAATAAACACTGTTCTGATAACAAAAACAAAAAAAAATACATTCATAGATAACTCTATCATTCTGTTGTTGCCTTTTATTATCATTAAGGAGGAGATAATTACACATTCTGTGTTGGCAGTAGCGGCATGTGCAGCGAAAAATAATAAATTAATACTTAAAATTAATATGCCAAATGTTAAAAAAGAAAAAAAAAAACTAAGTGAAATGGCCTTACTTACTGCACATACTGCAGTACGTCATTGTATGGTCATGTAATTATACTGCAGTAAAACAAAGGCAAAGTGCAGTATAGCCGATAAAACTGCCAAATTTAGTATGAAAGTCAATATACAATATGCATTAAATTCCCTTCCCTGTAATCTAATAAATCATACACTTGGTAGTTAAATATTTCATACTTACACTTGGTGAAAAAAAACACACAAAAGCTGTTTTTCTCTCCGTTTAGCCTTTTGGCAGATACTGCACTTTGCCTTTTGTAGGGCAGACATGTATCTACACATATATGTCGCCAAAGACAACCACAGTCCATTTGCAGCCATGATGCTACCACAGCTCTTTCAGAGGGCCCGCACCACCAGGTTTATCAAGAAGACAGCTGAAGATCAGGTGCCAGGTGATTGGAATCACCAAATTAGGCCACAAATGACTAAAACATATGAATAAAGTCTCCTGTCATCTCTTCTGTGTTTCTCAACCATTTCATTTTATCCAGCTACATGCTGCTTCACCCTGGACTTGGACATGACCTTGCAATGAAACCAGCATGCCATGCTGGAGCCCCTCTTACGATTTCCACGTGTGGAAATTGTCTAGTTTTTTATTTATTTTTTTATTACAGTTTTTACATTGTCTTGTTTTTATTGCTTTTGTTTTATCTTATCTTGTTTTATCTTGATCTACAATTTTTATACGTAGGCCACTGATAATGTTCGGACATCTCCCTCTGTCCCATGCTTAAATATGTTTCCTTGACAGATTGATTGATTATTTATTTATGTTGTTGACTGACTGTATGCATGAATGTACACGGGAAAGCTACATATGAATTGGCCCCTGTGGGATAAATAAAGTTGTCTGAACTGAATTGAACCAAAACCAACCTGAGAACAGTGTCACTGTGCTGGTGGCATGGCTTTGCGCAGATGAAATTGTTGAGAATGTTTCCCACCGCAGCCAACTCCACCAACCTCTGTCTCTCTGATTGAATTGTTATTGCCACGCTTCCTCAAAATGAAGACGGCATTTGTCTCCTCCACCCAGTTGGCTTTGGCATTGTTTACTTCAGTATCTTTAACTGCAGCTCTTATATTCACTTTATGAAGGCAAAGCAGAGAATATGATATTTTAATAAAGCTTACTAATAAACAGCTTAAACATAAGGAGCACTTATTGCTTTGGTCCTTGGAGGAATTCCACGTCTTAGATTTGGATGAAATTTTCAGGGAATGTGTGGAATGGGATAAGGAAGAAATAATTAGATTTTGGGACTGATCCGGATCAGGATACAGGAATTGTTTAAAGGATTCTTTAACATTGCGGAGGTAACTAGACAATTTCCACGGAAATCGTGAGGGTGCATTTCCCGAATTCAACATCAAAGGGCCAAACATCAAAGGCCATCAAAGACCAGAACACCTTTGTGGGAAACTTCAAGGGACAGAAAATGCTCCGTTGTCATGGTAACTGTAGACTGGGGGATTTCCAAAACAGGGGATACAGACATGTGCATACATGTACACTATATTGCCAAAAGTATTCACTCACCTGCCTTGATTTGCATATGAACTTAAGTGCCATCCCATTCCTAATCCATAGGGTTCAATATGATGTGAGTCCACCCTTTGCAGCTAAAACAGCTTTAACACTTCTGTGAAGGCTGTCCACAAGGTTGAGGAGTGTGTTTATGGGAATTTTTGACCATTCTTCAAAGAGCACATTTGTGAGGTCACACACTGATGTTGGACAAGAAGGCCTGGCTCTCAGTCTCCGCTCTAATTCATCCCAAAGGTGTTCTATCAGGTTGAGGTCAGGACTCTGTGCAGGCCAGTCAAGTTCATCCACACCAGACTCTCTCATCCATGTGGTAATGGACCTTGCTTTGTGCACTGGTGCACAGTCATGTTGGAAGAGGAAGGGGCCAGCTCCAAACTGTTCCCACAAAGTTGGGAGCATGGAATTGTCCAAAATCTCTTGGTATGCTGAAGCATTCAGAGTTCCTTTCACTGGAACTAAGGGGTCAAGCCCAGCTCCTGAAAAACAGCCCCACACCATAATCCCCCTCCACCAAACTTTACACTTGGCACAATGCAGTCAGACAAGTTTTGGCAACAGCTAAACCCAGACTCATCCATCAGATTACCAGTTGGAGAAGTGCAATTCGTCACTCAAGAGAAGCGTCTCCACATGCTCTAGAGTCCAGTGGCGTGCTCTTTACACCACTGCATCTGATGCTTTGCATTGCATTGGTGATGTATTGCTTGGATGCAGCTGCTCGGCCATGGAAACGTATTCCATGAAGCTCTCTACACACTGTTCTTGAGCTAATCTGAAGGCTCATGAAGTTTGGAGCTCTGTATAGTGCAATGACTGTGCAGAACAGTCGACGACCTCCTTTTCCTATAGCCAGATCTGCTACCCCATCTCCTGTCATTTTACATGTACCTACCCAGTTTAGTGGCTTAGTTGCTGCTGTTCCCAACTCACCCTTTCTGTATTATAATGCCACTGACAGTGACTGTGGATATTTAGATGTGAGGAATTTCAACGATCTGAACTAGTTGCACAGGTGGCTCCAATGACAGTACCACTGCTGGAATTCACTGGCTCCTGAGAGCTGACCCATTCTTTACCAAATGCTTGTATACACATTCTGCATGCCTCAGGTGCCTTTGATTCTATACACCTGTGGCCATGGCCAGTATGTTACGACACCTCATTCTGATTATTTGGATGGGTGAGCAAATACTTTTGGCAATATAGTGTATCTGTCCGATACATGTATGCATGGGTGTTAGGAGTGGACTGAAGCTGCTTGGCGGAGGTCTGCGCTCTCTGAGTGCTTTTCTAGTTTTATCTGGCGTGTCAGGTTACAAACCTTGTACTTGGGTAGCTTTCCTTTCATTTTCCTTCATGCATAGGAATGCAATAAATGTCCTTGAATTCTTGAAAATCCTGTGAATAACTGGGTGAGTGCATAGATATTTTAAAGCACACACTCCAGGCACTTTTGGACATTATTCAGAGTAAGACACAAGGGCATTTGCCTTGGCATATTTATGTATTTTCCCTGTGAAGTGCTTTGTAAGTCTGTGTTTGAAGAGTGTTGTATTTAAGGCCTTACCTTACTGTTTCTTTCATACAACTACGGACAAGTCCATAGCGGAAATACCACAACAGGTAGTAACATAATTTAGGAAACTGACTGACAAAAGAGTGTGAGAAGAAGATGTACACAGCCATGTACTCGGCCCCTCGCTGAGAACAATTGCCTACTGTTTTCACACTTGAACTCATTTATGCATTAAAAGGTCTTCACCGACAGGAGCTCAGAGGCTTAATAATGTTTAAAGTTCAGGTATTTCGACTGAAACCTTAATGTACTGTCTCTGCTCAGATTTGATTCCCTATTTGATTAAAAAGACTAAGGACATGCCTCAAGGAAAAAATTGCCAACAACTCATTTTCCCAGATGGACGTTGATGTACATCTTAGTGTGTTAGCTTCATGCTTATCTCTATTTACAGAGTCCACATAGAGATATGTTACCTTTACACAGGGACTGTTATTTTCAGCATGTTAAGTCATCTGTTTCATCTAGTGGTAGATTTTTGTATGAATGCATTGACTAATCACATATCAGCAGAGTTGTGTCTGAACAGGAAAAACCCTGTGGCAGCAACAAAAAGGCAGATCTTTGTTTGCAATGATAACATGCCAGCTCCCACTGATGGTATTCTTATGGTTTATTCACAGATATCTGCATAAACTGCTTCTGAAAATCAAGCATTTAAAAAGCACAAATCTTGACCTTTTACGCCAGCGGTGTCCAAACTATGGTCCGGTGGCTAAATATTGCTCTCGTCTGTTTTTATTGGCCCACAACTGGTTCCAAAAATAAATGGGTAATAGTCCACATCAGGGTTTGTGACAGTTTACAGCACCAGTGGCCGCATGAAATGGCCTGTTCCCCCAGCCTCCCCCAACAGACATGTTAATGTGATGTCCCAACTTTGTTTTGTCATCAGTTAACGCTCATTGGCTCTGGCTGGCAGCAGAACATAGTCTGTTGAAAGTTGCACACATGGTACCAAGCACACTGAACCAATCCCCACAGAGTAGACCTGCATCTCAGACAGACTGAGAATACAGCTGGATCAGGGTAATTTGTATGAAAACTAGAGGGGCCTTTGAACATTATTGATTGTGAGCATACATAAAACTGCACTAATAAGCCCAAATTAAGGCAAAGTGTGTGCTTTGTATTGGTGGTTGGCAAACGTCTTTCAAGGGGGTTTATACTTCATAAAGGTCAACTAGACAGCCTAAAAAAAGAGACATTCTTCATGATGAGACAAAAGTCACATGAGCACTTTTTTTCTCTAAATTTATGTGTATTCCCATTTCCAAAATTATGCTCTCAGCTCTACCTGAAACACACCCAGACTTTGATGGATCTGCCAGCTTCCACATCTGTCGTTAGGCAGAACCATCTGCAAAGCTTCAAGATGAAATACTCTCCCTGGTAAGAAAGTAACCAGGCCAATCAGCATCCATTCAGGAGAAAGAGGTGGTAGCTGTGAATGTGGTTTAGTAGTATCGTAAAAGAGGAGAGGCCACAAGCTTCTTGCTGGCCCACTCTTTATAAAGGTTCTGTCTAACCATAACTCTGTCTACTGGATATTTCCCAGATGGACCTGAAAAACATCCCATGGATATACGAAACAGCCTATCAGGAATGTCAGGTTAGAACTGAAATACAGAGCGGCCCTTTTGTATTTGAGAGGTGTTTAGTGTGTTTCAGATTAAAGTATATTCAGCAGCTATAGCAGAGAACATGTGCCATTTATGCTTTTATTCTCAGTCTTTTTAGTGTTTTGACTGTTTAAGCGATTCAGTGTTTGCTGAAAACATCTGAAGTGCTCTAACACTTTCATGTTCACAGCAGACCTGAGCTGTGTCCTTATTTTTGTGTTTCTAACTACTTTTTAACCGTCTGTGTTCACGCTGAGAGAATGACAAAGTAAAGTGTGCTTGAAAAGGCTTTCATGAAATATTTTGACTCACTGAATGAGATATTGATTGATAATGTGAACTCAAAATACAACCCAGAGAGGAACAAAGGTGTGATTTTTGGAATTAAATACAAAAAAGGTGCAAAGTGAAAAAGTAAGTAAGCTTTTAGGTAAACCATCAATTTGGTGGTAGGGCTTTATATTTTACATTTAGTATGCATACACTCACCAGATACTTAATTGGGGACAACTTGTAAGCTAACAGGTTGAACCCACTTTTGCCCACAGAACAGATTCATCAAAGCGCTCGACAAATTTCTCACAGATTTTGAACCTTACTGATACAATATTATCTCAGCAGATTTGTTGGCTGTACATCCATGATGTAAATCTCCCATTCCAATTGCATCCCAAAGGTGCTCTATTGGATTGAGATCTGGTTACTGTGGAGGCTACTGGAGTTCAATGAACTCATTGTCATGTTCAGTAAACCAGCCTGAGATGATCTGAGGTTAGTGACATGGTGCATTATCTGCTGGAAGTAGCCCTCAGAGGTGAGTACACTGTGGTAATAAAAGGATGGACAAGTTCAGCAACAATACTCAGGGGGGTTCGTAAGTTACATTTTAACAATGCTCAGCTAGTACTGAGGGGACGAAAGTGTGCCAAAAACTAATCCCCCACACCATTACACCACCACCACCAGACTGAACTGTTGATACAAGGCAGGATGGATCCATGTTTCCATGTTTTTTATGCAAAACTCTGACTCTGCCATCTAAATGTTGCAGCAGAAATTGAGACTTATCAGACCAGGCAACATCTCTCCAATCTTCTATCATCCAATTTTGGCATCATGCATTCAGAAATGGTCTCCTCCATACCTTGGTTGTAACATGATCATTTGAGTTACTGCCTTTCTATGATCTCCAACCACCCTGGCTATCCTCCTCCGACATCAACAAGACATTTTTGCCATGGGGATAACCACTCACTGAATATTTCCTATTTTTCAGACCACTCTTTGTAAACTCTAAAGGTGGTTGTGCATGAAAATCCCAATGGATCAGCAGTTTCTGATTGATTCAGACCATCCCGTCTGGCACCAATAACCACAGGACAAAGTCATTTTGAATCACCTTTCTTCTCCATTATAATGGTCAGCTTGAACTACAGCAGGTAATCTTAATCATGTCTATTTGCCTAAATGCATTGAGTTGCTGCCATGTGATTGGATATATGCTATTTTTATAGACAAGCAGGTGAATGGGTATACCTAATGCAGTGGCCAGTGAGTTTATATCCTGTTGGTATGTTGGTAGTTTCTCCTCTTTTAGTGAAATGTTCAGTTTAAGCTTCATTTATGTTGTTCATGAATGATGTTCATTCGGGCAGCAACAGCAAACAACATGTGCTGTTTATGCTTTTATTTTCATGTCTGTTTTCAAAGTTTAATCACATCAATTTTCCCTGAAAACATTTGAAGTGCTGTAACAGTTTCATGCGCACACAGAAGACCTGAGCTGTGTGTCCATATTTCTGTATTTCTAACCTCCTTTTAACTTTGTGTTCACAGTGGGAGAATGACAAAGTAAAGTGCACTTGAAAATGCTTTCAAAAATATTTTGACTCACTGAATGAGATATTGATTGATTATGTGAACTCAAAATAAAACCCAGAGTGGAGCAAAGGAGCCACTTGCAAGCAAAAAGTCAAACCTCTGTGAGATGTTTTTCCTGGCTTTCAGGGTTACTATTAAATTGGTGGTAGTGCTTCATGTTTATTAGTCAGTCTGCACACATACTATTTCACTTACACACTGATTCATAGAGTAAGGGGGTTTCTTGACAGCAACAGGTTGGAAAGAACTGTAAATAAGTCAGAGCCTATAAGTGTATAGGTCAGTGTGAAATTGGGACACAGTGCAAGACTAGTTAAGACAAGAAATCCATGAAGGTTGTTCTCTGTCTTCTTGACCCCTCCCATTTGACCTCATCAGGCGGTCAGTAGCCAAATCCAATTAGTCTGATGACACACACGAACACTATCCATTAGCATTACCAGGATTTTCTGGGGGAGAAGGCTGTTGCCTGATTTAGTTCACCACTGATTGATTGTAGTCTCCAGCCCAGACTTGACTTTCACCTCCTCATGACGGGAGACGGCAGTTTAATCAATTGATGAACTCCTTGATTAAAATGTTAGAAAATATATTAAAGCCTCGCTTGGTATTAATGCAATCATTCATCCAAAGCGTCTACTTAAAAAAAAAAAAAAAAAAAAACTTTTTTGCAGGACAAACAAACTAATCATTACGTATTCCGTGTGGAAAAACAACAAAATCAAAACAAAGCGGTTTTATCTATAAATTATACATGATGTCCTAATAATGGAGTCACATTGGGGGTCGTGTTAAATGAAAATTCTCAGTTAGCATGATTTTTTGATGAATAACAGACAGTTTTGGAGTCTGTCTGCCACTATCAGAGTCGATTGGCAGAATCACTAGGTTGACATTCTGCACTATCCCCACACTGACAGTAAGTTGAGGAGCTGTGATCGCCACAGGTCAGTCAGGGCTGGAGCTGCCCATGCTCTGCAGCAGGTCAACTTGCTGTAGGACTTCCTTGCGCTGCAGTGTGTGTCAGTCACAGTAAATCCTTCATTCAGAAAGCCTTGCCTTGTTTAACAGCCCCTCTTAGACTCAGTTATAAGTAGAAAGAGTCTGTGGCCTAAAGTGTTATCACATTTCTTCTCAGCACAGATGAATGGAATGGGCAGATTTTTAGTTTCTCAACACATTTCCCTTACTATACATACCTATTTGCATATTGTGGTCATGCTTTTAGAAGTTGCGTGATACCAGGTCAAAGAAAATGCCCAGAGGTGCTGGTTGTTTCTGCAGGTCCTGAAAATGCGTTGAACTACTAGGTTGGGATAACATGCTTCAAAGTTTCAAAGAGTAGGCTGAACAGTACCAAAAGTTGTGATGTTCTGAAATACCAAGTGCTGAGACACAACCAGACTGCACTGCATTTGCTGCAAATTGGCTGAATGCAATTATCACTCTCCCTCAGACCAAGGTATACCTCAATGAGCTGTGCATCACTGACACATGGAGCATGGAGACGGTGAAGCCATAATGAAGCTATTATGGGAAATTGTGACCACCTTTCTATGCAGATTTTTCTTATGACAAACTGTGTCTAAATTAAAGGACAAAAACAGTAACAGAAATGCAGTTAGAATGAAAATCATTGCCTGCCAAGAGCTGGAAGTGGTTGCGCTGTTGGATTAATGAGTGATGAAACACAGAAAAGGTAATCAGAGGATTGACTTAGAAATAAATCATCTGTCTGCAAATATAACTTTTACTCTTCTCTTATTGATAAAACAGGAGCTGAATCAGTCAAAGGCTCTCAAATTAAAATGTTTTACCACAACTCTGCAAAAATTTCACCTCGATACACTGACATAAAGTCCACGAGGTTGTGATATTTGTATCAATTCCCAGATTGCTTTGAGGGAGCTAGAAAGACGGAGAGACAGAGAGCGACACATTTTGTATTTCACATACAAAGACACAGTGCTACTCCCCCCCGCTGGTTCTGCATGCTCCCCTCTCACTTATATTACACCTCTGATCACAAAATTAATGATGGGTGAATTTGCATGAGTCTACAAACAAGCCAAATTACATTTCAAGTGCAAGTGTTTGGGAATTTATACCCAAACGGTTCACAAACTACAGTATAACCATTTTTTTTTAATTATGTAAGAGAAATGCAAATCTATAAGTTTCCATCTGCTGCTGTTATTTTAATATCAGGGGAAAATAGATTAAGCAGTAGATAGCACTTCTAAAAGAAAATGAATAAATAAAAAGTACTCTTTCATTACATCTATCCTTCTCTACATGGCATTGGTTGAGGGTGGTGTCATTCCAATTCAAAAATAAAAATAAATCTAGTGTTAGAAAACTCTCTCAAGTGGCAGCTGAGATATCATGTTGACCAGAATGAGCAATGACCTGAGGCCGCAGTGACCATGACCTTTGACAGAAAATCTATTTGTTTCCTTCCTGAGGATATGTATATATTTGTGCCAGATATAAAGATATTGCCTTTGGGCTATGGAGGTATATTGAGTTACTCAGGAATGAAATGGAAGAGTTGGCTGAAAGATTTTTTCTTGCTTGGAGTTTCGCCATGTTACAGTGAAGTAACCTTTGACCACATATTGGGTCAAAAATGTCAAATGTCAAACTGTATCATGACCTTCAATCAAATGTTCAGAATAATGTCATTGTTTGTGTATGAATTCCAGAAATAAATGACAAAAACCAATTCAGGGCTCATAGTGACGTTTGATAAGTTGAAGTTTATACTGTGTAATTATTTTTTTTAAAAAAGCAATAACCTCTACTCTGGAGTGCTCAGGGTTTGCTCCTTGATTGTGCTTGAAGCTACGCCAACTTGCAGGACAGACCAGGGTCATTTTATACTTAACACCTTTGGTCTAGAGTAAAACTTTTGTGGTATCAGCCAGACTCGACATGATTTTTTTTAGGTTTCTAGTGGGAGCATCATTGGCTTATTCTAGTAGTAGGCTCTACCATCAATAAAAATGTCGAGGGTTCATGCTGTCACATGTACATGCATCCTTGGGCAATGCACTCAGACCTAAGTTGTTCCCACTGCTGCGTCAGTGGTGTGTAAATGGATATGAAAGATCTTGAATGTGTAAGCTAATACTGATGGATAACTTACAAAGAAACTCAGAACCATCAGTGGGTGACTGTGAGAGAGAAGGGGTGTGTATGAGTAGATGTGATCTTCAGTGAAAAAGCACTTTGTGTGGTCAGAAAGACTAGAAAACCGTTAAATAATTTCTGGTTCATTTACCATTTACCATTAAGAACTGTACCCAGTACCTAGAAAAGTTTGTCAGTTGCCAGCTCTGTGATGCTGCAACCGGCTTTGGATCAAAATGTGTCTCCTTACTGTGACAAAAAGCCACAAAGCAGGACAAGGCAGGCAGCTCTATCACCTCAGTTTCCTCCTGTGTCTTTATGAGAATATCATGGGAGTTTCCCACAGCTGTGATGACCCAGCCTACCTTAAAGAGGTATTACCAAAGTCAATGCTGTGATGGAAAACAAAGCCACGAGAATCCAAAGAGTGTTAAGTCGAGCCAAGTTAAGCAGTCAGCACTTGTGGAAAAGCACCATGGGAATATTCTGGTTGCCTTTCTTAGAAAGTTGGATTGATTTGAGGTGGTGTGACAGGTAACGCAAACTCTGGTGCACATAGTAGAATCAGACTCTGGTCCACTTCAAAACAAGGGTCCAAGCAAACCTGAGTTTGGTTCACCATGGGTGTAAAAGCTATCAGAACCAAACAAGGAAAGTGAACCATACAGCAGTGCATTGTGGCATGAATTTGGGTTTATATCTTAAAGTAAGCTAATGTGACTTTCACTGACAATGTAAAAGCAGAGCAAACCCTCTGTTAGCCTTGGTAGCTTCACCAGCCCCGGCTTCTTTGAACAGAGAAACATCAACAACTCTGTGAGGAATATGGCTAAATATTGCTCATGTAAATATGCCAGGGTCCTCTGATGCTGTTGGCAAATAAATTTTAGGATTCCAGAGAGCATTTTCAGATGTTTTTCCATTGTATCATAGCAATATGAATGCTGACATCTGGCAAACCCAACTGCTGATTTAAAGAAGATTCTTTCCATAGAGCAGTAAAAATCACCTGCTGGACAAACTGTGATCTGTTTTTATGATCAAATGTAAGAGAAAATGTTGGGCTGTGGAAGAATTATGCCAAAAGAGGTAACTGGAAAAACAGATATTGTTATCAGCTAAAATTATTACGTTAAACATTGTTTCGGCATTACCCTATATTTCAAAGCAGTGCATATCATTGGAGCAGCTTTGGCCTGCTTAACAAATTGCAGCGTAAAAGGTCCTGAACCAAATTAAAAATGCAGCAGTGTTGCAACCTGACCTCTGACCTGAACAGAGCCTGCAGCATGTAATATGTGAAAGTGACCTAAGACCTTCATGGCATTTTTTCAAACTGAGTTCCTCGTCTTTATTTACTCTTCACAATGATGGGTAGAATCTCTTAAATCAAGTTTCTTTAGTGTTTCGAAGAGCATCTTGTCATCCCTCCTTTGTTGTCTGTCAGACCCACTTAGGGAAGTGCTGATCTTGTGTGTTTAGGCACCAATCTCTGGTTTTGCTTTACTCTGACTTTAGATGTTTCCTTTAAGCATTTCTGAGAACTTGTACTCAGAAGTGTGACTCATGGATGGGCAGAAAACGCTCTCAAAATACACACTGCCTCTGGTCATGGCTGTCACAGGATAAGGTGCCTAGCAACTAGCTGAATTTGGTTGCCATGTTTGGTTGTAATGTCAAGTTAGAGATTTTATTTGTCTAAACAATTCAAGGTTTGGCAAAGATTTGTCATGGACTTGATTACTGTTCAATTTGCAGCAAGTCTGTAAAAGAAGATAATAGAATATTTGTAGATTATTGTCTAATCCCTAAGATATGGATTTTGTTGTGAAAAAGAGAGAGACGTAGGACTATGAAGAACAATAAACATGCAGCAGTTGTTAAAAAAACTGTAAAATTGCTGCACAGTACAGAGTTAAACAGAGTAAACTACAGTGTTATTGATTAGTGAGAAATGTTTGTATGTGCGTGTCTGACTATGTGCTGTGGGAAACGTAGGTGTGAGCAAACATCTGAATGACAAAGACTGTGTGAGAGCTGATGTTGATGTTTTTCCTCCAGGAAATCAATGAATCTGAGCCTCTCCTCAGTGTATGAAAAACAGGTCTCTCTCGAAAGGGCGGATGAATTAAATGTTTGTACATGAGCAATACTCCTGCAATGAATTTGATGGCATTTAAATATTATTTATTTAAGCCTTATTATGGTGTGCTAATGTGGTATGTGGAATTTCTAGGCACTTTAAAACTGCTCCATGTGGGTGTTAACATAAATTCAGGTTCTGCCAGTGAGCACAAGGCTGTGTTTCAAATATAAAGAGTACCACAAATTGATCTATCAGCGAACAGATTAATTCAAAATAATACTAAAAAATTATACTTATTCACACTTACCTTCCTCGAAGAGGTTCTGTTTTTGCCAGTGTTTGTCCGTATAATGTAAAGATACTTCATCCAAGCAATACAAGGATATTGAGCTCCTCAGGAATGAGATAGGAAAGTTGGCTGGAGGATTTTTTTTTTCTTGGGGTTCACTATGTTACAGTAATGACCACATATTGGGTCCATCCTCTCCACTGTATCATGACCTTCATACCATGTGCAGAATAATGTCATTGTTTGTGTATAAATTCTGGAATAAATAACAAAAGTATTTGAGGGCTTATGGTGACTTATGATATTTATGCCAAGATGAAGTTTATGCTGAATTTAATTTAATATATCTGAATTTCCCTGAGGAAGGTTTTCAAGAGGATTAATAAACTATTATCTAATCTAATCTGGTTTACTGTATAATTAATCAAAAAGAACCTGTCGTGATCATCTGTATTAATCAGTTTGCTTGTTTATTCACTAATCTATCTATCTAGCCTATGTTAATCATTTTTTACTTATTCATTCATCTATCTATCTTTCTATATTAGTCATTTTCCGCTCATTTTTTCATTCAACTATCTCTCTAACTATCTATCTATCGATCTATCTATCTATCCAGTGGCGTAGTATGGCTTATTCTAGTGGGTATACTCTGACATACTCTGATGGATGTTTGTCCTCTTAGGGCCTCCATGCACTGAAGACATTTTTGCCACACTTTTACCTGATTTATACACCAACAGCTCTGAGATCCACTTATGGGCCTCCACCCACAGGTTGAGAACCACTGCACTAGCAGATTGTATTTGAAGCTTGATCCTTCAAAGATTGTTCTTATATCATGATGAATAAGTGATGAAGGATCCATCAGGATGAATTTATCATTTAGAAAACAGCGAGTAAGTGAAAACAAGAGCTGGACTGCTGAAGAATGTTGAGTTTTAATTCATTTAAAGGCTGACTTGTCATGTTTTAAGCCTTTGTGTTACTTAAACCGTGCACATGAGCTATCAAGACACCTTTTGAATTGTAATATCACACAAAGTGACTGATGATCCCTCACTGTGCCTGCGATGCACATCTATCTCCGTCTTTACGCTCACCAGTACACGGAGGAGCGCGTGCAAAGACACTGAGCGGTTTATTTTCAGTATTTCGGGCTGTTTTCTAGTGGACATATGGTGCACACCTGCTTATCATGTAGACCACACCAGTGTATCTATCCAAATTAATCAATTCACTCACCACGTTTGGTCTTGTACAGCCACACAGAGTACCTCACGTCTGACAGCCATGCTGGATCAAAACCAGACTGACGGTGGTGTCCCGTGCGCAGCTTCTTACTCCGTGTGTCGGTGGGGGGGCTGAACAGGTGTGTTTAGTACTAGTTGTGGCGACATGAACCGGGGCAGGGGATTGGCAGCCTCTGTGGTCAGGGCTGGGAGAGATGCTCTCATTTTGGCTAGCACCTGCCGTAGCTAGCTGTGCTTTCCGCCTCCCCACGTACAGTTCAATTAACAGACGTTTAGGGAACCTCCAGTCATCCATTAGTAATCGGTTTGTTTGTTGCTGATTTTTTTCTACCGTAATGTCGGCAACACGCTCTCTCCTCCACCCTCTTGAGCGTGGGTGGGTGTGCCTGTACCAGTGTGAGTGCAGGTGAGTATGAGACAGGAGCGAGGGGAGAGCCCCACCCGTCACAGAGGAGAGGAGAAAAGCATTTTAATGACTGTAGTGAAACGATAACGATGCATTAGACTCTTAAAATTGCGCAAATTAGTTATCTTTTTTATTTGATAAAAAGAATGGCTGTTATGTACGGAAGAGTAATAGGGCCATTTTAGATGGAAAAAATAATTTTCGGCAGGTCAAGATTAAAGTCAAAATGACGAGAATATTGTGAAAATTTTGAGATAAGGGTCGAAATAACGAAATAAAAATTTAAATGTCGACAAAAAAGTTGAAAAACAATTTCATGATATGAGTCTAAATGATGAGATTAACGTTAAAATGTTGAGAAAAAAAGTCGAAAGTCGAGAATAAAGTCGACATACATTGTATTTCAACTTTATTCTCAACATTTCTGCATTTTTTCTCGACACTTCGACTTTTTTCTTGACATTTCGACTTTTATCACAAATTGTATTTCGACTTTATTCTTGTCATTTCAACTTTAATCCCAAAATTTCGACTTTAATCTCGACTTTCCCAAAATTATTTTCTCCATCTAACATGGCCCTTATACTCTTCTGTAGTCATGCGCCCTTTGATTAAAAAAAAACAAAAAAACAAATGATGGATTAGTTTTTTGCAATCTGCACTTGAATTTCTAAGTGTGGATCCTGTTGGCACACTGCAGAAACACTGCAAAGTCTATACCGTGATTGAAAATGGAGCAATGGACAAGATAAGATAAGATAAGATAAGATATCCTTTATTAGTCCCACAGGGGGAAATTCCAAAATATACAGCAGCTGCAGGATACAGGAGAAGTACTGAAAGATAAGGTAATTACTAATCAAATACAGTAATGAAAAAATAGAAATAATTTTTTTTTTTTTAAAAAGTGTAAAAAAGTATATACTATAAAGTCAGTGGCATATTTACAGTCCTGATGTACATGTTTGTTGTTTGACAGATGGTTATGTACATGTTGATATTTTACAGGATGAGACTTGAGATATTATAATATAAATATGGTGGCTATGTACATGTTTGGTATTTTGCGGTGAAACATTTTAGGTATCACATATAAATATAAATGTGGTTTATTGCACACTGGAGAGGTTTTTGTTATAAAGTCTGACAGCTGCAGGAAGGAAGGACCTGCGATACCTCTCTGTCACACACTTCGGGTGGAGCATCCTGTCACTCACGGAGCTCCTTAGTGCAGTGAGTGTGTGTTGGAGGGGGTGGGAGTCTTTGTCCATCATGGAGGACAGCTTGGCTGTAGTCCTCCTCTCCACCACCTCCTCCACCGGTTCCAGAGGGCATCCCAGGACTGAGCTGGCCTTCTTTATCAGTTTATCCAGTCTCTTCCTGTCAGCTGCTGTGATGCTGCTCCCCCAGCAGACCACTCCATAGAAGACCAAATCATGTTGAGTCAAATCAAGCTTGTCTTCTGTCTGTCTGTGAGCGACAGAACTCAAAAAGTTCTGCATGTTTTTCAGTGAACTGTTCAGGGAATGTTGGTCATGGCACAAAGAAGAAGTGATTAAATTTTGGTGGTGACTGAATCCAGATGTGGATCCGGATGTTTTTAAAGCATTTGATAACATCCACATTTTTAATAATAATTTGGCTGGTGGAGGATCGGGCTCTCCAAGCACTGCTAGTTTGTTATATCAGCATTAAATTAATTTCAACAACCATTTAATTGTTACCACCCACCACTACCCAGAAACACCATTTGATGCTGCCAAAACAGCTATCTCAGCAGATCAGATCACTCTCAAAACTCCTAAAAGTCTGGCAAACTAGACTCACTAATCATCAAAATACCTACATTTTACTTGCAATACAAATATTTAAATCCTCTATGAAACAAATGTCAAAATTTTGTGTTTTGATTGGTGGTTTAAATTTAAAAAATGATTTTAAGGTAAGATCAGAATCATTCATTTTACCTAAATGAAATACTATGTAGTATCCCAAAGTATGCAGGTGAGCAGTATTTTCTTCAGTCACTTGTTTCCTGTTTGGACACACTTCAGTGAAAATTTGGCCTGGGCATCCCATCAACTTGTTTATGTCCTGAACAAACCCATCCATGAACAGTCACAGGAAATATGGGTCAGTGTGATCATCAGAAGCCACCTATAAAGGGGCTGAAGCAGAACGAGGTCAGATAGGGACGCTTTCTTTAGTGGCCACTTTGCCAAAACCACTGCTGGGGGTTGGGGGCCCTCGAGCCACATGCCAAATCTCTGCCTCCATGTCATGCCAGCACACACATCTACAGAGCAGTGAGAGTTACACCTACAGTGAAGATGCAGCCTCTGAGGCAGGATGATGCTGTGTGTTAGTGAGGTAAAGGTTAGTATCAAAACTTTCTATCCTCCAGGGATTCAGTAAACCAGACCTTTCTCAGAACAACTGCATGATCTCTGTGTTCTTCTTGTGCTCGATTTATAGGATTTCTGTTTCCGACTCCTCCAGATCACTTTGTTGTAAACAACTTGTGCTTCCAGGGTATGACAAAGAAGTACTCTTGGCACACTGCTCAATGAAAAGTTGGCATTTGGATCTTTGTCTACAGTGTTGCTGGCAAACTTAGACCTTGATAAAAGTTGGCATTTGTTCATATTCAAACTAAAACTATTGCATTTAGACTTGTGGAGTCCTGAGGGTATTAAGATAAATTTTCCAAGTAAAATGACAGCTTCATTACCATTTAAAAGAGCTCTATTTTTGAGGGCAGCTCCAGTATAGATTTTAGAACAAGAAGAAGGGAAGGAAGTCGTTCTTGGATTACCGATATGGGGATCAATATATAGATTGATATGAGCTGTGCAATATCTAATCTTACAATTCACATCGCAGGGGAACTTAGAGGGCTGTTTCAAGGGCTGAACAACTGAATTAAAAGAGAATAATTGCTCTCTAGCACTGTGTGGAGTCATAATTAAGGATGGTAGCTCAAATGCAACAAGAAGGGTGGATATAACTGAACCGTTTCTTTATTGTTTGGTTATAACACAGCACTGTTTAACTGTAACCCTGCAGTGCAGTTCAATCTGCTTGGTTCAATGTCTGTAATCAGGCAGATCTATCCTGCAAAGCTCCAATCTACAATGACTGTGTTCAGCCTGAAGCAGCATCATTCAGAGCAAGAAGAGGTGGGAACTAAGAGTGGGATGACAGAAGTGACGCTCAGACGGAGATCAGCATAGATGCTTACAGCTTCAGTTGCAGTTTTATCAAATCTGGACCACATTTCTTTATTAAATGAAAAACAAAGAACATTGCAAGCACTTTTGGACAGAAAGGATATTTTTTGCTCCCCTGCTGACATGTTTTGGTGAGAGTTTTTTAAACACACTGGCTTGCGTTTTGTGTTTTACAATGTGGCAGTAGTCCCAGTCTACTACATTATCCGATTAGTTAATAATAAATGTGACTAATGGAATGATCGTCCAATCACCTGCCGGATATGCTTTTGAAAGGTTCTGCCCTTTCCCGAAAAACTTTCTGTAGACTGTTGCCTAGATGGACTGGAGAAATGTATTGGGTGGTCCACCTGGTGTGTTAGGTGAGACAACGTTAAAACAGCTACAGGGATAGTTCAGTCTTTTGAGGAGGTTTATGCAATACAATAGCCACAGTGATTTTGATTAGCTCTGCCCCTGTAGGGAGAGTACTGGTGTGGAAGGCTTTGTGGATGGGGCCAAGAGCTCTGAGTAATTACCTGAATTTTAAGTGAGAGCAAAACCGTATTGGGGTGATTGTATGACATACTATACACATTTAATTTGCTTTATTTTCCTCTAGCATGCCTGTTTGTTTTAGTAAGACGTTGACAAATCACAGCCTGAAGTAGAGCCAAAACAAAGGAGCATGTTAGCGGTGAAGTCTGGGGCAACAGTAGCTTAGTCTAGTGTACACTCTACCATCAATCAAAAAGGTGAGGGTTTGAGCCCAGCTCTAGTTGTCACATGCTAATGTGTTCTTGGACAAGACACTAAACCCAAATTGCTCCAACTGTATTGTCAATGGCAAATAAATGGGTATGAACTGCCATAAATTTGAACAATTTGCAAAGAATTTCAGAACCATCAGTGAATGTCTGTGAAAGTGAAAAAGTGTAAAAATACTTTGAGTAATCAGAAAAACTAAAAGTGCTACATTAGCCCAAGTCCATTTACCATGTGAAGCACTGAAAATGTGTCAAGTTCAGTGCAAAATCACCCCAAAGCTGTTGCTTTTAGTTTTTAGTCTAACTTAATATCAGTTACATGGAGCTCTTGGCCCCTTTTGCACCAGTGTACAGCCTAACTTCTGTGACTAAAGCTCTCCTTACAAGGGTAGAGCTGATCAAATCACTGAGGCAAAAACTGCAAAAAAGTCACTTTCCCTGCATTATGCGCGTTCCCGACCTAATGACTCAGCCTGTACAGATCCTAAATCATCTGTTGTATTTACTAACAAAACAGCAGAGGAGCAGGAGCTGGAAGCTGCAGTTCCACCTGCAGAGTTTTAACTTACATTTACCCACCAGGTAGCACATAAACCTCTTAAATATACTTGCAAAATAGAAAATCTACCAGTGTGTTTGCTTTTTCTTGTTTCAGTTTTATTCTAATTATTACAAATGACTTATTAACAAAAAGTCCTTCTCGCAATACTTCATAAATCTTGGTTGAGGCAATGTTCTAACCACTAAAAGAAACTGCCTTGCATTTTCTGCGTGACTGTGATAGTTTTTTTTTTTTTAGTTTTTAATGCTCTGTTTATTCTGGTATTTTAAATGATTAAAGCAATGATCATTAACTGGCAGCTCAGTGGGCCACATCTGAACCCCCACAGATCCCATATGGTCCACAAAGAATTATCAAATCCTAAAATTTAAGGGGAGATATTTGTCGTGGTTTAAAGGGTAACTTTTTGCTGTTTTGTTCTTTTACAGTAGTATTTGCTTGACCTAAAAAACTAATGCAAATGAAACAACTCAATGTTTGATCTGTTTTGCAGAAATCCACGTCAGCCAATAATCAACCAGGAGTACAGGTATTTTAAAATAAAATCCAGTGATGGAGAACATGACATATGGGGCTGAAGGATATAAAGGAAAAATTATATTGCAACATTTTTGCCCTGTGACATATATATTTTGCAATTTTTAAGGGGGCTTCCGAGATATATGCTGTGACTTTAAATTGAATCTTTATCTTGATTTTCTATGAACCTACTCATTCATTGATTGCATATTGCAGCCCTCAGAGCTGCCTGTGATACACACACACAGGCAGAGGAGAGTGTGGCAACATGTTTCATCATAGACTTTATGAATAAGCTCATGGCTTGCAGTTGTGCTACTAGTTGTCTAGGTAATAAGCTATCACTGACAATGCTTTCATTGAATCCAATGAGCAGCCTCATGTTTAATATCTTCTAAATACTCACCGTCATCTGTTTGTTGTGGTTTTACAGTAACACGTTTCTGATACAGGAAGTGTGCTGGCAAATGTCTTTCTATTTACCAAACTATTATTATTTATTTTGTCTTAAAATCTGCCCTTGTAGCGTATGTCAAGAAAAAAATGAGCCCCTTGTACAAATGTAGTTGATGATCACTAGTGTAAAGCATCTTTATCTGTAAATGAAGCTCTGTCATTGAACTTGCCTTGTCACATAATCAAATATCTTCATATGAATGAATGACATCGGCTGGATAACCTTCACGTGAAGTATTTGAAAAGTAAACTCTGTTCTGAGACATTTACAAATTCATTAATGAAAAGAAGTGCAGGCACGCGGGTTTGACCCCTTTAAACGATGATAAATTGAAGTCATTTCAAATATATTAAGATCCCTTCATGCATATCAGACTCACACTTGTACATTACATTAAACACAGCAGCAGGGTGCAATCTCTGAAAGATACACCAATCTTCCTGCTGCAGCCCTGTTGTTGGAGACGCCTCTAGGAACGACCCATAGACAGCCATTTTTCTCCCACTGCTGCCATAGCAACAAGCTCTAAAAAAGCAGCCTGACCTGATGTTAATATGATTTGACAGGCAAGAATGTGCATGTGTGTGAGTGGGTGTATTTTTTTTATATGGAGGGTATATACTTTTCTTGTGTGCGCGTGTTCTCAGCCCCGGTCTGTGTGTGTTTGTGTGCATGAGTGTGAGTGTGTGTTTGTATGTAAAGCTCATTAACTCCTCAATGTGCCGTTGCTATGCCTCGTAGCTGAGACTCAAACAAAAATGAGAGAGGAGACGGCCATTAGTCTGCAGGACTCATCCAGAAGGTTGAAAGGTTTCAAGGAAACATATCTTTACTTCAAATTTGGACATTTTTGTATCTTCTGATCACAAGAAGGAATACGATCTAAGACACAAAATGGTCCTGATACATGATATTGACAGAGTTTTTGGTCAAATAAGTTAGAATCAGCTCATGCCTTCAGGATCTGATTGACTAAAAACAGATTGTAACTGCTCAAAAGTTTGCACATCATCTACTCAGGCTATCTGCTCCATCTACAAGTCTGATGCATAAGACATAGCACTAACGATATTCATGCATAAAACAACTACAAAGTCCAACAATGTGCAGTTTGTTCATGTTTTATGTCTGAATGTGAAGAGATTTGCATCTTTACTTCGCATGTTTGACAGCAGACATAAATGTGGAGCAGCCTCTCTCAAACTTAAACATGCTGCAGCCCATTTTGCAACCTGAAATTTATTTAGGGCTCAACAGAACCCACATATAACCATAACATGAGACCTTAAGTTATTTTTTTCACACTGCCGCTCAGCATCTACCCTGAAAACCGCCTCCCTGTTTGCAGAGTCCCCCGAAATGCAGAGCGTTTTTGAAAGCAGCTGCTGCAGCCGCGGTAAGAGCATCGGGTACGAGGCAGCAGTGACGCAGAGGTGTTTCGGCAAACATCACAGCAGAGCCCGTCCAAAAGTCGTTCACAACACTCCCTCCCCAAAAACACTTAGTAGAAATGTTGTCCCATGCCCAGTTGTTCTTTTTATATTTATATATATATATATTTTTTAATGAGACAGTATGCACTAATAAACATTGGCATGTAAATGCATGGGATAAGAGCTGAGTGGCTAATTTCCATCCCCAGTCCCATTAGCAGGTTGGTGTTAACACATAACACAAAACATACAGTCCAAAAGAAAACGGGCCAGGAGTTGGGGGACCATGGGAATTATTCACACTGAATTATAAAGTGCTGGAGTGCTGATTAAAGTGCCATTGTGCTAAAGTGCCAAATGCTAAACTGCAGAGTGCTAGCTGCCTGGGAGCTCAGGTCCTCGTTATACTGCATATTTCCCAATATTGACAGAGATATAAAGAGCATGTTGTATTGCACATTAGCCTACTGCCCAAGATAATAAAGTGGCATGTTGAATATAATATTGCACGGACGCCCTTAGCACACGGTTGAACATGCAGATGTGTGAGTAGATATTGCACCAAGAAAAGCATACACAGATGTCTTATTTAAGTACTAATTCACAAAAATTGCATACATAGATGTACTTACAGTGAACAAATATGGATTATGAACCAATTTAACATTCATAAAAAATTGGTTATCTTTATACGAAGGTAGAGCCGTGTTGCAGAGCTCCGGATAATCCGACACCAACATGAGACCAATATGAAAGAAAGCCAGAAAGTTCAACAAGCTGGACTCCGAGCGGCAGGGCAAAGCCTGTGCATGTATACGTGGGCGGCAACCGCTTCTGGGTCCTACCGCCACGGTTAAAACCACTTCCTGTCTGCCGCCCGTCCCTCATTAAAATGACTTGAGGCGACGAGTTGCCACATGGCGGCGTGTAAGGGGCTTTACCCTGCTTTACTGCCTTTCTATACTTGCTTCTTTAACAAACTTGGTGACTCTGCAAACTCTCTCCTGTACCTTTCATTCCTCTTTAAGCACAGATAAATCCCTGGAATCAGGAACCAAGCAGAGTGGTAAGATATCTAATGAAATGTCAGCAGTTAATTTAACACCAGTTAAGCTGCGACCACAATTTTGTTCATCAGACAATAGAAATGATTAAAAGTTAAGTCACGTTGCCTGGCTGTTATTTTGTTGGTTCTAGGACTTAAAAAATGTAATTCGTTATTTTATGACCATTTAAAATGTGATCTCAATGATGCTTGTGGTTTGATGTTATTCAAATGACCTTGCATGATAATCTGTACATCTGCAACTCACAGCCTGAGAGGCACTGATGCAGCCACAAGACTACTGACTAATGTTGATTAGTCAGATTTAAAAATTAAAAATCTAGATTTTTCTTCGCTTACTCCAATTGGAAGTTGTTGCAATGTTTGAAAATATAAATCCTGAAAATGTACATTTTTCATGATGGTAGGCCCTGTCAGGTTTTGCACAAGCACTTTTATAGGCTGGTACTTGTATCTTAAATTAGATTAAATATTGATCAGAGAGTTTCATGTTAATAAGTTGTGAAAATACTTCAGCTTTCAGTGTTTATGTAAACAAATTTTCCTAGGTTTGAACTACATAATCAACATTTTATGACACACACTTTAACTTTAAGAGGGAAATTCTGTTCGGTTTGGAAATATACTTTGACAACATAAAGGCAAAACTTGATTCATGTCATTTTTGTGTCATTGTTTTTTAGTTTGTTTTTTTTGAGAGGGAAAAAAATCTATTAAAATTGTAAAACGAGTGTTGTGGGGAAAAAAATCAGGGATTTCTATTTTAGGCCATATTGCCCAGCCCCATTACAGACAGATAATAGGACAAAAACATACCCTTAAAATCACAATCAATTTTTACCCCTCACATTTTCAGAATTTGACAATACCCTGAAGGCCGGATTGGAAGTTGTGGGGGCCTGATGAGGCCCTCGGGCTGCCAGTTGATGATCACTTAATACAGTGTTGACTGCCACTACAGTCACATTCAACACTGAATAAAAGGCTCTTTATTCTATCTGTGAGGATATTTTGGTGGCAACTCAGATGTGACAGTAAGCACTTTCTGTAATCTCTTTGATCACCTTTTAATTTACCAAATGGTTGTTTGATTAGGGAACAGAGGAGGGCAGGACCAGGGCACAGCCATACTTGACAGGGAGGCAGAGGTGGCTGGGAGGTCAGAGGAGGATCAGGGATTGCACATATGGGCATCATAATTAAGACTTTACAGAATCAATACTGCAGATCTGAAAAAATCAGAGACAGAGGAGTCTGGAGGTTTTGAAGAATGTCATGTAGTGGCGGTGTCTGATCCAAAAATGGATATAAGCCTTACAAAACGGGCTCCACAGGGGTCCTTTTCATGATGTTGTCAAACACTTGAAATAACATCCAGTCAGCAGCAAAAACAAGCACTTTTACTGGACCTACTTTGATTGGATGCTTTGTTTGCCTGCAGGGATTACTTTGCATCCATTACAGCCCATTTACAAGCTGCCAGCTTAAGCAGTCTAGTGGAGCAAACTCAGGCTTTATAGGTCAAATAGAGCACAATATGTACAAATAGGGCTGTGTAGGAAAAATCTGGAAATCCCCCTTACTTTAAGAACAAGCTCCAAAATTGGTTAGCTTGGCACAAAATGAAGATCGATAAAACCTAACAGAAAATCAAATCAATAATTGGTTATTGAGACAACCCTTGTTTGTGAATAAGAAAATTGGTACACTAGTCTGTCTTTATTCTGTGGTTGTTTGTGATTGAGTTTGCAAAGGTAACTGCCAATTACTGAAACACTGCCAATATTTGTGCTACCTCTAGCCTCATAACCTCTCTACAGCCCTACAGGTATTCCTCCTCTGAGAAGTTTTATACCATGCCTCAAACTTTAGATACTCATTATGATTTTCTCCTTGACCAACACTTGAGATGTAGGGATATGTTTTAGAGTGTGGGGTACGACTTTCCTCATCAGTCTTCCTGTGCTAAGTGCGGTTTCCAATGCTCCAAAGCAGGATTAATGCGATGTACTCCGGATGATTGCAGAGGTAATTGACCTAGACCTGCGTGGGAACCCAATTAGTCCACCAGTCTGCACACCAACAAGAGCCTCAGATGTCAGGGGGGTGAGTTTCCAAATATACTTAGAAAATGGAGGCAGAAAAATCAAATCAAATGTAGGGAAGTGCACCTCTGCAAACTTTCAGCAACAGTAAATAAACCAATTCTGTGTCCACCAACCGATTCCTAACAACATTATGGCACAATTATTTTAGCTGTACATGCTAACTGGGGTATTTTCTTGCAGACATAAAGTAATACTTGAACATCTAACCCTTCCTCCCCTCCCTTATCTCTTATCTAACCCTTTCTGTAAATCCCTCTGATAATTATTTTTTGCTGCATTCCAACCAGAGTGTTCCCCTTTAAAAATGGAGCATCAGATTGGATTCCAGCAGGAGGTAATCAGAGATGCTGCATGGTGTTTCAAAGATGACATGCTTCATAAGCCGGGCGGAAAATATCCATCAGTATTCAGATTAAACGCTGGCAAACTTTGACAGAAACTTGTGTCTTTTACAACCAGAAACACTGGCAGAAATCCAGCCATTATTTGATGCTATTTTGGACATACCAGTCTTAAAGTACAGTATGTTACCACCATTGGGAACTCAATCAAAACCATAACAAAAGATGAAGAGGAGAGACTGACACACTGCCAGCTCTACCTACTTTCGTTACTTCTTATTTCAAATTTGTATTATATTCAGTTAAAGTCTCCAAATCTCTAAGACGTACTTCCTAAATGGTAAAATCACATTTCTAAAACAAAATTCTTCCCCAAAGCAGGTTATGTTTTTGCTAGCATTTGTCCATCTGTTAGCAAGGTAATTTGAGAAATTATGAACTGATTTTTGTTTTTTTTTACCTTATTTGACCAGGAAAAGAAACTCAATAAGATTAAAAATCTCTTTTTCAAGAGTGTCCTGGCCAAGGTAGGCAGCAATACAGCAATTGATGTCACTTTCAGGGAATGTTGGTCACTGCAAAAGGAAGGACTGAAACAATTTTGGTGGTGATCTAAATCTGGGTGTGGATCCAGGAATTTTTTAAGAGAATTTGTTAACATTTCACAATAAGTTAGTTTTCCACATTCTCCATAATAACTGAGCTAACAATGTCAGAAATGCCTTGAAAGAGATTTGTGCTCTCAGAGCACTTCTAGTTTATTAAAAATCAATCAGAAATGCTTGTGTAGCAGCCATTTTTGTAGTCCTTGTTAGCAGTTTGTTAGCAACCATCATACTAAACACACAATAATGTTTTAAAATTTATAAGCAGGGCAATAGAAGATGCATTTTATTTTGTTTAAACACAAAATCTCATACGCATGTGTTCATCTCAGACTTAATTACCTCTGCCAAGGAGGTTATGTTTTGCCAGCATATATTTGTCTGTTTGTTTGTCTGCTAGCAAGATTACAGAAAAACTACAGGACAGATTTTGCTGAAATTTTCAGGAGATGTTGGTAATGGCCCAACTTAAAATTGATTAGATTTTGGTGGTGATCCAGATAACTGCCATTAGCTAAAAATTGGGTTTGCTCAATAACTGTCTAACTAATAATGATAGGTGCTCGGTGTTATAATTAATAGAAATTTGTTTTGTGTTGAAGTTCAGCCTCTAGCCACAAGTTGGCAGCAGGTGATCTGCCATTTGACTCTCTTGCATTTACATTTAGTGTTAATATTTGTGAGTGTTCTCTTATTTTGAAACTTTGGGAAATATCTGATATATGGTGACAATTCCACTAAAGTATTCAAATAATGCAGAAGTAGTCTTTTTTGTAATTAATTTATACATTTTAGATTTCAACATTCACGTAATTCTATTTACTTAAACAGTGAGAATGTTTAACTCTATTGGTAGTAAAGAACTCAACAGCAACTGCCAAACCCAGCAGGATCTTTCCCTCTGAATCTGCACAATATTTGCCAGAGTTGGACAGATGTGAATGCCGCTGGCCGAGCAGAGCTGAGTTGAATCACAGGTCAGCTGCACGAGACGACAACAGCTAAAGGACACTGCGAACCGCTCGAGCATGAAAGATCTGCTTGGAATTAATTCACAGACTCCCTGCTGGGGTCTTTCCGGTCCCTAAAGTGTCACAGCACTGCCAGTGACGGGTGTTGGTTAAGTGCCTAGAAGCATACAATAGTCCTGCTGGTTCCCATCCCTCTGATTCTTCTCTGACGCTTCAGCCGCACAATGTGTTTCCACGCCGTGCTGTTGTTATGATAAAGAACACAGGGAGTGGAAAAAATTCAGAGTCATGTTGTTCAGGCTCTTGTTATCTGAACTGCTAAGTTTTAATGACTGTTTGTGTCCAAAGAATTAAAGTTCTTCCATCTGATGGCACACAATAGAAAAACAACAAAGTGAAAGCATCCCCGGTGCTGTATTGGAACAAACTGCAGTCTTATAGAAAAATGTACTTTCAGGATTTGAATTAGCCGCAGAGCAGTTTCTTTAATGTAAATAGTCGATGACCTTGCATTAATGTCATCGTAAAAGGAACATGGGAAAAAAGGCAGTCAAATCAACCCATTCTCATCAACCTTTTCTGCTATAAACAACAAACATCACTCACTAATTTTGTAAATTGTGTATCCAATTTGTTCAACAGATTTAACCAAATCAAACATCATGTTCAGTCGCACGGCTGATTTTCCTTGATCCTTTTCTCAACGCTCGCCTCATCTTCCTGCTGTGTATAACGTCTGCTGAGTTTCTTTGCAAAATAAATCCTTCTGCTGCTGGGTCAGACCGTGATGAATTCCTGTTAAATTCTGTTCAATATGCTATTTTTCCATGCTGCTGCTCCCTTTATGTGGTCTCTATTGGATACATGGCACTGCTGCTGAGATACCCATTTTAAAACAGCAAGATTTTGAGTTAAGTAATCCAGCTTTGTAATAATTATGGGGATGATTCAACTCTGGCAGAAAAACACCCAGGATGGAAAATAACAATGTTTCTGCTTGTCTGAGCACAGCGGACATAACCTATGTATTTTCTCATAAGGGATGCCGATGCTGATCATCTATTAGTAAGATCAGCCGAGGCACTTCCATAACAAATCACACTGTGTTTTATTAGAGCAGTTTGTTTAGCTTTGTTCAGTCTACTTAGCTTCCCAATGCAGTTGGGCATCCTACAGGTGGCATTGTGACCTTGATAAATGGACAAAAGTCCCTAATCAAGACAGCAACATACTCTTACTTACTTTGTTAGAAGGAGTAGTGCAAAACCCTCGAAGGAGTAATGTAACAATTACCCAACAGCACAGGTTTCCAAAGTAAGGATCGAGACGTCCCGTGGTTCGTGAGACACTGAGACGGGGTCAAAATCAATTACTAACTAAACATTTTGCTGCACTGTAAGTTTTTTTCTGTGGGGTTTTTTATGCAGTGTGTGGAAAGGTCTATTGGTAAGTGAGCTCAGCTAGGAGCAACACTATGTGCCTTAACTATCACAAGGGACAGCAGGGGCTCCCCATCTCTGGGGCTGTTATTTTGGGGTCCCTGGCTTAAAAGTTTAGAAACAAGTGCTCTACAGTAAAGACGACTGCATCACAAAAAAGGATTTCAAAGTTAATTTCTATGGATCAAGTCCCACAATTACTGGAGGACTGAGTTAATTGTTAAGCCTCTTCAAAACCAATTTTAAAGTTGTTTTTTTTTAAGTGAGGTTGCTAGACCCACGGTACTAGTAAATATGAATGCCAATAAAGGACCTTGCGAGCTTTGTCCTTGGTAGGAGATATCCGGGGGCTAATACATACCAGCACATGGAGCCACTCAAAGCCTCATAATTAACCCACTTACAGGTTAAAACTAGGGCCCGACCGATTTATCTGCAGGCCGATTAAATCGGCCGATTATAGCCCTTTTCAAAGTATTCAACATCGGCCAGAGTTTTGCCGATGTAACGCCGATATATTCTTAATTTCTCATAAAACAGTAAAACGCTGTTTGGTGTCCAAGCTGCGCAGAATGATGACGTTGCGACAGATGGCGGCGCGCGTTGTTGCAGCGGCTCTGAGCTCTCTACTGATGCCATATGTATGGATGATGGAGTGTATGGGGCAAAACTCGCCTACACTCACACCAAGTTGCTGAATGATGTTTTGCCTGCAAGTCCGACATTGCGAGTCGCACAATATATCGTTGGACAAACATTTTCCTGACCATCTGTCGTTCACAAAACTGACGAATTGGACCTTCTGATGGCAGGGGGGGTCGATTTATTCGTGACTGTTCTATGATGATTATTACGGAAACCTGGCTTTACCTGCTTGTCCCCGACGCTGCAGTTGAGCTAACTAGCTAGCTAGCTAGCGTTAGCTTAGCTCCCCCGGATCTCTACGACATGATCAGCTCATCCAGGGGGAGCCTTCATCATAGCTAGGAACTTTAATCAGTCCTGTTTAAAGAAGTTTGTGCAATATGTGCAGTGTCCCTCAAAACAGTTTGATTTCCTCACAGATATTTCCTCATGTGTATCATAAAAAAGTGGTTCTACCTGCACTAAAACCTACTTCTGATGCACTCTGGGACTGAAAGGCAGATGTGACAAGACAGAGTTCATAATTCATTTATATATTTACATTTTAAATAAGGTTATTTTATTTTTCAGGAATTGACTGCAGTTTTGCCCACTATTTTATTTTGTACTTGAAGGTTCTTTGCTCTTGAAAGTTGTAGAGTAGAAAAATAAAAGAGGCTTATGAAAAAAATGTTGTTGCTTTCCTCTCAATGACCTGTTTATAACTTTTTAAAAGTTGTTCTACCTGTACTATAACCTACCTCTTATTTTTATCAACAAGAAGTACAAGATAAAGAGTGACTCTATTTTAAGGTTCTATAATTAATTTCCCAGTGGTTTGATGATTTTCTGCATGTTTATGTACCTGAAAATTACTCTGTTGTAAAGTTAAACAAATACTTAGTGACAAAGTATTGTAAAACAGTAAAATGTTCTGTCTGTAATTTATATATTTGTTGTTGTAAGTGTTTTGGGACCACATTTTTTAAAAATTTACTTTACATCTATTTTTAAAATTAATCGGCCAATTAATCGGTAATCAGTATTTTTTTCTGCCAAATATCGGCATCGGCATCGGCCTCAAAAAATCCATATCTGTCGGGCCCTAGTTAAAACTACTCAAAAAAACTATATTGGCTCGACAGCACGCTAATAAGATTCTTTACAGTGTTTAACCTTTCTTCGACCAAGACCCTGGGTTTAGAACTATTTTGTGATGCAATGTAGGGCTATGTATCCTTCCGCGAACAACTCCCCTCATTAGAGTGCTACAAATATATCAATGATAAAAATGTGGCTTGTTGTTTAAATATAAACATCAGGACTCTCCTTTCTGCAGTGACAAAGCGTTGTGTTTGCAGTGCCCATTTTACCGATTGGGACTACGACTCACAACAGCAGTTTGCAGGCTTACGAAGATTAAAGAGCTCTGACGAAGGATCCAGGAGAAGCCATGTTACATACTGTGGTCAACGCCATATTAGAGCCACACTGTGTAGTTTGTTCTCCCATCTAGTGGTGAAACTGTATTTTGCATTCAAACGAATAGTGCTCTCTAGCGCCTCGCTTTTCCAAATGTGTGTTGCAACCCCTGAACTCTACGGCAGCAAGTATGTGCCGAGAAGCTCTTTTTTGCTTTTGCCGATGAGGATTCCTTCTCCTGTGGCGTGGCATAAGTATGATCTTACATTATGAACGAAAGTGCAGTGCAGGCTTTCAAATTCGTCGGGACAGTGACAAGTGCGTCTCGCTGTGCTCCTTCTCTGCTTCAGTCACGCTGGCTCTGAGCAAAAACGCACTTAGCCTTAGCCAGTAGTACTGCGTATTGCTTTATGTCCCTCTCAGCTGTTCATAGTTTTTATAGACCGGAAGGACATGGAACCTCTATAGGACTTACTCGTTCTATGTAAATACAGATAAGAAATTCTTTGCTCAGGAGGACAAGTCAGATTGTTGGCAGAGACAGATTGACACAATTGAGGACATATCTATGAATGTAGACAATGTTTTTAGCTCATAAATTACCAAAAATGCTACACATTGTCTCTTTAAATGTTCAAATGTAACTTATATGTGGGTTGTATACAAATGTGATTGATTGGCAAATAAAGCTGAACAGAAGTTTGGAGTATTTTCAACCAACCGAAAGAGGAAGGAATATCCTCTTTGTCCTTGAATTCTTGAGGGCTAGCTGTTAGCACCTAGCCTGTTTGACGGATGAGGAAGATGCACAAATGGGAGAAACTGTGGCTGTGCAGCAGGAATTTCAAAATAAAGCTGCATCCCGTAGACAACAATTTTGATGGATGTTTTGGTTTTCAGTCATTCTGATGAGGATAACTTATCAGCTACTACTGAATTGGACTCCTTTTGCTTGCAGAACTGCATTAATTCTCCATAGAATTGGTTCAACAAGATGCTGGAAACGCTCTTTAATGATTTTGGTCTATTGACAGTTTCTGCAGATTTAGCATGCAGAGAGTGATGCACTCAAATCTCTGACGTCATGACTGGATAACAGATCCAGGTTGATTTATTTTTACACCACTGCTGTGTCCTGTGGCTGCTTGGTATCTGACTGATTTGGGGCTTATCATGTTGTGTCTTAGCCACCCGTAGGCATAAAATCAGCCAATAATAGCTGGTCCCTCATCAATCTGGGAATATCTACTTCATATCTATCATTTTCTTATGAGATAAGGTCCAACATCAACTACTTAATGTAAGAAGTAAAGGTTACTACAACACATTTTATAGCATTGAAAGTGCTCAGTCTTCTCATTTTACTTGTACTGTAAGTCTTCAGCTTATGACTGGGAATTCTAGCTTTCAGGGCTCAGATATCTCTCAGAAAGTTAAATAGCTTGAGATATCAGCAATCATATGTTTGATCAAGTCTTATACCTCAAGTGGCCTTGCGCTGTAATGCTGTAAATTACAGTAATAAACTTCAAGAGGCTTGTCCACTAAATGTTAAGTGTATGCTTTCACTATAGAGGCAGACAGCTCCCGTGTGCAGGAATCCAATGCATTACTTATCCAAGGTTTTTTTTTTTTTTTTTTTTTTTAAGGTTAAGAACAATTTGACACCAGACATCAAATACTATGAGCTGGAAATATCCTCCACTTCACCTTTGCAGTACAGATTTTTTTTTCACATTCCCTCTGAAGCCATGCATGTGGTTTGAAGTGCTGACACCTGAAGTAGGCTGATGTGTCCTCACCACTCACTCCCTCTTATCGGGGACACACAGGCAGCTTCCTCACACGGCAGACCGGACCAGCACTGCTGCTTTTAACCTGCCTCCTCAGACTGCTGCTGCTGCTGAGGCGTTTTCATATGCCTCACGGTGATTCAGAACGAATTAGTCTCCTCTGTGTAGTACACGACTGTCCTGGTGCTGTGATAGGCAGTGACAGAGAGGATTCTGAGATTAGGGAAGGGAAGGATGCTCAACCCATTGAAGAATTTAAAAGCATTTGATTAGAACAAGCATGGTGACAGCACTTTTTCATCGGGTGTGACTTTAGACCTTGGTATATCAGCAAACACACTGTCTCTTTTGTGCATCAATTTGCACTCTTTTGTAATCGTTCTCTATCTAACACGAACAAGTCCTCTTTGACGTTTTGGCAATGAGCACCACACTAAAGGTCCCAACAGTCAGCATTAGATACTTTTCAATACCAGACAGTCTCCAATGATATAATGATCAATAGTATTGAAATTGGGTGCCTTGGCCTTTGGACTGTTTCTGGCGTAGTACTGATGTAAATATCAATACAGTTGGATAAACTAATAAATCATTAACTTTTAAAAATGTGTTATCATGACAGCCTTAACTCACAATGGGGCAGAGAGGCAGAGACATCACCTGGAAATATCTTCCCCTCAGTGGCTGCAATTTTAGCAACATAGCAAAAAAGTAGACATGTTAGCAGCTCCGATGTTTGTGCAATTTTCATCAAATGTAAAAAAGGTTAAGAAATAAGAGGGCACATGTAAAATGATGTAACTTTATTAAATTCATATACCTTATCTTATATATCTTAGAATAAGAATATCTTATATTCTTAATATGGTGCAAAACAAATAAAGATTGATTGATTGACTCTGTATTCAGCAGAGACAAATGTGATAAGGATTGATTTATGATTTGGGCATCCATGGGTTTGCTGCTATCATAAATTCTTAGTTTTAGCCCCTTTGTCTCTGCCGGGATGGATACATCTCTAGATGTATGTATGTGTCCATATGAATAAATATATTTATATGTATTTGTATATATGCATATATGTGTATCTATAAAATGAAGAGGATGGCTTCAGCCTGCTCTATTGTAAAGTGTCTTAGGGTAACACTTATATACACAAATAAAGATGATTATACAATCAGGCATTTAGGGATGGAACTGATAAGACTATTTGATACTAGTGCCATTAACGAATCTACTTAACAATCAGATTATTTAATGATCCCTTATCAATTTTCTGTGTGTGAAAAAAGTTGGCCAACATTGGTTTTCAGTGGCATCAATGTCAAACACATGACACTCCTGACATTTAATGTCGCTGGTGTTTCCACTTTCTGAAAGTTGTGCAGTAAGCATCTTTTTGTCAAAAATTAAAACGCAATTCTGATTGCTTCTGCCCCACGTCTGACATGATTTTTCAATTCTGTATCATTTCTGCTGAATGCCTGCAATGAGTGTATAAAATCCATGATGGCATGCAGAACAAAGTGGAGGGAATTGATAAGCGAAAAGATAAATGACACTGATTTCATTAGGGAATTGTTAGTGATTCTCAACTGGAATTAGTTTTTGATTCCCATCCTTATATACGATAAAGATAAATATCTGATATCTGAGGCAAAGCCAAACAAGTAAAAAGAAAAGAGCAAGAAATCCATCAGCTTCTCTTCCATGTTGATTTCTTCTTTTTCAACAGATAAACTTCTGGTCATGTGATACTCATATATGTCATCAGCGCCACCATTAGGAGATAAGATATTGCCACATTAATTCAAATGTACAGAAAAATAGATAAAAATATCTAACTTGGGTCTCTTGGGTTGTCTACCATGAGAATATAACTTGGATCAAGTAACGTTTTTTTTTTTTTTTTTTAATATTGATTTTTATATGTATCCATGCAATAATGAGGAGAGGAAGCAGCACTGTTCCCACTGTAAGAATGGATTAAAAAGACAAATAGTACCCCTGTTAATGAAGTAAATAACAGTCCAATGTCGAATATTTAGCCATAAAAAAAGAAACAAAGCAAGAAAAAGGTTTGCACGTCTTATCTTAATTTCTGTAAGAACACACCAGCTATTGCATGATGCATGTATTCCAATGGTGGACAGAGTATGCTCCATGGTGTTGCACCAATGATGTTGTTCTTGTTGAGTCAGAGCAACAGTGTGATGCAAACTCACAGCAAGAAACTATCACAGCACCCTCATCATTCGGCTTTAGGGTGAGGAAAATTGGCACCTAAAAGCAACAGTAGCTTGGAGAGCAAAAAATGAAAGCATAGAAGACGCAGTGTGCACTGAGGTTCTCATCTAGCTCTTCACTGGAATGAACATCAGAGAAAGTAGGAGTACAATCTTGGCTTGAACATCAGGGAATGCAAATCAATCTGTAACCTGCTGGGACGTAGGATCACAAACCAGAAAAACTTCCTGCATTGGTCGAGATCAGGGAGAACAATCTGCAGCGATGGCCTCCTTTAGATGTAACTAGAGCTCTGAACAATGCCTGGTTGGCTGCCAAAGTGCCTTGTGAGTTGACAAACCCAGCACCTCCTACTGATACATAGCAGGTGGTAGTTCCAACCCAGTTAATGAGGAAAGATTCAGGCTCCAAATGCTTGTGTGAGCAGCAGAGTATCGTTGTTATAAATCCTCTTCTAGATACAGATTCCTGTGCTGCCAGTTCACCGATTGACTCTCAGCATGGACAGTATTTAATAAATAATGTAAAATACGGGAAAAAAGTACATCCGCTATCCACACCGCTTTATTCCTCTTGAGATCATGGGGAGCATATCCCCGCTGCTATTGGACGAGAAGCTGGTTCACCCTCGACTGGTGGCCACCCAATCACAGGGCTGACATGCAACTACAATGATTCACATACACTCGTACTTAAAGGCAATTTCAATCAACAGATTTTATTTATGCTTTACATACAAGGTTTGAAGAAGTGAATAAAACAAAATAGAGTTGACAATAAACATTCAAATGCTAGGAATCAATCCAAACACTGAGCAAATCACAACTTGTTAAAATAAAAATATAATGTCTTCTTGTTTCTTTACTTTCATCCGTATTGTGACTTCAGCAATTTCCAACCTTTTGACTATAATCAATGCAAATTTTCACTTTGCCCCTCGGACAAATCTTGTTAGATGCTTCTTTCAGACATGTGTGTGCTGGTAAATTAATAATTTTAGGAGTTAAATAAAGAGTTATGGCTATCATCAACCTCTATGTTACTTGAGTTTTGCAGAGTATGAAGAGGTCATGTTTTGCCTGAGCACAGACACACTTATTTGATTTTGATGTCAGTAAGTATGTTCACAATTTCTCATGTCCAAAAACCTTCTTTTTCACATACTGTTGCAATTGGTCAATTCAGTGCTGTTCAGTGTCACGTTTCAAAGGCACTGCGTCATTTCCATGATCTACACTCCAACTGGGGGTGGAACAACAAACTGATATGGTGATTAACATTGTCCTCCTTCCTGTGATATGATTATCAATACACTGGCAACAAATATTGATATTTTAATGAATAAAATATGGCGCTCTAACATGCTGTATGTCCCTGTTGGTTTATCTCCCAGCTGCGCTACTTGATGGCTCCTCAAGGGGGAGCTCCACTCTTGAATGAGGGAAACTTGAGTGGAAATTACCAGCCAAAGAAGAGAAAATTTACAGTCCGGAAATGTCATATATCAGTACAAAGAAAAGTAAACTGAAAGATGCCCCAGCCACTTAAAAATCCACAGTATCGATACACTTTGGCTACAACACTGAAGGGATATATATTGTTGTGACATCTTGTTAGATTGTTTTTTTGCAATATATCGATTATCCCAGAATTGCTGCATCGTGATTACATCGTTATCGTGGACCATGTATCATATCATATTGTGAGCTACCCAGTGATTCCCATCCCTACTCTGCACTGGGCTTGTTACTGTTAACCAATGGGTTTTGACTGTTAATGAAACAATGGCAGCGCGTCAAAGTGGAAGAATGAGAATGAACCGTATCAAGCAGCTCCAGGCTCTGAGAGAGAGAGGTCCCAATGCTGCAGACACTTTTGTCATGTGCATAGAAGTACTCTTTCATGTGGAGGAGACATTTAGAACAAACAAAAGGGAATATACAAGTCACAAATCATATTCAGCCTCTTTAAGGCTGTAAATCATGATTATGTCTCTGTTTAATACCCTCCAGGATACAGTCATTCAATATGGGGAAGATCCTCTTCACTGTTAATTCAAAAAAAAATATATGTTTAACTATTCTTTTTATTTTCAGCTCCACAAAACTACACTTAAACAGAAAATTTTGCTTCCGGTTTATATTAAGTGTTTTTGATACAGCATGCTGTCAATCCGTATTTAAGGGGATATTCAGGACCGCGTTGATGCTGATTTCTGTCATTTAGCTCTGGCTTTACGAGAAACCTGTTGATGCCAAATAGGTCATTTTCAAAGCCAACCTATGTCAAACAGCTTTCTATTTTTAGTACATTTTCAGAGTTGACACCAGATGCTTCCTGCAAACAGCTCTGTACAGTGACTCATGTGGCACCATCACAGGCAAAAGGAGGGAAATAAAAACCTGTGCTGCTCCAAATGAGTTAATCCAGCTGGTACTCAGGACTAATTGATGTTTGCTAATGTTGACATGACCCCGGTCAGCGTTCAGCCGAGTGCAGACACATAACAGGTTATTATTTTATTAGCCATTTTCCATGTGTGCTTTCTCTTCAGCATGCCAGGTTCTGCATTATTTAGAGTGGTCCCGCTGAAATCAGAGGGATTAAGTAGATTGAGATTAATCTATTATGAATCTAATTTGATGTTTGCTCACAGACATTAGTGACAGTGTTGTTGTTATTGACATGAGGATTCATTTCCTTTCTGCTGATGAGTCATAAACTCACACGTGGCAGCACACTGCCATCATCTGGTTGGAAGGAGAGCAACACACTGCAAGTAACTGCACTGTATTACAGCATGAGAATATATTAATTATTTATAAGATGCTTCAAAGTCTGTGTTTTTTATAACAAAGTTAATTTTTGGCATTTTATGGTAAGTAATTATTTATTTATGTCACGTGTAAGACTTCATTAAAAAACAAAGACTCTGATATTCAAATGTTAACATAAAAGCTCATATGGTTTAACTGGAAAATGTTATTAATAATCATCTAAAGAATTTGCATTAAAATATGGACTTGGCAAAAGGTAGGAAAAACTAAAGAAACTCAAAGACATAAATTATTCTAACTGTAACAAGGGCTTGGCTGTGAATTAAAGTGGGTTGGTGACTGTGGGAGCAGAGGATTTGGAAAATACAGACCCTGGAC